>NC_069450.1:8949607-8972111 GCF_026875155.1 Cherax quadricarinatus | reverse complement strand
GGTTGTGGGTTTTAGCTCATGTTCGGGGGTTGGGGAGTATTTTGTGGGTTGTGGGTAGTCATGTTCTGGGTTGTGGGTAGTCTGTTCGTGGGTTGTATTTTGCTATTTTCGTGGGTTTGTGGGGAGCTCATGTTTGTGGGTTGTGGGTAGCTCATGTTTGTGGGTTGTGGGTAGCTCATGTTCGTGGGTTGTGGGTAGCTCATGTTCGTGGGTTGTGGGTAGCTCATGTTCGTGGGTTGTGGGTAGCTCATGTTTGTGGGTCAGCCTCGAGGTGATACGAAAGTGAAGAAACTTCTTACCCTGCGGAGGGCGTTTCGGAATTTGTGTAGTTAGAGAGAGGCTGGTATGTGTTCCTGTCACGTAGCAAGTCATCCATCTTGGTGTTGTAGTCCCTGCTGTCAAGAATCATCACTCCTGCCACTTTGTCGGTAGCGGTGGCGATGACTGAGTCATCCTTCATCACGATCAGTTACGCAACTGTTTGAAAGACTAGGGTTTGTGGGCTCAACTATTGTGGCAGTGGTTAAATCTTGGACAAGATGATGAGTCAACCTGAACTGGGAGACTTACGTACGTTAGTCAACCTGAACTGGGAGACTTACATACGTTAGTCAACCTGAACTGGGAGACTTACGTACGTTAGTCAATCTGAACTGGGAGACTTACATACGTTAGTCAACCTGAACTGGGAGACTTACGTACGTTAGTCAACCTGAACTGGGAGACTTATGTACGTTAGTCAACCTGAACTTGGAGACTTACGTACGTTAGTCAACCTGAACTGGGAGACTTACGTACTTTAGTCAACCTGAACTGGGAGACTTACGTAAAATAACGCAGAGCCATTATTCACATATTTGTCGCAGTAATAAAGTTATTGGGTTAAAAAAATCTTCTGTAAGGTGAAGGTTGAGACACTTATGCAATATATGGGAATCTTTATTCAGGAAAGGTTTCGCCACACAGTGGCTTCATCAGTCCTATACAAATCAGAAGAGTGTAAGGAGAGGAGGAGTTTGAGGTAATCAGTCCCTCAGCCTGGAGTCGATGTCCATCAATTTTGTAGGAAGTACAGCATAGGGCCGTAGACGTGGCTCATATACTGTAGTGAGGTGAGGTGAAGCAGGAGGAGGCGGGGTCATAGTGGTACCATCCACTAGTCGAAGTAGGTCTTCGTCCAAAGGTTGGACAAGGTTGAAGAATTCTTTGTAACAAGATCCCATGATGCTGCAGTGTCTGACAGTTGTGATGAATGGTTTGAAAAACCGACAAGTTGAAGATTGAGACACTTATGCAAATATGGGAATCTTTTTTCAGGAAACGTTTCGCCACACAGTGGCTTCATCAGTCCAATACAAGGCAGAAAGGTGTAAGGAGAGGAGGAGTTTGAGGTAATCAGTCCCTCAGCCTGGAGTCGATGTCCATCAATCTTTAGGAAGTACAGCATAGGGCCGTAGATGTGGCTTATATACTGTAGTGAGGTGAGGCGAAGTAGGAGGAGGCGGTCATAGTGGTACCATCCACTAGTCGAAGTAGGTCTTCGTCCAAAGGTTGAACAAGTGTTGAAGAATTCTTTGTATCAAGATCCCATGATGCTGCAGTGTCTGACAGTTGTGTTAAAAGGTTTATCACATTTATCACATCTGCAAGGTGTTTCACATGTGTCATATTTTTCTACTTGTTACTTATAAAGTCATGGGGTAAGTAAAACATCTGCAACACTTGGGTATCTTTATTCTGCAATAAAGATATCCAGCTGTTGCACATATCTTATTCTTGTTGCTTTTGTATACCATTATTATATGCAGTAATTAAGTCACAAGACTAATGTAGAAGGAAATGAAGCTCAAATAAATCTATATTGACAAAAATCTAAGTTTCCTTGGGTAGCATTGAAAATTGGGTGGGTAAATATTGTTGTTAATGGGTTTTGGTTTGAGAAGGACCTTCCTAGTATGGGCCAGTAGGCCTGCTGCAGTGTTCCTCTGTTTTTACGTTCTTAAAACCATTCTGAAAGTCACTGTCACTAACAGTAGTTCCTGGTAACAAGACTAAGTTTCAGTTTGCTGTGGTGTGACACCAGAGGCGAACTTGAGCCCAAGGCATCAGTTTCATGGTATCAACCTTGGTTAAATACGTACTTACATATTGGTTAAGTAAGGACTACGTCAAACGATTCACTTGGACTATTTATTGGGGAAAAGTTTTGGTCCTGGGACCTTGACCGAAACGGTTGCTTATTTATTTTTTTAACATAAATTAAAAAAGGGTCATAGGGTTTACTAGACGTGTCTTGCTAAGTCCAGTTTGATGTCGGAGAGAGTTAAGTTGATGTCCGGCAGCCTAGTCTGTCCTCCTGCCGTACATCCCCCCATATTATATTTTTTTGTGGTAGTGGTACTCAAGGTACCTATTTGTACTCACCTGTTTGTGGCATGCTGGGGGTCGTGTCTTAGCTCCCGGCCCGCCGCTTCACTCGGTTTGCCTACTGGGTTCCTTTCTCCCCTTCTCCCCGCTCCATGAGCTTTATTCAAACCTCGTCCTTTAAAAACTGTGTTATGGTGCCTGCTCCACTAAGTCACTTTTCTAGGCTATTCCACGGCCTTGACATCTCCTAGACTGAAGAAATACTTTCCAATATCTCTCTGACTCATCTGTGTCTTCAACTTCCAATGGTGACCTCTTGTTTTCTGGGTCCCCTCCATGGAACATTCCTGTTCTTTTTGTCCACCTTGTCTATTCCACGACAGTAGTGTCTGTGTCGTTTATCAGGCTTCCTGACCCGCCTGTTCCTCTAGTGTCGTCAGGCCCGCCGCGATTTCCCTTGGACCTTTCTTATAAGACATCTCCCCTTAGCTCTGGACTAAACCTTGTCGAAACCTTTGCTTCTTTCTCTTGTTTCTTGGCCGTGCTTTATTCAAGTGGGGTTCCAAACAGGTGCTGCATACTTTTCCAGTATTGGCTGGTGTGGGGCGTACGAGGGCCTGGACGTTACACGGTGGACAGTGTCCTTCGAAAGATTCCTTATTAAGGTATCGAAACGTTGTTTACCAGGTTTGCAGGCGCCCATTGGCTGCAGCCAGTTACCCTTGGTTGTTGGATGATGTTGACCTCCGGGAGACTATGTGCTCGGTGTTATACTCACTCCAAGTCTTTCTCTTTGTGCGAGGTTTGCAGTCTTTGGCCACCTAGCCTATACTCTGTCTGCGTGTCTTCTGTGCCCTTTCCCTCTCTTCATGTCTTTTATCATTTGGCTGGCTTAAATTTCGAGGAACCTGGACCAGGTGTCCAGTCTCTGTCCAGGTTCTTTGAAGTCCTGACTCGGTCCATTCATCCTGATTTCAAATTCTCCCTCATTATTAACTTCACTTTGTCTGCGAAACAGGGGACACTTCTCAGTCTAAACCCTAGCCATCATTCGTGTTGTATATATATATATGTGTTATATACATATACATATTTATATAATATTTATAGATATATATATATATATATATTTTATATTTATATATATATTATTTATATATATATATTAGTTTATACTGTGTGTTGTATAAAGACATACACATGCAATTATCTCTGTGGGAGTGATGTGGCAACTGTGAGCGAAACGTCTCTTTTTTAATAAATCTGCGGTGGTGGTAGTAGTTATAATAGTAGTGGTTGGTTATAGTATTGTGGTGGTTTGTAGTGGTGGTGGTAGTAGTAGTGGTGGTGGTAGAGTAGTTGGTATGTGGTAATTGTACGTTGTGGTGATAGTAGTGGTGGTGGTGGGGGAGCTGGCAGGGAAAAGGGTTTTGGGTACAAAAGCGTATAAGGACAAGGGGAAGAGAGGGGCCGCACTGACCGCAGCTTTGTTTACCTTAGTGGGCTCTTTTAAACCACCGCCCCCCTAACCCCCACTCCCGCTCCCACTACACTACACGCCCCCCCAAAAACTCCCCATACCCCACTGTTTTGGAACGAAGGATGAGGAATGGTTAGATCATTTTTTTACATCCAGAGGGGGAGGGTGTTGCTTAGATTTACCCGGGGTTTACCGGGGGGTTCCCGGGGGGCAACGCCCCCGCGGCCCGGTCGGGGCCAGGCCTCCTGGGGGATCAGAGCCTGTTTAAACCCGGGGTTGCTGTGGCTGCACCAAACCAACATACGAGCCCCGCCCGGTGACCGGGGAACTGACTTTAGGTGCTTTTCCGTGCCAGCTTAAGACTGCCAGGGGTCTGTTGGTAATCCCCCTTATGTGTGCTGGGAGCAGTTGAAAGTTCGGGCCCTGACATTTTTATGGTCCTTAACGTGCTAGTGACACCCCGTTTCTTGGGGGGATGGTGCATCGTTTCAAGTCTTTTGCTTTGTAGTGGGTGATTTTCGTGTGCAAGTCGGTACTAGTCCTCTAGGATTTTCCAGGTGTTTATAATCATGTATTTCCCCCGCTTTCCAGGGAATCCCGGTTTGGGAAACCCTCAAGCGCTCCCAAAAATTGAGGTGTTTTATTTTCCGTTATCCGCGCCGTGAAAGTTCTCTGTACATTTTCTAGGTCGGCAATTTCACCTGCCTTGAAAGGTGCTTTTAAGTGTGCAGCAATTTTCCAGCCTAGATGAAAAAGGGGACCTGGGGAGGTCCATGGGGGGGCCCCCCTAGTTTTGAAGGTTCTCATTATCCATCCTGTCCCTTTTTCTAGCAGATGCGAATTTATACAAAGTTATGGTCCCTTTAAAGGGGGTTTTTTCCGACATGATCCCCTCCAAAGGGCTTTGCGTTGGTGGGTTTTTCCCCTATTTTTTTGGCCAGGGAAATTTGGGTTTTTTTACTCTGATGAAGATTTAATTTCCTCATGTTTACCATATCTGAGTAATTGAAATTTTTCTTATTGTTTTAACTTCATATTGGGTTTTCCTGCAGCCCCCGGAAAAAAATTTGGGGTGTTTTTGGGTTTTGGGCCCGGAGCTTTGCATGTTTTTGCAAGGAAAAAAAACTGGGCATGGATTCGGGGGGTGTCTCTGCCCAAAAGGGAAAACCCCCGGTTTCTGTGGGTGAATTTCCTTTTTCCCATGTCGGATATAAGGGGTTTAGGAAAAAAGAAAGGGGAAGGCCCAGGGTAATGTGTTGTGTAAAAGGAAGTTTTAAAAGGGAAATGGCCTTGGATTTAATTGTTGAAGATATTTGGGGGCCCCGTTAAAATTTAAAAGGGAAATTATAAAAATTATCGAAAGACTTTTCCTTTTTACCAACTTTTCACCCCAATTTTGTGCCGCTTTAGCCTGGTCACACTTGTTCGAAAAGCTTTTTTGGAAAGGGGTAAGGGAAAAATTTAAACCTTGGCCCCCTTTTTTTTTTTCCTTTTGGGCATTTTTTTTTCCCTTTAGATTTGGGCCAATTTTTTGAGGCCGCCCAAAAAAAAATGTTATAAAACCATTTTTTTTCCCCCGGGGTTTTTTAAACCTTTTTAATGGGTTTTTAGGGGTGGGGGGACGCCTTAGGACCCCTTTCCAAAAAATTTTTTGTTTGGGGGGGGTTAAAAAATTGGGTTTTTAGAGCTTTTTTTTTGCTTTTTTGGCCCCCCTTTGGGAAGTTTTGGGGCTATTGGGCTGTGTTTTTTTTTGGGGGGGCCCCCCCCTTTCCCTGCTCCCCCTTTGGGATGGGGGTCTGTTGGGGTTTTTTAGTTCTTTGGGTGGGGGGAAAACCCCCGGAAGTTTCCAAAGGAAAGGGGGTTTTTTGGGGGCCTTGGGGGAGAAAGTGCCAATTTGGGGGGATTTTCAACCTTTTTTTCGCCCGTTCGAAGTCTTTTTGGCCCTCAGGATAAATTGGTTTTCTTTTGTTAAAAAAATTTGGGGGCTCTCTCTTTTTAAAAAAAAATTTATTTTGTTCTTTTGACTCTCAGGGTTTGGGTTTGGGCTTGCTAAAAAAGAGTTATTTTGGGGCTTTTAGTAGTCACTCATTTCCTTGTTGTCATCTTTTTTTGTAGGACCCCTTTGTTTTTAAATAGGGGGCCCCAAAACTGGAAAGTTTTTTTCTTTTGATTTTGAATTTTTTGGGATAGGAAAAAAGAAAAAACTTTGGGGTTTTTTTTCGATTTATTTATGGCTTTTAGTTCTTCCCCCCCGGGTTCCTGACTCCTAAAGGGTTCTTTTAAACTTAAGTTCGATGCCCTTTTATTTTCTGGGCCAGTGTTTTCCCCCACGCTTTTTAGATTATTGCCTCTTTTTACCCCCCTCTGTTATTTTTTCCGTCGCCCGTTTTAAAAGGGAAAGGCCCCTGTCTCCTTTTTTGTTTTTTAATTTTTTACTCCTCCTTTTTCTTAGAGGAATAAGCCTTGGCCCTTTCAAACGGGGGTTTCTACCGAGTTAATTGTTCTTGGATTTAAATTGGGGGCGGGTTTTTTGCTTAGTATATTTTCCCAGGGGGGTTATATCGGGTTAGGACTTGGTTTACTTGGTCCCACTTTATGTTTTTGTTATTGAATTTGAATTTGGGGGAATGCTCCCTCGTGACTAATCTCCTTAGTCGGTCTGGGCTCCGCGCATACATGACTGAACCTCAATTATGTTGTGATCTGAGTATATTGTTTTTGATATGGTGATATTTCTTATCAGATCATCATTGTTAGTGAAGATGAGGTCTAGTGTATTCTCCAGTCTAGTAGGCTCTATTATTTGGGGTTTTAAATTGAATTTTGTGCAGAGATTTAAAAGCTCGCGTGAGTGTGAGTTTTCATCAGAGCTGCCCCCTGGTGTTATTACTGCAACAATATTATTTGCTATATTCCTCCATTTTAGGTGCCTTAAGTTGAAACCCCCCAGGAGCAAGATATTGGGTGCAGGGCTGGGAGATTTTCCAGACAGTGGTCAATTTTTAACAGCTGTTCCGGGAATTGCTGGGATGTTGCATCCGGAGGCTTGTAGACTATCACAATGACTAGGTTTTGGTTCTCGACCTTTACTGCTAAAACTTCCACTACATCATTTGGGGCATTTAGCAGTTCTGTGCAAACAAGTGACTCTGCAATGTACAGGCCAACCCCCCCCTTTTGCCTGTTCACTCTGTCACATCTGTATAGGTTGTAACCTGGGATCCATATTTCGTTGTCCAAGTGATCCTTTATGTGGGTCTCAGTGAAAGCCGCGAACATTGCCTTTGCCTCTGCAAGCAGTCCACGGATGAAAGGTATTTTGTTGTTTGTTGCTGGCTTTAGACCCTGTATATTTGCAAAGAAGAATGTTATCGGACTGGTGGTATTGTTGGTACTGGGGGGGGGATTTTTTTTCCGGCATTAGTATCTGTATCTGTTGGTTTGGAGTGGAGGCCATCGACTGTGGTTCCACTCCAGGAATGACTGGATTTGGTGTACGAAACCTAGAAAAATCAATGTATAAGTTGAAAATTAGACACACATGCAACACTTGGGTATCTTCATTGAGGAAACTTTTCGCCACACATTGGCTTCATCAGTCTAATACGAAGAATGGGGAAGATCAGGAGTAGTTTGAGGTAATCAGTCCCTCAGCCAGGCGGAGGGACTGATTACTTCTAAACACGCAGTCCATAGCAGCACACAGTTACAGCTCACACAAGAGCAGGTTCATCAGGTACAGCTCATTTTAATGTTTAGAGCTGTGGAGTGAGCTCCAGCAGCGAGCTTGGAGCCAGACGTAGGACAGGCACTTTTCCCACCACTAAATATCCAAGCCAGCCTTCATTAACCACGAAACTCCTGGGTGAATAGCTACGTCTGTCAGTTTCTGTAAATGGTATGTACCTTCCTGGTCCTGACCAGGAGTGCAGTGATGAGTAGCCAAATCCACACCATAGGAAAGTTGTACAGTGTAACCACACGACAACCACGTACACTACTACCACTTGTACAATTGTCTGCCTTTTGCACTGTTACTGCCACTGGACATCTAGATGAAGAACGTGCACAACATTAGACCTTGAAATCCCACAAACAGCATATAAAATTGCCCCAAGCGCGGACAAAAATAAATCTGATGTATAGAGGTCGCCAGCTGTTCACACATCTCAAGGCAGTTGTTAGTCAGGATTCATTTGTACACCTGCACTCAACGTGAAGGCACTGTCAAGTTACGGACCACGGTTCGAGCCTCTAGCCCACCCTTCTGTTTATCATTTGTTTATTACAGCTTAATTTGGGTTCAAACCACCTTCACATTCTGCAAGGGAGCGTGAATAAGCCTCAGGTTGTCCCAGATTATCGACCACCGGAATAGTAACAAAAGGCTACATATCCTCGGGTATTTCGCCGGCAGAAGATTATGACAGAACATCGTAGTCCAAAGTCCAAAATATGCGAACGCTGCAGCCCCCACAAACGACCATCGCACAAATTCAAATAGGACAGTCAGGCAGCTCTTACAGAACCCTTCACAACCACCCAACAATCTGCTGGAAACGCGCTTCGACCTAAGCACAGGCCAACTCAAGACCATCCTTAGCAGCTGGGAGGCACTTCTTTCACGAAGGATGCTTGCAAAAAAAAAAAAAAACATACATATCAATACACTAACTCTTACGTTATCGCTTAAAAAAAAGAGAAACGTGCCTACACTTAGAAATGATACTTAAATTAAACCAACCTGAGATCCATTGATGGATTTATTAAAAGAACATTGAGCCACTTAGGAATAAACTTAAACTTCTATTCTATCACATCTACAAGGGCGGTCAAAACTGTGACCCAGGAAATCCCAGGGAACTCAGAGACACTGTATTTCCCTGGTTGAGTGTTGAGGGTGAGCTAACGAGAGAGGTTTGTCTGCGTAGCAGGTCACCTCTGTTGCCAACCTAGGATCAAACCCAATAATATATAGTACATATACAGTATATATTGATATATACGTTTGTGAATTTATGTCTTGGATATTGAATATAGCTAACTAAATATTATGTACACTGGGAGGCCTGGTCAAGGACTGGGCCTCTAGGGCATTGACCCCCCAGAACACCCTCCAGGTAGACCCAAAAATATGATAGAAGAAGCAGTTTAGGTGTCACTAAACCTGATGATTCAAACAACTGTTGTTGAATATCACGCCATCTATGTACGAGAAATAGCACCAGCTGTTTGACAGACAACCCTAGACCTTACTGCTATACTTAAGTTCAAGATGGAAGATTGTGCATAAAGAGGGCAGTGATGGCAGGTGATGCACCTGGAATACCTCCATCACCACCTCAAGCACTTCCATCTTCGACAATAAATGGATACTTAGTTTCTAGAGTATTTCATCGTGGGTAGCCCCTCAAATCATTCGCCTTCCAGCACAGGATGGGAAAGATCCGCCCGAACAGAATCCGCACCAGTCATGTGCATCGCCTATCTCTTTCAGACTTAGCCAAGATCCATATCCGTCTTGCTAATGAAAGTCACAATACCGTGACTGAAACAATACACAAATAACCAGCACATATGAGAAAGACACTTATGAAGACATTTCGGTCCGACTTGGAACACTGAAAGTGTAATGCAGTGTGTGCAGCACATACTATACCTTATCACTCAACTCCACCATACACATAAAGGTCACCAACTTCGTGGGGTGTAAGGAACTATCAGCAGAGGACACATCACATCTCCAGATCACACTTCCACTCTCCCGCCACCACCATACCCCCAGGTAATACCACTACATAATGCACTAAAGAATCATCTAGGAAGGTGTTTTTTTTCATTTGGTCCATCCCACCCGGACGATAGACATTAACTATCACAAACGTTGCTGAAAAAATCTAAACTATAAACCCAGGATTCACACATAAGGCGATATATTATAACATTGTTATAAGATTTTGTTCGGATTTTTAACCCCGGGTTAGCCACCCAGGATAACCCAAGAAAGTCGGTGTATTTGAGGACTGTCTGTCTTATTTCCATTGTGGCCCTTTAATCTTGTACCCCAAGATGCGACTCACACCAGTCGAGTAACAGCCGGGTACCTACTTACTGCTAGGTGAACAGGGACGGCAGGTGTAAGGAAAACACACCCAGTGTTTCCACCCTTGTCTGGGATCGAATCACGGACACTCAGTGTGTGAAACAAGATTGTTACCAACCAGGCCAATGAACTCATACGACTGCAGACCATCCACATCACCACACTTGAACACCCACCTATAACAAAGGTCCTCACACGTTCAAATCAACACAGACAATTTATGTTAAATGTTGAACATTAAAATGGTATAAAATACCGACAGGTTGTTAGGTAAGACACATATGCAACAGTTAGGTATCTTTATTTCGAAACGTTTCGCCTACACAGTAGGCTTCTTCAGTAGAGTACAGAAAAGTTGATAGAAGCAGAAGAGACTTGAAGACGATGTAATCAGTCCATCACCCTTGAAGTTTTGAGGTGGTCAGTCCCTCAGTCTTCTCCAGACTGAGGGACTGACCACCTCAAAACTTCAAGGGTGATGGACTGATTACATCGTCTTCAAGTCTCTTCTGCTTCTATCAACTTTTCTGTACTCTACTGAAGAAGCCTACTGTGTAGGCGAAACGTTTCGAAATAAAGATACCTAACTGTTGAACATTAAAATGGTATAAAATACCGACAGGTTGTTAGGTACCTAACATACCTAACTGTTGCATATGTGTCTTACCTAACAACATGTTAAATGTTGCTGTCGTCAGATATGTTTAGAGAGTACCTCCCATCAGGACCATTTTCTTTCACCTCTTGTCCTGCCTATCTGAGGGTCTGCATTCCTAACAGGTTCCCATTATACTGACCATCTTCGTCACATATTGGGTTGGAGTCACTACCTCCACATCCACCTGTGAGTTTGTCAAACCTTTGTTCTACATCTGCTATCACACCTGTCTCCAGCGTCGCTCTACTGGGGAACATTGCGAACGGGGAACACTCGCCAACTTCGGCCGCAGACCAAGAGACAGCTGGTCTGTACCACCAGGAGGTGCAGTAGTATCATCAACTGGGAGGTAGCACCTTTGCCCAGGCTCCCCACCATAGCCGTCACCACCACCTGATGACTTTGGCAACGACACCACTACCTCCACCTCCACAGTTGATCCACAAGACCCTTCATCACTTCAGCCCATCCCATAGTGGGAATAATGTCGCCACTGAGGAAGAAACTCAAACACGGCTACCCAATTAGAACCATCCATTTGGGAGCACTGGTCAAGTGTTGTAGTCAGCCACACCATCATCCAGTTAGTTGTGCCGTCTGAGCAACTAGCTTATAAGAACATAAGAAAGAAGGAACACTGCAACAGGCCTACTGACCCATGCGAAGCAGGTCCATGCCGGCCTAGAACAATGACCACCTAGTCAGGTCACTTCCACTTAAGGAAGGAGCACGGCACCAGATCTGGTAGCCCAAGCTAGTCAGGTCCAACTCACACCCACCCACATCCACTCGTATATTATCTAACCTATTTTTAAAACTACACAAGGTCTTAGCTTCTATGACGGTACTCGGGAGTTTGTTCCACTCATCCACAACTCTATTACCAAACCAGTGCTTTCCTATGTTCTTCCTGAATCTGTACTTTTACAGTTTGAAACCATTTCTGCGAGTCCTGTCTTGGCTGAATATTTTCAGCACGCTGTTTACATCCCCTTTATTTATTCCTGGTTTCCATTTATACACCTCAGTCATATCCCCCTATTCTACGCCTTTCTAGAGAGTGCAGATTCAGGGTCCTCAGTCTATCCTCACAGGGAAGATTTCTGATACATGGGATTAACTTTGTCATCCTCCTCTGTACGTTTTCTAGTGCATTTATATCCATTCTGTAATACGGTGACCAGAACTGTGCAGTATAATCTAAATGAGGCCTAACCAAGGATATAGAGTTGAAGAACAACCTGAGGATTCCTATTATTTATACCCGCAGCTCATGCTGTGAGCGGTAGTGCCCCCCTCCCCCCAAAAAACAAAGATTACGGAGGTCACAGTGGGTCTTCATCAGACCCAGCTGATCATTGTTATGTCACTAGAAAGAAATATTAGTTATTTCGTATTTTACAATTACTTCATATAGTTTCGGTACACAATACAGTATGGGATACAATCTCAAAAAAAAAATGTCTTGTTACAAAAAACGTGATTTCTAATAAGCATAGAGATCTCCAGTGAATACTAGAAAGGACTGCCGTTCTAGCATCCAGCCTGTTACTGGGTTTTTGTAACAAGTAGTCAGTATCCTGGTCCAATTATCCATTAAAATTCAGTAAGATTTATAGTGTTTCAGGATTACAACTGGTAGGCTACAAACTAAAGAAATTACAATTTAATAAGTTTATTAATAAAGTTATCTAGGCATATATTATCAAAGTAAATTATAGTAATCAATATAATCAAAATAATGAACAGGTAATATACATTATATACATTGTGACCCATTCAGGGGTCGCAACACCCCCCCAGCACGACAAACGGTCGCACTAAGAGTTGTGTTGTCTTTCACATGATTACTCTTAAGAACTCATGTCATTAATAACAATTTATTATCAAAATTCAGAGTCTCTTGTGCCAAGCACTTCTTAAATTTTACAGTGTCTATTTCACTAAGTTATGCCCCTCGTACTAGGGCAGTACACAGTATCCTATCTCTGCATACTCATGGTTATGCACATCAGTGTGGAGACAGGATAGCGTAGACAAGCATGACATGTTGAGGCTCGATCATAGTGGAGACTGAATATGAACAACAGTCTTGTGCGATAGACAGGAGATGGCATTCCACTCTTAAGTAGTGGTAGTGGAATGCGAGGCAGTATGGACATCTGCGTATGAGGCTTGAGTGCAGTAACTAAGATGTGTAGTGAGGGGGGGGGTCTGCAGCAGGACTGTTCTGCCACTCAGTAACTAACATCATCCCACACAACACTACACACTCAACACTCAGCTTCTGTCTCCAACTGTCTCCTCCTCACACCAACATATATCACCACTACTGTGAATATATAAATAGAATAATTAGACATGACATGAGTATACATAGTTAACATGGGCTGGATAGATTACGTTACTTTACTGAATTTGACATAGCAAGTAACAAAAGGTATTTGGACATAAAATTACGTTAATTTAAATGTAACTGATAATTAAGGACGTGACAGAGCGTCAGCAGTTACATTACAACGACCACTGATATGTTGTATACTAATAGAGTAAGGCTGGATTCTGAGAGCCCACCTCATGATCCTAGCATTTTTACTCTTCATTGTGTTTATATAGGTAAGTGGATTGTGGTCTGAAAAAACGTTAATTTTAAATGGGGAAGTGCCCAAATACATGTCAAAATGTTCTAAGGACACCACAAGAGCTAGAGCCTCTTTCTCAATAGTGGCATAATTTTTCTGGTATCGTTTGAGCTTAGATGAATAGTAACATATAGGATGAAGAATGTCAGTGGATGTTGACTGTTGGAGCAGCACAGCACCCACTGCATAACCACTCGCATCTATATGTAAAAAGAGGGAAGATTGAAATTAGGAGCAGAGGAGAGCAGATGCTTCAACCTTTTGAATGAGTCTGAACAATCCCTAGTCCAGATGAACTGAACTTTTCTACTAGTAAGCTCAGTGAGAGGTTTAGGTGGAGGTGTGTGTGCTGGCTTGCCTGTCACTTGACACATGTGGCAACGTCGCACATGATCAGCTACTGTTTCCTTCATTTTCGGCCAAGTAAAATGTTTTGCCAGTTTACCGAATGTCTTCTTGACACCCAAATGTCCTCCTGTGGGACTATTGTGAGCAAAATCAATGGCTTGTTCACAAAATGTAACTGGTAACACTACGAGATTCTTGACTGTGGTAAAAACACTATCAGCTGACAACTTACATGTATTCTCCATCAGTACACCATTACTATAATAGTAACAATTATCGAGATCCTTTGCTTCACTCTCAGTAACTGCTATATCTCTCAGTCTTTCCAGTGACTGATCAACAAACTGATCCTTGATTAAATCATCATGAGTTAGAAATTTAACATCAGTAGTGTCCTGACTAGGTTGATGACCGGGGGGAGTCAGTGTTAATGATCCTGGGCGCAGAGCATCAATAAACAACATATTCAAGCCCAAATCATTGTCATCCACTAACTCAACAGGAGACAAGGATGGTTGTTTTATCTTTGACATAGCTCTAGTAATTGCACTGAGAGGAAATAAAATAGGCTTCTCTCTACAAGCTTCAATGGCATAATTATCATCAGTGGTATTATCAATCACAAGTGGTTCCTTACATATACCAGCATGAAGGATATCGTTCCCTATCAACAAGTCCACTGACCTGATGGGAAATACACCACTGGATATACCTACTGAAATATAACCAGTATAATAGCTTCTTTCAATGTAAACTTTGTGCAGAGGTACTTTTATAACAGCCCCACCATAGGCTTCTAACAATACATTATCTTGGTATAGGTATCATCAGTTATGGGCAGTACATCTTCTCTTAATAACGTGAGATAGCTGCCAGTGTCTCTGAAAGTAATTATCTCAGATGTGATTCGTCAAGTCCTACTTTACCTCTCGATAAGTAAGGACTCATCGCTGAACGAATCTTTTCATCAGATACACTTTCTGACGCTAGTCATCTATTCTGAGTATTATCTAAAACAGTGGGATCAGAGGTATTACTAGGATTTTGGTGCCTTTGTTGCACAGAAGAGGATACTTGTGTGGGGGCGCCAGCCGCACGACTGCTTCTCGTATCTCTTTCTAACTTATAGCAATACTCTCTAGCATGTCCTTTTCTGTTACAATAGGTATATTTAACTTTCTTCTTCTCAGTACCAGATTTCTGTCTAACCACAGAGACAGATTCAGGATTGTGAGTTTTCCTGGTAAAGGTAAGAGAAGTTACAGTAGCAGGTACATCTGGCCGGCACTGATCAGCTGATTTAGGTTGCCAACTTCTAGGACAATTTTTAGTTACCTTGTTTCTCTGTGTTTTAGTACGTACAAGTTTGTGAGAAATCTCTTTCTCATGAGCAGACTTTACACAAGTTTGATCTTGTCGTCATTGTAACGTACGAAATGCACGTTGATAACTTACAGGTAACAAGTTTGCTTGACAGCGTCATAACTAATGTACTTGGCAAATGGTAAAGCAGCAGTACAAGTTTGAGCTCTTCCTGTCAAAGCTGTGTGCAACAAGGTAGCCCAGTGCTTACGTGGCCAGTTCATAGCACGTGCCTGGTTGTCAAACACATCAAAATAGGTGTCTAAGTCACTCTCAAAAAATTAGGAACCATTGTGGCAGCTTTCTGCACATTAAATGTGTCCTGTGTTGTACTAACAGATTTATCAACTTTATCAGATCTATCAGTCTGTTGTCTTCTGAGACGAACATTTTCTCTCTGGAAATCTTCTTCGTTCAATTTCATAATGTGGCGTTCCATCCTCTCAAATTGTTCCTCAGAGATAGGACCAGTAGGTAATGGAGGAGTGGGGAAATTAACATGTCTTTCTGGACGGTCCTTAGGTCGGGCACCTAGTCCAGTCATCCCTAGAGAGTCTAGATCTGGTCTTGGATAAATAGATACAGGCGTAGCATACACAGTACTAGTATGAGGCTGAGTCATACTACCAGCTACACTCTGTACTATTGAGTTAGTCAGGCAGAAAGTTACACTAGGCTCAGACACTTCTGCTGTAGTTGCTCTCTCTTCTACGTTATCAAATAGAGTCATACTTCCTAATAGCGACACTATGCTCTCTGTATCTGAATCTTAATCAGACATCTCTGCATGAGCAGGAAACAATATATCTTTAATTAACGCTGTGACAGTTTCTGCGGTGTAATTCTGTAATTCCTGTTATACGTCATACCGAGATATTTGGCTACTCGCAAACATGTCTGAAGTTTTAATGTACTTTGACTAAGTCAGAGTATCAATTAACTGTTTCACTTTGACATACATCACGAAAATAAATGCACTACGAGAGAGTGAGTATGGGAAACTATAATCCTAATAGGAATTTTAGTGTTGGTTGTCTTAGAGCTGGAGCTCATAAACAGTATTTCCATCTCCTTGGATCAAGAGACTCAGTCAAGTACATACATCCACGTAGTATGTTGTACAAGACAAAACTCAAAGTCTTCAGATTAGGAAAATAGTCAAAGTGTTTGACCATAGAGTTACTAGTGTGTCAAACTGGACAATGTCTCCAACACCTTGGATCAAGAGCATCCCGGACAGGCCCCCATTTGTTACAAAAAAAAAACACAATGTCTAATAAGCATAGAGATCTCCAGTGAATACTAGAAAGCACTGCCCTTCTAGCATCCAGCCTGTTACTGGGTTTTCGTAACAAGTAGTCAGTATCCTGGTCCAATTATCCATTAGAATTTAGTAAGATTCAATAGTGCTTCAGGATTACAACTGGTAGGCTCCTAACTAAAGAAATTAAAATTTAATAAGTTTATTAATAAAGTTGTCTAGGCGTGTATTATCAAAGTAAATTATAGTAATCAATATAATCAAAATAATGAACAGGTAATATACATTATATACATTGTGACCCATTCAGGGGTCGCAACATGTCTTATTACCACTAAAAAAGTTGGTCATAATTAAGTTGCAGTTTATTACGAAAACAGGTGCATTATGACCTGCACACCTTGTCGTAATGTGATAACTAATAGTGGAGCAAGCAAAAAACACCAGAGGTTATATGACTTGTATTTCCTTCACCAAAGAAGCAAGCTCCTATTTTCAATATGTATACTATTTACACTATAAAAAATAGACACATGTAACATCTGGGTATCTTAATAATAAAGATGCCTAGATGTTACACATGTATCTAATTGTTTTCTTGTCAGTATTGTATACCATTCATGTATTTACACTATGTACGTGACCCTAGTGAGTTTAGCACTTCTTTTATAATACACTCTTTACAATAATGTAAGAGCAAGTTTACAACACGGTGGTCAAAATGGCACACTGTAAGCACCATACACCTTGAGCGACCAGCAGTCCGGAAGAGTCTGCCAAAACTCGTGTCACGAGTGAACCACATTGCTTCACAGCTCTGACGGGCTTGTCTGTGATTGGCTGATGAACCGATGTACTGATATAACTATGGGGTCCCTATTATATAGTTAAATCTGTAGCACCTGGTTCGCTGGTTGGGAGGCAGCCTATGTGGGAGTGTGGTATACGCCGAATAAAATGTAACGTACTCGTAGCATACCACACTTCCACCCCAAAAGGATTCTAACAGCGAGGTTAGGCATCCCCTCCATGGGTAGTGGGCCACCATGGCACAAAACACTAACGGCATTGCCTTCTCAACCATCCAGTTTATTGGGTAGTGTCCAACTAACAATTTCCTGTCAGGCACAACTTCAGAGCGGGACACCAGAAAGTAGAGCTAATGTAGGCTCAAGACACTTGTGGTAGGTAGGAAGTGTTCTTTCACTAAAAAAAAAAAAAAAAAAAAAAACTTATGGCCAGATTAACAAAAACATTTACATTATGACCATAAGAGAAAAAAAGCTTACTCCCCATTTGGTCCCTAACACATCCTAACCTATATACGAGATAAAGCGTCTGCCAGAATATCTTTTCTGGCTATGTAGTGGATGGAGATGTAAGGTTGCAGCCTGAGACTGTCACATTAGTCGGGTATGATTCTTCACGACACTGAGATAAGTGAGGGGGTTGTGGTCACTGTAGACAGTGACCATATGAGATGAATTTTCCACGAAGACATCAAAATGCTCCAGCACACGTATCAGGGCCAGTGCTTCTTTCTCTGTGCCTGATACTTGGCTAAGTAATATGCCAAAGGCTGCAGACAGCCCTCCTCGAACACTTGTAGTAATACTGCCCGACCCCTCATTCACAGGCATAAACCTGTATTACAAAATGTTTTAAAAAAATCAGGAGACAGGAGAATGGGTGCAGTGCACAAGAGAGGTTTAGCATGATTAAATGTCTCTTGGCAGTCTGGAGTCCAATAAAATTTATTTTTGTGAATAGTAAGTGAGATTAGAGGACTACCACATCTGCAAAGTTTCTACAAAAGCAGCTGTAGAAATCTATCATTCCCAAAAACCTTTGCAGGAACTTTCTATCACTGGATAATTTTTTATTGCTAAATCTTTAGCAAATTTAGGGGACATTTTACTATTACCTTCTTCGTGGCCCGAGAAAGTAATAGTAGACTGGCCAGAATATGATTTATGCAGGTTAACTGTTGAAAGTTTCTGAATCTCTCAAAGAAAGCTTTAAGATGGGAAACATGTTGATTTCACGTATTGGAAACTACTGCCATATCGTCCAAATAAGCTGTCATGCCTTCAAGTCCTTTAATAGTCTGATGGATAAGCATTTGGAATGTGGTAGGCAAGTTCCGCATTTCGAATGGGGGTCACAGTATAATAATATCCTGGAATTATGAAGGCAGAGATCTCATTCTTTATCTGTTAAAAGCACCTGATAGTAAATTTAAGGAGTTCTAGTTTGGAAACAAAAAAGGCCTTACCCACAAAGCCCACATTACGGTAGTCGGTACACATCTAGAATCCTCCATCAGGCTTCCTAACAAGGATGCACAGTGAAGCCCATAAACTGGACAATTCATCCACCAACCCATGTTCTAACAGGAAAAGCCGCCTCCTGCTGAAGTAGCCTCTGTTTTTCAGGATTAGCTCTGTAAGGAGTGAGTTTAAGAGGTTTAGCAGTTCCTACGTCCACATTGTGATATCCCAGGGACCACTTTTTTAGAACATCAGAAAATATATTGGTATAAGTTTGCAGAAGAGTAGCTCAAGTTTCTACTTGAGCTTTTGCAAGTCCCAACATTAAGGAGCATGTGTCCTGGAGGAGGGCCGAGTTAGGGAGCTTAATTTGAACCTCCGGAATTGTGTACAGGGAATGAGGGTCGTCTACAGAGACAGGGACAGAGGACAAAGTCATTACTGGAACTTTAAATTATTCTTTGAACCACCTAATCTGATTAATGTGGTAAAATTTACTTGCATTGGGTTTATCAAGAGTTTCTACCACATAATTTAAATTAGAAATTTTATTACTTGCATTGGTTCCATAATCTGGCTTTTAAGGTGTGACCAGGTGCAAGTTCCTGTACCAACACCTTGTCTCCTGGACTAAAGGAGCGAGATTTTGCAGTTCTGCTATACCTCTCTTTCCTTGAAGAAGGATCGTAGAGTTCTTTGCAGGTGTCTTCTTCCATCCATTCTTCCTTGAGCACACTTAGGGGACCTTTCACATTGTGCCCGACAATTAGCTCAAATGAACTGGACCCTGTTGATTCTTGCACAGTTTCTCGCATTGAGAACAGCAGCAGAGAAAGCGATTCATCCAAGCGTGTAGGAAAATGCATGCAAAAGGTCCGCATTATAGTTTATAAAGTCTGGTGAAACTTTTCCAAGATGCCTTGGGACCGAGGATGATGGCGGTGGATCGTTGATGATTAATACCCAGCCTGGTTAAAACTTCTCTGAATAATTTTGCTGTAAAATTATTACACTGATCATTTTGGACAGATTTTGGAATGCTAAAGTAGGAAATGAATTTAATAAAAGCTTTAAGAATGGCCTTAGTGTTTATACTATGCGTCGGAACTGCTATCGGATACCTAGTAGGTTTGTCCATGATTGTCAACAAGTACTGGTTACCTGACTTGGCTTTTGGTAAAGATCCCACGCAGTCAGTAATTGAATCAGCAAGAGGTTCTCCATCTTCAGGTATGGGATGAAGTGGTGCGGGTCTGAGTGTCCAGATTTACCCACTTGTTGACACATTCTACAGGATCGGATGTGACTACGCACATCTCTCCTTATAGCTGGCCAGTAAATTTTTTTTTTTAATCTATGAAGGGTTTTAGTAACCCCTAAATGGCCTCCTAAGGAAGAATTGTGAGCAGTACTCAGGACATGAGACCTGAATTTCTTAGGAACTGGCCCCCTTCAAGGTAGGTTCCTTGGTGCTGGTGAGGGGCTCTTGATCTAGGGAATTGGATCTGTGCTCCAGTTCCCTGAATTAAATCAGAATACTTTCCATCCCCCCCCACATGCGCTGTAAAATCCTCTGAGTTTAGCACTCCCCCATGATTATAATAATAATTAGGAACTGCCAGTCTACTTTTGATCTTCACCCTATCTCCTTACCAATGTTGAAACATAAAAAAATATTTTTAATTTCGTATTTAACTGGACGATCTGAATGGGATTCGCTCATGGGAGCTTTAAAAACGAAGCTTAAAGAAGGATTCCTTCATTGCTCTTCCCGAGAGGAAAGTCCCTCGGGCATGGAGAGAGAAACGTTTAGCAATACTGCGACTCTGGAATAGGAAGGCTTGATCAGGGACTTTTCACTGGATTTATGAGGTCCTGGCCAGTTTCCCCTCGTAAAATAATTTGTCGAGCTCTAGATCCGAGTCCTTCAAGGATAGGTCATCATTCTTAACAGACAACCTTCGGGACATTGCCCGAGTTATGGCTAACATGGGAGAACAGGCTTCAGTAGTTGTTATGGGCTCTGGACAGTTTGCTGAATTTAGAATATTATTCCCAAGCTATAATACAGCATCTTTCATGGGGAATCCCTCAGACACACCTACAGTTAAATATCCCACAAAAATTTTATGCAAAGGGACAGAGAATACAGCTTCCCCAAAAACTTCTAATAACACGAAAGAGTTTAATGAGGTCTCAGAAATTGGAAGTACTGCCTCTGTTAAGAGGCAACAATAAGCCACAGTATCCTCGAAGGGAGATGTGGTATGTGGTATGTACTGTAGAAAGGTGCTATACACACACATCTACCTCTTGTCGGTTTGTTTCAGAGGGTATAAGGGGAATCTTCCCCAAAGGCAGGGGCCTAGTTAGCCCACCACTAGTTGCTGGGTTAACTAACTTTGGGTAATTCGTCTTTACGTGACCAATTTTTCAGCACTGGAAACAAACTATAGGTTCGGGCTTTCTTTTTTTTTACGCATGTTTCTGGAGGCGTATGTGAAAGGGATCCATAAAAATTTAACTGTTATCCCTTTCTTAATAATTTGTGTATATCAGTGTCCAGCTTCATACACAAGCATGCTACATTCAGGTCTCAGGCTAGCAAGTAATGAGGAAATAGTTACAATTACACTGTGTGAGGTCGTAGTTTCCGTAAGTTGGAGAGTAACAAGTGTGACAAACAGTTCAGTTTGTAAGGTGGAAGACCAGTTATTAATTCTAATGTACCTTTGTATTATAGTATCATGTGGATGGTTTACAATAACAGGACTTCCCACCTTCCACTGTCAGGGTTAAGGCAGCCATCAGCGTAGAAAGTCTGGGCGATGGCAGTTTTTTTGTTCGCAGGTCATGTATGTGTTCCAGAACACTGATTTTAGAAAGTAATCGAGGGTGAAGATTGTTCATGATTATTTTCTCGTGAGGACAGGTGGGTATAGTGATGTTAAAAGTTATCTGCCAGGGTGGCGGGAAATGTTTCCTACCATAATCCATCTTGATTCACTTGTTCCAGGAATTATATGTTCTAGTAATTCTCTAAAGACAACATTGTTTTGATCACCAGGCAGCAACTTCGGTCCTATCACCACACTGATTTCACGTATTCTATCAGCAACACTTGTGTTTTTCGACTCTGATTGGTTCTACTGTGTTGCAGGACTAAATCTGGTGCACAGTAGTCTATCAACAATCTATGTGAGTTAAGTACATCATTTTTGCAGTTCTGACATTTGCATCATGTTTGAGATTATACCCCACAACAGTTCTGCGAGAGTTAGGTCTATCATTACATTACTGATTAATTTTATTCGCAGCTGTTAGTGTACATGGAACAGTATTACCTAAATATTTACAGAACACATAATGAGTAAATCTGCCATTGACCTTTAATTTTGATGGTCCTCTTTTACGGTTACTAATGTGACTGTTAAACACCTGGGTCTTTTCTGTAGAAATTCCAAGTCCAAGAGTATCACAGGGTGTCTGTATATGATTTAGAGTAGTATGCATCTCGTGATGCGTTTTGGTAGACACAACAATATCATCCGCATAGCTGTGGTATTGCTGGTTGTATCTGGTATAGATGTAATTAGGTCATTGATTAATATTTAAATAGTATAGGACTTAATACACTGCCTTAGGGAGTGCCAAGTTGTATTTCTGTAGTCTCACTTTTGTATCCCTGAAACAATATAGCGAGTTTGTGTTAGTGAGATACACAAAAATCCACTATAAGAGTAGACCACCAACGTCCATTTTAACTAGCTCATGCAAAATGTCTTCTCTATTTGCAACATCGAATCATTATTAATATCGAGAAGAGTCGTATATTTGTGCCTTGCGTCCCCATGCACAGTTAAAAATGTTGCGACACAATTTGGTACACCTTTTCAGTGTGGGAATTCATTAATACTAGGTGACATGTGTTCTTTAATTCTGTATAGTAATCTGTTAAGTATCATCCTTTCAAATGTTTTACACAGCGAGATAGGAAGACACATATTATGTTG
>NC_069450.1:8912107-8947107 GCF_026875155.1 Cherax quadricarinatus | reverse complement strand
GCTCAAGTTAGAGTATGTAGGAAAAAAGGAAATTATTTCCCAGTAAAAGTAGGCCCTTTGAAAAAGGTGTGTGATGTCACCGGTTGTTTTAATATATTTTTAAATGGGTTGTAAGAGAAGGAATGCGAGGGTCTTGGCAAGAGGGTTAGTTAAAAGATAAAGAATCACACAATAAAGTGGGAGTTGTCACAGTTGCTCTTTGCTGAAAGACACTGTGCTCTTTGGGAGATTCTGAAGAGAAGTTGCAGAGATTGGTGGATGAATTTGGTAGGGTGTGCAAAAGAAGAAAATTTAAAAGGGGAATACAGGAAAGAGTAAGGTTATGGGGAATACAAAAAGATTTGGTGATGAAAGATTGGATATCAGATTGGAGGGAGAGAGTATGGAGGAGGTGATGCATTCAAAATTTGGAAGTGGACGTGTCAGCGGATTTGGGGCTGTGAAAGATGAAGTGAATCATAGAATTGATGGGGGGGAAAGGGTGAGTGGTGCACTCGGGAGCGTGGAACAAAGAACTTTGCCTTGGAGGCAAAAGGGGAATGATGAGAGTTAATTTTACCAACGCTCTTATATGGGGGTGAAGCTGGGTATAAGTTGCGCGGGGGAAGCGGGAGGCGGGAGATTTTCATTTTGGGGGGCAATGTGGGGTGAATATAATGCGGAATTCGATTTGGAATTTTAGGAGAGGTGCGGCATTCCCAAAAACGTTGTCCAAGGGCTGGGGAAAGGGGTTGTTGGGGTGTTTGGGCATTAAGAGAAGGGAGCGAAACAAAGATTCAAAGTTTTCACTGTAGGGGAAAGGGAAAGGGGGGGTGGGGGTGGGGCCCTGGGAAAGGTTAGGGGGGGGTAAAGGAGGTTTTGTGTGCGGGGGGCTTGGGGATTTCCCCAGCAGGCATGCGTGAGCGTGTTTGATAGGAGTGAAGGAGACAAAGGGTTTTTAAAATATTTTGACGTGCTTTTTGGGAGTGTGAGCAAGTAACTTAAGGGGGGTTTCAGGGAAACCGGCGGGCGGACTTGAGTCCGGAGAGGGGAAGTAAGGCCTCACTCTGAAGCGGGGGTGAAAATTTGCTTTTAAAAACTGTATGTAAACACCCTCGGCAAGGGGGCATATGGGGGAATATGGGGAAAGTTTTTCTTTTCGGGCCCCTGCCTTTGGGGGGGGAATCGGCCAGTGGATAAAAAAAAATATTATTTGTAGTAGTAGGTTGGTAACAGCAAACCCCCCAGGGGGGTACTACCCTCCTGCCAAGGAGTGAAAACAAAGCCTGTGATGTTTTCAGATGGTAGGATTGCTGGTCCTTTTTTTTGCTCATGAACATGCAAATTTCAGGTACAACTTTCTACTTCTACTTTTCACTAGGGCACACTACACATCTGTACAAGCTATATATACAACCCCTCTGGTTTTCTTTTATTTCTTTTTAGTTCTTGTTCTTGTTTATTTCCTCTTTTCTCCATGGGGGAAATGGAACAGAATTCTTTCCTTCCGACCCATGCGGTTTTTTAAGAGGGAAATAAAATGCCGGGACAAGGGGCTAGAACCCCTTCTCCTGTATATATTACAAAATTTGTAAAAGGAGAAATTTTTTGTTTTTCCTTTTGGGCCACCCCGCCCGGGGGGAAACCCCGAGGGTTTTTAAAAAAGAAAGAAGATAAATATAAATAAAATATATATATAAATATATAAATATAAATATATATATATAAATATATATAATATTTTAAATATATAAAAATTTAACACACGGGGCCGATTCCCCACCAAGGCAGGGTGCCCCGAAAAAGAAAAACTTTAAACCATCATTCACTCCATCACTGCCCTTCAAAAGGGGTTTTTTTAAAAACTACATTTTTTAAAAACCAACATTAACCCCCCCCCTTCAAAAGTGCAGGCATTTTAACTTCCCATCTCCGGGACCAAGCCCCCGGCCTCCTTTTTTCCCTAACCCCCTTTCATAAATGTTACTTTGCTCACCCCTCCAACAGCACGTCAAGTATTAAAAACCCCTTTTGGGCTCCATTCACTCCATAAAACCACGCCCCCAACGCTTTCCTGCTGGAAGTCCAACCCCCTCGCACAAAAAACCCCCCCTTTACCCCTCTCCCCAAACCCTTTTCCCTAGGCCGCCCCCCTACCCCGCCTTCCTTCCACAACAACTGATACACTCTTGAAGCCCATTCTTTTTCCCCCATTCTCTCTAAAAGTCCGAACCACCTCACAACCCTTCCTCACCCCTCGGGAAAACATTTTGGTAATCCCCGAAACCTCCTCCTAACTTCCAAACTACAATTCCTGCATTATTTTCAAAAACCACCATTCCCCCCCCCTCAGACAAACATCTCCACTGCCTCCAGCCTTCCCCTCGTGCAAACATTAAATCCCCAAGCTTACACCCAATAAGAGCGTTGGAAAAAACTAAAACTCTCATACTTTCCCCCCCTTTTTCCCTTTCACGGACAAAGTTTTTGTCCCCCACAGACCCTAAGTGAAAACCACTACTCCTTTCCCCCATAAAATTCTATATTCACCTCTTTTTCATAGCCCCCATCCGCTGGGACTCCACCCCCAAATTATCTAATACTTTTCACCTCCTCCATACCCCCCCCTCTCCCCCCAAAATCTGATTTTAAAACCCTTTAAATCACCAATTTTTTTTTATCCCCCATAACCTTACCCCTTTCCGTTTTCATTTTTAATTTTTCTTTTTTTTGCACACCCTACCAAATTCGGTCCCCCAAATTCCCGCAACTTCCTTCGGGAATCTCCCAAGAGCACATTTGGTCCGGGCAAAGAGCAGCTGTGAAAACCCTCCCATTTTAAATGTGGGGTTTCTTTATTTTTTAAACCTCCACGCCCCCCTTCCAAGCCCCTCGCTTTTACTTCTCTTAAAACCCCTTTCCTATAAATATTTTTAAAAAACCCAACGGTGACATCACACATCCTTGTCTAAGGCCTATTTTTAAACTGGAAATAATTTCCCTTTTTCCTACTACTCAAACTTGGGGCCTCAAATCCCGTAAAAACTTTTTCATGCTTTCAGAAACCTACCTCCTAAACCATACACTTCCCAACTTTCTGCCACATTCCCCCCTATCCCCCCTTCCCATACCCCTTTTTCCCAAAATCCAAATGCCACAAAGACTTTTAAAAACCTTTTATCTAAAAACTTTTCATTATATTTTTCCCCTTTAAAACCCACCTGGTCCCCCACACCCCCTACCTTTCCTAAACCCTTTCCTTTTTTCATCTGCAATCCTATTCTCCGTCTTCCCTCTAATTTTTTTCAAAAATACCCCCCCCCCTACCATACATTTTAAACCGGGTTAACTCCCCGATTTATCCCCCTATAATTTTTGCACTCTTTTTTATCCCCTTTCCTTTTAAAAAAAGGGAAAACCTATGCATGCCCCTCTGCCAATCCCTAGGTACCTTACCCTTTCCCAACTTTTAAAATTAAAAAAAATTGCCCCCAAACCACCCCCAAAACTAAATCCCCACCGCTTTTAACATTTCTTTTCATCCCCTCAACCCCGGGCGGGCCTTACCCCCTTTTCATTTTACCTACTGCCTCACAAATTTCCCCCCAAAAACCCAACTGGCTCTTCCTAAACTCCTACAAGATGTTATTCCCCCCTTGTCCTATACACGAAATCAAGGGCTTCCCTATCTTCAAACAACATTTAACAATTCCCCAAAAAATTCCCTCCACTTCCCAAAACCTCTAAACCCCCATTTAATAACTCTCCTCTCCTTTTTTTAACGCCCAAAACCCTTTGTTCTCTAGCCCTTTTTTAAAATTGTTAATCTCACTCCAAAAATTTTTTTTTATTTTCAACAAAATTTTGGGTTTATAACACTCACCCCTCTCTCATTTGCTCTCTTTTTTCCCTTGCTTCAAACCCCTCCCCTTAACCCTTTTTTTTCCCCCAAAAACTCCCCTTTCCCCCCTTGCATCACTTCAAATTTTTAAAAAAATTCCATATGCTAACTTTTTTTTCCCTTAACTAAATCTTTACATCATTCCACCAATTTGCCCTCTTTCCCCCCCGCACCCACTTTCCCGTAACCACAAACTTTTGCCCGAACTCTTAACACTAAAAAATTTTTAAAACCCTTCCCCCCTAAACCCCTTTGACCCCTTCCCAAAGCTCTCATTAGCCCATCTATCCCCCAAAGTGTTTTTAAACTTACCCTACCTCCTTTCCCCTTTTAGTTTTTAAACCCTTTTACCTCTCTCTTTCCCCGATGCTTCTGTTTTTCCTTGTATCCCATCTTTCCTTTTACTCTCAGTGGGAGCAAAAACTAAGGGGTTTATTTTAAAAATATCTGTGGCCCCTCTATAAACATGTACAACCTGAAGTCTCCTCAACATCTTTTTTCTACCCAAAACATAACCAACAAACTACTGTCATTTCGCCCCACATATCCCTTTTATACCCTTTTTTAAACCTCTTTTTTTTTAAAAAATGTATTACCTAAACTAAACCCCCCCTTTTTAACAAAGTTTCAATCAAAAGGGGTTTCCCTTTTCATTTCACCTGGCACCCCCAAACTTACCTACCACAACCCCTCTAAAAGTTTCTCCTACTTTAGCATTCCCGGCCCCAAACCCCAATTACTCTCTCACTTTGGGTTTAAAGACTCCTATTTCTTTTACTTAACTCTCCCCCAAAACCTCTCTCTCTCCTCTAAATTCCCCCTTCTCCAGGGGGCATACACCTTATTAAAGAACCCACTTTTTGCAACCAACTTTACTTTAATCCACATAATTTTTGAATTTAAAAACATTCATATTCTCTTTTTCCCCCTTTTATAACTGTCCATTTAACATTACTGCACCCCTTCCTTTTCTCTAACTCTCTCAAAACTCCCAATTTTAAACCCATTTATTTTTCCCCCACTAAACTTCCCCCACCCCCTTCAGCTTTGTTTTTGCTTTTGGGGGCCCGGACATCCAACTTTTTTTCATTCATAACAACAGCAATCATCTGTTTTTTTCAAACCGCAAATACATCCACACAACATTTTTTTCATTTCCCCTTTTTTTTAAAGTTTTTTTTTCCTTTTTTAGTAAAATTTTCTACAGGGGAAAGGGGGTTTTCTACCCATTGCTCCCCATTTTAGTCGCCCCCAAACACACGCATGGCTTACGGAGGGAAAAATTTTTTTCCACTTCCCCATGGACAATAGAAAAAAATAAAGAAGAAAAAAGAGCTATTTTGAAAAAAGGGGAAAAACCTAGATTAATTTTTTTAAAATATGCAGTGCGGGGTCTGTGAAAATGTGACCAAAATGGGAAATAGGAAAACAAGATATCCCCGTTAAATAGCGTGTTTTTTGAGACAGAAAAAAACCAGCAATTTCCACCATCAGCAAAAAAAGTTTTTTCAGGTTTTTGTTTTCCCCAGTCCCTCGGCAGGGCGGGAGAAATTTCCCCGGGTGGTTGCTGTCCCACCAACCTACTACCAAAAATATATATACGTATAAAAAAAGATAATTTTAAAATATATAAAATATAAAATTTTTATATATATAAATTTTATATATAAAAGCAATAAGAAAACACAGTAAACAGGGGGATTTCAAAATATGGGAAAACAAAACCCCCTAGAAAGAATAGAGGAATTCCAAGCGCTTTCGTGACTACTCACATTATCAAGGAACTATGAAAGTGAAGCATCCAAGGAAGCTATATAAGGGGTCCGGCCAGCACCTCACTATCAGATCCCACACGGTTAAACACGTGATGCGCGGCGAGCCAACTTGGATAGGTCCTTTGCACAACTCGCCCCCCAAGCTATTCTACCCAAGAAAATTTAAAAATTAATTGTCCAGTGTATTATTAAATTCTTCCCAAATTCTATTAATTATAAATGGATCTAATTTATATAAACCAAAGGAAATATTCATATTATTGTCAAAACTGCTTTTTATGAAACAAGATTCAATTATATTCCTGTCGACCATGGACTTGCTTGATACTACTTTCTCAACTTTTTGAAAATCAATTGGATGGTTAAAATCTCTTACATGAATAAATAGAGCATTGGAATCTTGTCCAGTTCTAATGCTATATTTGTTGTTTTAATCTTAGTTCGAGATTTTTACCAGTTTGACCGTAATAAACTTTATCGCATATTTTACAAGGAATCTTATAGACACATCCATCAGCATTTTGGGGGGAATTCTTTATTACGGTCAAACTGGTAAAAATCTCGAACTAAGATTAAAACAACATAAATATAGCATTAGAACTGGACAAGATTCCAATGCTCTATTTATTCATGTAAGAGATTTTAACCATCCAATTGATTTTCAAAAAGTTGAGAAAGTAGTATCAAGCAAGTCCATGGTCGACAGGAATATAATTGAATCTTGTTTCATAAAAAGCAGTTTTGACAATAATATGAATATTTCCTTTGGTTTATATAAATTAGATCCATTTATAATTAATAGAATTTGGGAAGAATTTAATAATACACTGGACAAATAATTTTTAAATTTTCTTGGGTAGAATAGCTTGGGGGTGAGTTGTGCAAAGGACCTATCCAAGTTGGCTCGCCGCGCGTCACGTGTTTAACCGTTGTGGGATCTGATAGTGAGGTGCTGGCCGGATCCCTTATATAGCTTCCTTTAATGCTTCACTTTCATAGTTCCTTGATAATGTGAGTAGTCACGAAAGTGCTTGGAATTTCTCTATTCTTCAGAGTGGTTGTTTTGCATATATATATAAATATATATATATATATATATATATATATATATATATATATATATATATATATATATATATCGTGCCGAATAGGCAGAACTTGCGATCTTGGCTTAAATAGCAACGCTCATCTTGCCATATAGGACAAGTGAAAATTTGTGCATGCAATAATTTCGCCAAAATCATTCTGAACCTAACGAAAAAAATATATTTCACTGTGTTTCCTTAGTATTAAAGTACTGTAAACAAATCTAAAATATACTTAGTTGGGTTAGGCTAAAATAAATTGCTCTTGTTATAATAAGGTTAGGTAAGTTTTCTAAGATTCTTTTGGTGCAAAATTATAAATTTTTACATTAACATTAATGAAAAAAATTGATTTTGAAACGTATAAAAGAAAATTTGAGAAAGGACTTAATTTTTAAATGAGTTCTTCCTAATTGACCAGTTTTACATATTCGGCACGACATATTATATATATATATATATTATATATATATATATATATAAATATATATATATATATATATAAATATATATATATATATATAATATAGTGAGCTAAACATCTGGTTCCTGGATGATGGCACAATAGCAGGTACAAAGGAATCCCTCCTAGATGATCTTACACAGGTGATGACACGGGGACAGGAAATGGGTCTCATCCTCAGTCCATCCAAATGTGAAATCGTCTCAGTCAGTCAACAAGTGATAATTGCAGCCTTATTCAACTAAAAATATGTTGGTTCTCCCTTACCATGAAAACTTGGTTGATATGCCTTCTCTTCTTAAGACTTTTAATATCAAAGTTGTATTTAAAAATCTTGATACAGTAAAAAAACTTTTGATAAAGAATTCCCCCAAAAATGCTGACGGATGTGTCTATAAGATTCCTTGTAAAATTTGCGATAAAGTTTATTACGGTCAAACTGGTAAAAGTCTCGAGCTAAGATTAAAACAACATAAATATAGCATTAGAACTGGACAAGATTCTAATGCTCTATTTATTCATGTGAGAGATTTTAACCATCCAATTGATTTTCAAAAAGTTGAGAAAGTTGTATCAAGCAAGTCCATGGTCGACAGGAATATAATTGAATCTTGTTTCATAAAAAATAGTTTTGACAATAATATAAATATTTCTTTTGGTTAATATAAATTAGATCCCTTTATATTTAATAGAATTTGGGAAGAATTTAATACATCGGACAAATAATAAATTTTAAAATTCTTAATTCTTGGGTAGAATAGTTTGTGGGTTGTGTGAAGGACCTGTCTAGTTAGGCCAGCGGGCCTGCTGCACTGTTCTCTTTATGAGTCGCACGTCAGGTGTTGCTTTGTTGTGGGATGTGATAGTGAGGTGTGGTCTAGACCCTTTATATGTCTTCCTTTAATGCATTACTTTTATTGCTCCTTGATAATGTGAGTAGTCACGAAAACGCTTGGAATTTCTCTGTTCTTTCACAGTGGTGGTTTTGCATATTCTAAAATCACTTGTTTACTGTGATCTTATTGCATATATATATATATATATATATATATATATATATATATATATATATATATATATATATATGTCGTGCCGAATAGTTAAAACTGGTCAATTAGCAAGAACTCATTTAAAATTAAGTCCTTTCTAAAATTTTCTCTTATACATTTAAAGATATATTTCTTTCATTAATGTTGATGTAAAAGTTTTTAATTTTGCACCAAAAGAATCTTAGAAAACTTACCTAACCTTATTATAACAAGTGTAATTTATTTTAGCCTAACCCAACTAAATATATTTTAGATTTGTTTACAATAATTTAATAAACAAACACAGTGAAATATATTTTTTTCGTTAGGTTCAGAATGATTTTGGCGAAATTATTGCATACACAAATTTTCACTTGTCCTATATGGCAAGATGAGCGTTGCTATTTAAGCCAAGATCGCAAGTTCTGCCTATTCGGCACGACATTATATATATATTTTATTAACACATCGGCCATTTCTCACCAAGATAGGGTGGCCCGAAAAAGAAAAACTTTCACCATCATTCACTCCATCACTGTCTTGCCAGGGGCGTGCAACATTAACACTCCTCCTTCATAGTGCAGGCACTGTACTTCCCATCTCCAGGACTCAAGTCCGGCCTGCCGGTTTCCCTGAATCCCTTCATAAATATTATCCTGCTCACACTCCAACAGCATGTCAAGTCCTAAAAACCATTTTCTCCATTCGCTCCTATTTAACACACTCACGCATGCTTGCTGGAAGTCCAAGCCTTTCGCACACAAAACCTTTACCCCTTCCCTCCACCCTTTCCTAGGATGACCTCTACCCTGCCTTACCTCCACTACAGATTTATACACTCTCGAAATCATTCTGTGTTGTTCCTGCCGCTTTACATGTCCAAACCATCTCAACAATCCCTCCTCAGCCCTTTGGATAATAGTAGTTTTGGCAATCCCGCACATCCTCCTAATTTCCAAACTACGAATTCTCTGCATTATATTCACACCACACATTGCCCTCAGACATGAGATCTCCACTGCCTCCAGCTTTCTCCTTGTTGCAACATTCACCACCCATGCTTCGCATTCATCCAAGAGTGTTGGTATAACTATACTCTCATACGTTTCCCTCTTTGCTTCCATGGACAGAGTTCTTTGTCTCCACAGTCTCCTCAGTGCACCACTCACCTTTTTCCCCTGGTCAGTTCTGTGATTCACCTCATCTTTAATAGACCCATCTTCTGACACGTCCACTTCTAAATATCTAAATACATTCACCTTTTCCATAATCTCTCCCTCCAGTCTGATATATCCAAACTTTTGTTACCTAATTTTTTTGTTATCCTCATCATCTTACTCTTTCCTATATTCACTTATAATTTTTTTCCATTTACGAACCCTACCAAACTCATCCACCAATCTCTGCAACTTCTCTTCAGAATCTCCCAAAAGCACAGTGTCATCAGCATAGAGCAACTGTGACAACTCCCACTTTGTGTTAGATTCTTTATCTTTGAATCCCCCTCCTCTTGCCAACACCCGAGCGGTCAGTTTTCTTACAACCCTATCTGTAAATGTATTGAACAACCATGGTAGCGTCACCCATAAGACCTACTTTTACTGGGAAATAATTTCACTCTCTCCTGCACACTATCCTCGTAAAAACGTTTCACCTCTTTCAGTAACGTACCTCCTATTCCAGACATTTGCAACATCTGCTACGTTGCCCCCCTATCCATCCTGTCATACGCCTTTTCCAAATCCATAAATGCCACAAAAACCTCTTTGCCCTTATTTAAATACTGTTCACGTATATGTTTCACTGTAAACACCTGGTCCACACCACCTACCTTTCCTAAAGCCTCCTAGTTCATCTGCTATCCTAATCTCCGTCTTGCTCTTAATTCTTTCAATAATAACTCTACTTGACCAGGTATACTCAGCAGACTTATCCCCCAATAATTTTTGCACTCTCTTTTATCCCCTTTGCCTTTATACAAAGGAACTATGCATGCTCTCTGCCAATCCCTAGGTACCTTACCCTCTTCCGTACATTTATTAAATAATTGCACCAACCACTCCAAAACTATATCCCCACCTGCTTTTAACATTTCTATCTTTATCCCATCAATCCCAGCTGCCTTACCCCCTTTCGTTCTACCCACTGCCTCACAACCTTCCCCCACACTCACAACTGGTTCTTCCTCACTCCTATATGAGATATTATTCCTCCTTGCTCTGTACACGAAATCACAGCTTCCCTATCTTCATCAGCATTTAACAATTCCTCAAAATATTCCCTCCATCTTCCCAATACCTCTAACTCTCCATTTAATAACTCTCCTCTCCTATTTTTAACTGACAAATCCATTTGTTCTCTAGGCTTTCTTAACTTGTTAATCTCACTCCAAAACTTTTTCTTATTTTCAACAAAATTTGTTGATAACATCTCACCCACTCTCTCATTTGCTCTCTTTTTACATGCTTCACCACTCTTTTAAAACCTCTCTCTTTTTCCCATATACTCTTTCCCCCTTGCATCACTTCTACTTTGTAAAAACCTCTCATAGCTAAAAATTTCTCTCTTACTAATCTCTTTACACACACAACACACACAACCCCACACACGCGCGCGTGTGTGTGGTGTGTGTGGTGTGTGTGTGTGTGTGTGTGTGTGTGAATAGTCACGAAAGCGTTTGGAATTTCATTATTCTTTTCACAGTGGTTATTTTGCATATATATATAATATATATATATATATATATATATTTTATATATATATATATATATATATATATATATATATATAATGTGCTGTGCCGAATTGATAACACTGGTACCTGACCAGCCGGGCTGTGGCTCATACGTTGGATTGCGTGCAGCCAGCAGTAACAGCCTGGTTGATCAGGCTCTGATCCACCAGGAGGCTTGGTCACAGACCGGGCCGCGGGGGCGTTGACCCCCGGAACTCTTTCCAGGTAAACTCCAGGTAATTATCAAGAACTCATTTAAAATTAAGTCCTTTCTAAAATTTTCTCTTATACATTTAAAGATATATTTTTTTCATTTATGTTAATGTAAAAATTAATAATTATGTACCAAAAGAACCCTAGAAAACTTAACTAACCTTATTATAACAGGCGCAAGTTTGCAATAATTTAATAATAAACAAACACAATGAAACATGTTTTTCTTTCGTTAGGTTCAAAATGATTTTTGCGAAATTACTATATACACAAATTTTCGCTTGCCTTATCCGGCAAGAAGAACATTGCTATTTAAGCCAAAATCGCAGCTTTTACATATTCGACACGCCCATATATATATATATATATATATAAAATTATATATATATATATATTATATATATAAAATAATATATATATATAATATATATATATATATATATAGTAATATATGTGTGTGTGTGTGTGGTGTGTGTGTGTGTGGGGTGGATAATGTCATGTGCGCCACAATAGCACCACTGACAGAACCTCTCCTACCTTCCTGAGCACAGTGGAAGGGACAAAGCTATGTAACTTTCCATATCGTTGTCACATACATTTAGTCTTCCAGCTGTATCTCAAATGTCACATTCCTCACCGCGACAGTCATATTGTAGTCTGAAGTACCCATTATCTGAACTGATTTTTAGTCCACACCACTAATTTCTTACCGTAAAACATGGCCAGGTAATCTTCATAAAGAAGCACCAACATAACTTCACGAGTTCGTCGTCCGCAGTGCCCGATATTGTTGCTAACAAGGCAACACATAACCCGCCATGTTACCAGACAAATCACACTATCCCAACACAATTATAGCGACGGATCCGTGGCACTATCATGGTCACTGCCAACAACCACACCCACACTCAGCCAAACACTAGTGGGCAGAAGTGATCACCCAACTCGAGAGGTGCAACAGCCAGGCACATCCGCACCTCACCACCACCACACACTTTATAATTAAAGAATTCAATGAAATCAACCCTAAGGTTGAGTTTCGAAAGAAGAAAAACTCTGGTGCATTATGGGAATGAGAGAGAAAGGATTGTGAATAAATGGTTTACAAATCCGACAAGTTGATAACTGAGACACATGTGCAACATTTAGGTATCTTTGTTATGGAAATGTTTCACCACGCAGTGACTTCTTCAGTCCAATGTAGAGAAAAGTGAAAGATGAGCAGGAGTATGAGTAGCTTGAGGTAATCAGTCCCTCAGCTTGGAGTCGATGTGTTCCCATCGACTCCAAGCTGACGAGTCGATGTGATCCCATCGACTCCAGGCTGACGGACTGATTACCTCAAACTACTCATGCTCCTCCTTTTCATATTTCACTTTTCTCTACATTGGACTGAAGAAGTCACTGCATGGTGAAACGTTTCCATGACAAAGATACCTAAATGTTGCACATGTGTCTCAGTTATCAACAATGAAAGGATTACTTGCTGAGGAGAAAAAAAATAGTAGGTAAACACATGTAGTCGCCCCTGAAGGAAGGTTCCTTGACTGTTGAAGAGCACTTCTGCCCTTAGCCTGGCTGGCTGCCAGAGTGCCGCATCCGTCTCACAATTGGCGATCGGTGGATCAAGCCTCCACCACTCCTTGAGCTGAATGATCCTCACGGGTTTAACGCTTCACATAAATGTAATATCTTGATCCTAATACCCCCTTTCTTGGCTAGACTCTGACTGTCTTCTAATTCCCAAGACGCTGTATAACTGTTAGGGGTTTAACATCACACACAGTAAATGTAATATTAACAACAATACTTGTTAAAGTAACATTTATGAAGGAATTCAAGGAAACCGGTTAGCCGGACTTGAGTCCTGGAGGTGTGAAGTACAGTACCTGCACTCTGAAGGAATGGTGCAGATGTATTGTAGTTTTTTAATTGTAGTGTAGCCACGCCTCTAGCAAGACGGTGATAGAGTGAATGATGATAAAAGTGTTTCTTCTCTCTCGAGTCACTCTGCCTTGGTGGGAAACTGCCGATGTGTTAATAAAAAATAACATGTTAAAGGTATCAACTGATGTTGAAATAGATTTGTTACCTTAATAGTTTATCTACTACACGAGGATTATTAAGGTTATCTACTGCACGAGGATTATTAAGGTTATCCACTACACGAGGATTATTAAGGTTATCTACTACACGAGGATTATTAAGGTTATCCACTACACGAGGATTATTAAGGTTATCTACTACACGAGGATTATTAAGGTTTACTACACGAGGATTATTAAGGTTATCCACTACACGAGGATTATTAAGGTTATCTACTACACGAGGATTATTAAGGTTATCTACTACACGAGGATTATTAAGGTATCTACTACACGAGGATTATTAAGGTATCTACTACACGAGGATTATTAAGGTTATCCACTACACGAGGATTATTAAGGTTATCTACTACACGAGATTGTTAAGTTATCTACTACACGAGATTTTAAGGTTATCTACTACACGGGGATTATTAAGGTATCTACTACACGAGGATTATTAAGGTATCTACTACACGAGGATTATTAAGGTTATCCACTACACGAGGATTATTAAGGTTATCTACTACACGAGGATTATTAAGGTTATCCACTACACGAGGATTATTAAGGTTATCCACTACACGAGGATTATTAAGGTTATCTACTACACAGATTATTAAGGTTATCCACTACACGAGATTTTTAAAGGGTATCTACTACACGAGGATTATTAAGGTATCTACTACACGAGGATTATTAAGGTATCTACTACAGGAGGATTATTAAGGTTATCTACTACACGAGGATTATTAAGGTTATCTACTACACGAGGATTATTAAGGTTACCACTACCACAGGATTATTAAGGTTATCCACTACACGGGGATTATTAAGGTTATCTACTACACGAGGATTATTAAGGTTATCCACTACACGGGGAATTATTAGGTTATCTTACTACCGAGATTGTTAAGGTTATCCACTACACGAGGATTTTTAAAGGGTTATCTACTACACGAGGATTATTAAGGTATCTACTACACGAGGATTATTAAGGTTATATACTAACCGAAATTATTAAGGTTATCTACTACACGGGGATTATTAAGGGTTATCTACTACACGAGGATTATTAAGGTAGCTACTACACGAGGATTATTAAGGTATCTACTACACGAGGATTATTAAGGTTATCTACTACACTAGGATTATTAAGGTATTACTACACGAGGATTATTAAGGTATCACTACACGAGGATTTTAAGGTTATCAAACTACACGAGGATTATTAAGGTTATCTACTACACGAGGATTGTTAAGGTTATCTACTACACGAGGATTTTTAAAGGGTTTCTACTACACAGGATTTTTAAAGGGAAATCTACTACACGAGGATTATTAAGGTATCTACTACACGAGGATTATTAGGTATCTACTACACGAGGATTTTTAAAGGGTTTATCTACACACGAGGATTATTAAGGTTATCTGCTACACGAGGATTATTAAGGTATCTACTACACGAGGATTATTAAGGTATCTACTACAGGAGGATTATTAAGGTATCTACTACAGGAGGATTATTAAGGTATCTACTACACGAGGATTATTAAGGTATCTACTACACGAGGATTATTAAGATATCTACTACACGAGGATTATTAAGGTATCTACTACAGGAGGATTATTAAGGTATCTACTACACGAGGATTATTAAGATTATTTACTACACGAGGATTATTAAGGTATCTACTACACAGGGATTATTAAGGTATCTACTACACGAGGATTAAGATTATTTACTACACGAGGATTATTAAGGTATCTACTACAGGAGGATTATTAAGGTATCTACTACACAGGGATTATTAAGGTATCTACTACACGAGGATTATTAAGATTATTTACTACACGAGGATTATTAAGGTATCTACTACACGAGGATTATTAAGGTATCTACTACACGGGGATTATTAAGGTATCTACTACACGAGGATTATTAAGGTATCTACTACACGAGGATTATTAAGATTATTTACTACACGAGGATTATTAAGGTATCTACTACAGGAGGATTATTAAGGTATCTACTACACGAGGATTTTTAAAGGGTATCTACTACAGGAGGATTATTAAGGAAATCAACTACACGAGGATTATTAAGGTATCTACTACACGAGGATTATTAAGGTTATCTACTACACGAGGATTATTAAGGTATCTTCTACACGAGGATTATTAAGGTTATCTACTACACGAGGATTATTAAGGTATCTACTACACGAGGATTATTAAGATTATTTACTACACGAGGATTATTAAGATTATTTACTACACGAGGATTATTAAGGTATCTACTACACGAGGATTATTAAGGTATCTACTACACGAGGATTATTAAGATTATTTACTACACGAGGATTATTAAGGTATCTACTACAGGAGGATTATTAAGGTATCTACTACAAGAGAATTATTAAGGTATCTACTACACGAGGATTATTAAGGTATCTACTACACGAGGATTATTAAGGTTATCTACTACACGAGGATTATTAAGGTATCTACTACACGAGGATTATTAAGGTTATCTACTACACGAGGATTATTAAGGTATCTACTACACGAGGATTATTAAGGTATCTACTACACGAGGATTATTAAGGTTATATACTACACGAGGATTATTAAGGTTATCTACTACACGAGGTTTATTAAGGTTATCTGCTACAAACGAGGATTTTTAAAGGGTTTAAACTACACGAGGATTATTAAGGTATCTACTACACGAGGATTATTAAGGTATCTACTACACGAGGATTATTAAGGTTATATACTACACGAGGATTATTAAGGTTATCTACTACACGAGGATTATTAAGGTTATCTGCTACACAAGGATTATTAAGGTATCTACTACACGAGGATTATTAAGGTTATCTGCTCCACAAGGATTATTAAGGTTATCTACTACACGAGGATTATTAAGGTTATCTACTACACGAGGATTATTAAGGTTATCTACTACACGAGGATTATTAAGGTTATCTACTACACGAGGATTATTAAGGTATCTACTACAAGAGGATTATTAAGGTTATCTGCTACACGAGGATTTTTAAGGTATCTACTACACGAGGATTATTAAGGTTATCTACTACACGAGGATTATTAAGGTATGTACTACTCGAGGGTTATTAAGGAACGTGAGCGTATTTGATAGAAGTGAATGGAGACAAATGATTTTTAATACTTGACGTGCTGTTGGAGTGTGAGCAAAGCAGGGAAACCGGCAGGCCGGACTTGAGTCCTGGAGATGGGAGGTATAGTGTCTGCACTCTGAAGGAGGAATGTTAATGTTGCACGCCTCTGGCAAGACAGTGATGGAGTGAATGATGAAAGTTTTTCTATTTCGGGCCACCCTGCCTTGGTGGGACTCGGCCAGTGTGTTAAAATAATAAAAAAATAAATAAAATGAATGTCACCAAAAGACTCATGAATGATGGCGTGGTTGTGTGAATGACGCCACCAGACTCATGAATGATGGCGTGGTTGTGTGAATGACGCCACCAGACTCATGAATGATGGCGTGGTTGTGTGAATGACGCCACTAGACTCATGAATGATGGCGTGGTTGTGTGAATGATGCCACCAGACTCATGAATGATGGCGTGGTTGTGTGAATGACGCCACTAGACTCATGAATGATGGCGTGGTTGTGTGAATGACGCCACCAGACTCATGAATGATGGCGTGGTTGTGTGAATGACGCCACCAGACTCATGAATGATGGCGTGGTTGTGTGAATGACGCCACTAGACTCATGAATGATGGCGTGGTTGTGTGAGATGTGCCACCAGACTCTGAATGATGGCGTGGTTTTTGTGAATGACGCCACTAACCATGAATGGATGTCGTGGTTGTGTGAAATGACGCCACCAGACTCATGAATGATGGCGTGGTTTTTGTGAATGACGCCACCAGACTCATGAATGATGGCGTGGTTGTGTGAATGATGCCACCCGACTCAGAATGATGGCGTGGTTGTGTGAATGTCGCCAACAAGACTCATGAATGATGGGCGGTTGTGTGAATGACGCCACCCCGACTCATGAATGATGGCGTGGTTGTGTGAATGACGCCACCAGACTCATGAATGATGGCGTGGTTGTGTGAATGTCGCCACCAGACTCATGAATGATGGCGTGGTTGTGTGAATGTCGCCACCAGACTCATGAATGATGGGCTGGTTGTGTGAATGACGCCACCAGACTCATGAATAATGGCGTGGTTGTGTGAATGACGTCACCAAACTCATGAAAGATGCGTGGTTGTGTGAATGTCGCCACCCGACTCAGAATGATGGCGTGGTTGTGTGAATGACGCCATCAGACTCATGAATGATGGCGTGGTTGTGTGAAAAACGCCACCAGACTCATGAATGATGGCGTGGTTGTGTGAATGGGCGCCACCAGACTCATGAATGATGGCGTGGTTGTGTGAATGACGCCATCGACTCATGAATGATGGCGTGGTTGTGTGAATGACGCCACCAGACTCATGAATGATGGCGTGGTTGTGTGAATGAGCCACCAGACTCATGAATGATGGCGGGGGTTGTGTGAATGACGCCACCAGACCCCATGAATGATGGCGTGGTTGGTGAATGACGCCACCAGACTCATGAATGATGGCGTGGTTGTGTGAAAGACGCCACCAGACTCATGAATGAAAGGCGTGGTTTTGTGAATGACGCCACCAGACTCATGAATGATTGGGGTGGTTTTGTGAATGACGCCCCCAGACTCATGAATGATGGCGTGGTTGTGTGAAAGACCCACCAGACTCATGAATGATGGCGTGGTTGTGTGAATGACGTCACCCAGACCATGAATGATGGCGTGGTTGTGTGAATGACGCCCCCAGACTCATGAATGATGGCGTGGGTTTTGTGAATGACGCCACAACTCATGAATGATGGCGTGGTTGTGTGAATGGCACCACCAGAACTCATGAAAAAGATGGCGTGGTTGTGTGAATGACGCCACCAGACTCATGAATGATGGCGTGGTTGTGTGAATGACGCCATCAGACTCATGAATGATGGCGTGGTTGTGTGAAGACGTCACCCGACTCATGAATGATGGGGTGGTTGTGTGAATGACGCCACCAGACTCATGAAGATGGCGTGGTTGTGTGAATGACGCCACCAGACTCATGAATGATGGCGTTGTTGTGTGAATGACGCCACCAGACTCATGAATGATGGCGTGGTTGTGTGAATGACGCCACCAGACTCATGAATGATGGCGTGGTTGTGTGAATGTCGCCACCAGACTCATGAATGATGGCGTGGTTGTGTGAATGTCGCCACCAGACTCATGAATGATGGGCTGGTTGTGTGAATGACGCCACCAGACTCATGAATAATGGCGTGGTTGTGTGAATGACGTCACCAAACTCATGAATGATGGCGTGGTTGTGTGAATGTCGCCACCAGACTCATGAATGATGGCGTGGTTGTGTGAATGACGCCAACAGACTCGTGAATGATGGCGTGGTTGTGTGAATGTCGCCACCAGACTCATGAATGATGGCGTGGTTGTGTGAATGTCGCCACCAGACTCATGAATGATGGCGGGTTTTTGTGAATGTTTGCCACCCGACTCATGAATGAAGGCGTGGTTGTGTGAATGTCGCCACCAGACCATGAAAAATGGCGTGTTGTGTGAAAAGTCGCCACCAGACTCATGAATGATGGCGTGGTTGTGTGAATGTCGCCACCAAACTCATGAATGATGGCGTGGTTGTGTGAATGTCGCCACCAAACTCATGAATGATGGCGTGGTTGTGCGAATGACGCCACCACCCATGAATGATGGCGTGGTTGTGTGAATGACGTCACCCGACTCATGAATGATGGCGTGGTTGTGTGAATGACGTCACCAGACTCATGAATGATGGCGTGGTTGTGTGAATGACGCCACCAGACTCATGAATGATGGCGTGGTTGTGTGAATGACGCCACCAGACCCATGAATGATGGCGTGGTTGTGTGAGTGTCGCCACCAGACTCATGAATGATGGCGTGGTTGTGTGAATGGCACCACCAGACTCATGAATGATGGCGTGGTTGTGTGAATGACGCCACTAGACTCATGAATGATGGCGTGGTTGTGTGAATGTCGCCACCAGACTTTATGAATGATGGCGTGGTTGTGTAATGACGCCAAAAAACTCGTGAATGATGGCGGGTTGTGTGAATGACGTCACCCGACTCATGAATGATGGCGTGGTTGTGTGAATGACGCCAAAAGACTCGTGAATGATGACGTGGTTGTGTGAATGACGCCAAAAGACTCGTGAATGATGGCGTGGTTGTGAATGACGCCACCAGACTCATGAATGATGGTGTAGTTGTGTGAATGGCGCCACCAGACTCATGAATGATGGCGTGGTTGTGTGAATGACGCCAAAAGACTCGTGAATGATGGCGTGGTTGTGTGAATGACGCCAAAAGACTCATGAATGATGGCGTGGTTGTGTGAACGACGCCACCAGACTCATGAATGATGGCGTGGTTGTGTGAATGACGCCAAAAGACTCATGAATGATGGCGTGGTTGTGTGAATGACGTCACCAAACTCATGAATGATGGCGTGGTTGTGTGAATGACGCCACCAAACTCATGAATGATGGCGTGGTTGTGTGAATGGCACCACCAGACTCATGAATAATGGCGTGGTTGTGTGAATGACGTCACCAAACTCATGAATGATTGCGTGGTTGTGTGAATGACGCCACCAGACTCATGAATGATGGCGTGGTTGTCTGAATGACGCCACCAGACTCATGAATGATGGCGTGGTTGTGTGAATGACGCCACCAGACTCATGAATGATGGCGTGGTTGTGTGAATGGCACCACCAGACTCATGAATGATGGCGTGGTTGTGTGAATGACGCCACCAGACTCATGGGAATGATGGCGTTGGGTTTTGTGAATGACGCCATCAGACTCATGAATGATGGCGTGGTTGTGTGAATGACGTCACCAGACTCATGAATGATGGCGTGGTTGTGTGAATGACGCCACCAGACTCATGAATGATGGCGTGGTTGTGTGAATGACGCCACCAGACTCATGAATGATGGCGTTGTTGTGTGAATGACGCCACCAGACTCATGAATGATGGCGTGGTTGTGTGAATGACGCCACCTGACTCGTGAATGATGGCGTGGTTGTGTGAATGTCGCCACCAGACTCATGAATGATGGCGTGGTTGTGTGAATGTCGCCACCAGACTCATGAATGATGGGCTGGTTGTGTGAATGACGCCACCAGACTCATGAATAATGGCGTGGTTGTGTGAATGACGTCACCAAACTCATGAATGAGGCGTGGTGTGTGAATGTCGCCACCAGACTCATGAATGATGGCGTGGTTGTGTGAATGACGCCAACAGACTCGTGAATGATGGCGTGGTTGTGTGAATGACGCCACCAGACTCATGAATGATGGCGTGGTTGTGTGAATGTCGCCACCAGACTCATGAATGATGGCGTGGTTGTGTGAATGTCGCCACCAGACTCATGAATGATGGCGGGTTGTGTGAATGTCGCCACCAGACTCATGAATGAAGGCGTGGTTTTGTGAATGTCGCCACCAGACCCCATGAAAAGATGGCGGGTTGTGTGAATGTCGCCACCAGACTCATGAATGATGGCGTGGTTGTGTGAATGTCGCCACCAAACTCATGAATGATGGCGTGGTTGTGTGAATGTCGCCACCAAACTCATGAATGATGGCGTGGTTGTGCGAATGACGCCACCACCCATGAATGATGGCGTGGTTGTGTGAATGACGTCACCCGACTCATGAATGATGGCGTGGTTGTGTGAATGACGCCACCAGACTCATGAATGATGGCGTGGTTGTGTGAATGACGCCACCAGACCCATGAATGATGGCGTGGTTGTGTGAATGACGTCACCAAACTCATGAATGATGGCGTGGTTGTGTGAATGTCGCCACCAGACTCATGAATGATGGCGTGGTTGTGTGAATGACGCCAACAGACTCGTGAATGATGGCGTGGTTGTGTGAATGACGCCACCAGACTCATGAATGATGGCGTGGTTGTGTGAATGACGCCACCAGACTCATGAATGATGGCGTGGTTGTGTGAATGACGCCACCAGACCCATGAATGATGGCGTGGTTGTGTGAATGTCGCCACCAGACTCATGAATGATGGCGTGGTTGTGTGAATGGCACCACCAGACTCATGAATGATGGCGTGGTTGTGTGAATGACGCCACTAACTCATGAATGAAAGGCGTGGTTGTGTGAATGTCGCCACCAACTCATGAATGATGGCGTGGTTTGTGAAAAGACGCCAAAGACTCGTGAATGATGGCGTGGTTGTGTGAATGACGTCACCCGACTCATGAATCATGGCGTGGTTGTGTGAATGACGCCAAAAGACTCGTGAATGATGACGTGGTTGTGTGAATGACGTCACCCGACTCATGAATGATGACGTGGTTGTGTGAATGACGCCAAAAGACTCGTGAATGATGGCGTGGTTGTGAATGACGCCAAACGACTCGTGAATGATGGCGTGGTTGTGTGAATGACGCCAAAAGACTCATGAATGATGGCGTGGTTGTGTGAACGACGCCACCAGACTCATGAATGATGGTGTAGTTGTGTGAATGGCGCCACCAGACTCATGAATGATGGCGTGGTTGTGTGAATGACGCCAAACGACTCGTGAATGATGGCGTGGTTGTGTGAATGACGCCAAAAGAAATCATGAATGAGGGGTGGTTGTGTGAAAAGACGCCACCAACTCCCTGAATGATTGATGGCGTGGTTGTGTGAATGACGCCAAAAGACTCATGAATGATGGCGTGGTTGTGTGAATGACGTCACCAAACTCATGAATGATGGCGTGGTTGTGTGAATGACGCCACCAGACTCATGAATGATGGCGTGGTTGTGTGAATGACGCCAACAAACTCATGAATGATGGCGTGGTTGTGTGAATTTGGCACCACCAACTCATGAATAATGGCCCTGGTTGTGTGAATGACGTCACCAAACTCATGAATGATTGCGTGGTTGTGTGAATGACGCCACCAGACTCATGAATGATGGCGTGGTTGTCTGAATGACGCCATCAGAATCATGAATGATGGCGTGGTTGTGTGAATGACGCCACCAACTCATGAATATGGCGTGGTTTGTGTGAATGACGCCATCAGACTCATGAATGATGGCGTGGTTGTGTGAATGACGCCATCAGACTCATGAATGATGGCGTGGTTGTGTGAATGACGCCATCAGACTCATGAATGATGGCGTGGTTGTGTGAATGACGCCACCAGACTCATGAATGATGGCGGGTTGTGTGAATGACGCCCCTAGACTCTGAATGATGGCGTGGTTTGTGTGAATACGCCACTAGACTCATGAATGATGGCGTGGTTGTGTGACTGACGCCACCAGACTCATGAATGATGGCGTGGTTGTGTGAATGACGCCATCAGACTCATGAATGATGGCGTGGTTGTGTGAATGACGCCACCAGACTCATGAATGATGGCGTGGTTGTGTGGGAATGAAAGCCACTAACTCATGAATGATGGCGTGGTTGTGTGACTGACGCCCCCCAAAACTCATGAATGATGGCGTGGTTGTGTGAATGACGCCACCAGACTCATGAATGATGGCGTGGTTGTGTGAATGACGTCACCAAACTCATGAATGATGGCGTGGTTGTGTGAGTGACGTCACCAGACACGTGATGGGTAGTCAAGTTGACGTTACTGGTAACTAGCCTCTCTCTCTCTCCTGCTTTCCTTCACTATCCTCTTATTTCTCCCTTTCCTCTGTCTCTCAGTCCCTCCCTCCTTCCCACCCTCCCACCATCCCTCCCTCCTTCCTCCATATCTCCGTCCCTCCTTCTCTCCCTCCCTGGGTGTGCTGCATGGGGCTGGGTGTGTTGGATGGGGCTGTGTGTGCTGGATGGGGCTCGGTGTGCTGGATGGGGCTGAGTGTGCTGGATGGGACCGGGTGTGCTGGATGGGACTGGGTGTGCTGGATGGGACTGGGTGTGCTGGATGGGACTGCGTGTTCTAGGTGGGGCTGGGTGTGCTGGATGGGGCTCGGTGTACTGGATGGGGCTCGGTGTGCTGGATGGGATTGGGTGTGCTTGATGTGACTGGGTGTGCTGGATGGTACTAGGTGTGCTGGATGGACCTGGGTTGTGTTAGGTGGGGCTGGGTGTGCTGGATGGGACTGGGTGTGCTGGATTGAGCTGAGTGTGCTTGATGGGCTGGGTGTGCTGGATTGGGCTGGGTGTGCTGGATGGTGCTGGGTATTTCTGGATGGGGGTGGTTTGTGCTGGATGGGACTGGGTGTGCTGGATGGGACTGGTGTGCTGGATTGGGCTGAGTGTGCTAGGTGGGGCTGGGTGTGCGGGATGGGGCTGGGTGTGCTGGATGGGCTGGGTGTGCTGGATGGGCTGGGTGTGCTGGATGGGGCTGGGTGTGCTGGATGGGGCTGAGTGTGCTAGGTGGGGCTGGGTGTGCTGGATGGGGCTGGGTGTGTCTGGATGGGCTGGTTGTGCTGGATGGGACTGGTTGTGCTGGATGGGGGGGCTGAGGGGTGCTTTGGTGGGGCTGAGTGTGCGGGCTTGGTGGGGCTGGTGTGCTGGATGGGGGTGGGTGTGGGGTGGGGTCTTGGTGGGGCTGGTTGTGCTGGATGGGACTGGTGTGGTGCAGGATTTTGGGGGCTGGTGTGCTAGTGGGGCTGGGTGTGCTGAATGGGGTTAGGTGTGCTGGATGGGACTGGTGTGTTGGATGGGGCTGGGTGTGCTGGATGGGGCTGGGTGGGACTGGCGTGATAGATGGGGCTTGGTGTGCTGGATGGGGCTGGGGGGGACTGGGTGTGCTGCGTTGGGCTGGGTGTGCTGAATGGGGCTGGGTGTCCTGAATGGGCTGGGTGGGACTGGGTGTGCTGCGTTGGACTGGGTGTGCTGGATGGTGCTGGGTGTGCTTTATGGGGCTGGGTGTGCTTTTGTGGGGCTGGGTGTGCTAGGTGGGGCTGGGTGTGCTGGTAGGGCTGGGTGTGCTGGATGGGACTGGGTGTGCTGGATGGTACTGGGTGTGCTGGATGGGGCTCGGTGTGCTAGGGGGGGCTGGTGTGCTGGATGGGGCTGGGTGTGATGAATGAGGCTGGGTGTGTTGGATGGGGTTGAGTGTGCTGGATGGGTTGGTGGGTGGATGGGGCTGGGTGTAGTGGATGGGGCTGGGTGTGTTGGATGGGGCTACGTGTGCTGGGTGGGACTGGGCATACTAGATGAGGCTGAGTGTGCTGGATGGGGCTGGGTGGGACTGGTTGTGCTTTTGGGCTGGGTGTTCGGATGGGCGGTGTACTTGGGTTGGTGGCTGGGTGGCTGTCTGATGGGGTAGTGTGCTGGTGGCTGGGTGTGCTAGATGGGCTGGTGTGCTGGATGGGGCTGGGTGTCCGGTGGGGCATTGTGCTGGTGGGGTGGTGTGGGCTGTGGCTCGTCGGGCTGAGTGTCCTTGTGTTGTGGCTGTGGTGTCCACACTGTCACTTGTGTTGTGGCTGTGGTGTCCACACTGCATTTGTGTTTTTGGCTGTAGTGTTCCACTGTCATTTTGTGTTTGGGCTGTGGTGTCCAACTGTCATTTGTGTTGTGGCGTGGTGTCCCACTGTCACTTGTGTTGTGGCTGTGGTGTCCTGACGGGTCATTTGTGTTGTGGCTGTGGTGGTCCCTGTCACTTGTGGTTGTGGCTGTGGTTTTCATGTCTTGTGTTGTGGCTGTGGTGTCCACACTGTCACTTGGGGTTGTGGCTGTGGTGTCCACTGTCTTGTGTTGTGGCTGTGGTGGTCACACTGTCACTTGTGTTGTGGCTGTGGTGTCCACTGTCCTTGTTTGGGCTGTGGTGTTCTCACTGTCCTTGTGTTGTGGCTGTGGTGTCCACTGTCACTTGTGTTGTGGCTGTGGTGCCCCTGTAAACTGTGTTTGTGGCTTGTGGTGTCCCTGTCACTTGTGTTGTGGCTGTGGTGTCCTGTCACTTGTGTTGTGGCTGTGGTGTCCTGTCACTTGTGTTGTGGCTGTGGTGTCCACACTGTCACTTGTGTTGTGGCTGTGGTGTCCTGACTGTCACTTGTGTTGTGGCTGTGGTTTTCCACTGTCACTTGTTTTTGTGGCTGTGGTGTCCTGCCCTGTCACTTGTGTTGTGGCTGTGGTGTCCCACTTCATTTGTGTTGTGGCTGTGGGTCCACACTGTCATTGTGTTGTGGCTGTGGTGTCCTGTCACTTGTGTTGTGGCTGTGGTTTTCCTCACGTCACTTGTGTTGTGGCTGTGGTGTCCACTGTCACTTGTGTTGGGGCTGTGGGTGTCTTCCTGTCACTTGTGTTGTGGGCTGTGGTGTCCACTGTCACTTGTGTTGTGGCTGTGGTGTCCACACTTCATGTGTTGTGGCTGTGGGTCCACACTGTCCCACTTGTGTTGTGGCTGTGGTTCCTGATTCACTTGTGTTGTGGCTGTGGTGTCCACACTGCCCACTTGTGTTGTGGCTGTGGGTCCACACTGTCACTTGTGTTGTGGCTTTTGGTGTCCACTGTCACTTGTGTTGTGGTTTGGGGGTGTCCACACTGTCACTTGTGGTTGTGGCTGTGGTGTCTACTGTCACTTGTGTTGTGGCTGGGGTTGTTCTCACTGTCACTTGGTTGTGGCTGTGGTCCCCCACTGTCACTTTGTGTTGTGGCTGTGGTGTCCACACTGTCACTTTTTGTTGTGGCTGTGGGTCCACACTGTCACTTGTGTTGTGGTGTGGGTCCACTGTCACTTGTGTTGTGGCTGTTTTGCCCACACTGTCACTTGTGTTGGGGGCTGTGGTGTCCAACTGTCACTTGTGTTGTGGCTGTGGTTTTCCACTGTCACTTGTGTTGTGGCTGTGGTGTCCACACGTCACTTGTGTTGGGGCTGGGGTTTGTTCTCACTGTCACTTGTGTTGTGGCTGTGGTGTTTCCCCACATGTCACTTGGTTGTGGGCTGTGGTGTCCACACTGTCACTTGTGTTGTGGTTTGTGGTTTCTCACTGTCACTTGTGTTGTGGTGTGGTTTTCCACTGTCACTTGTGTTGTGGCTGTGGTTTTCCCACTGTCACTTTTTGTTGTGGCGTGTTGTCTCACTGTCACTTGTGTTGTGGCTGGGGTTTGCCCACAGTCACTTGTGTTGTGGCTGTGGTGTCCACACTGCCCACTTGTGTTGTGGCTGTGGTGTCCACACTGTCACTTGTGTTGTGGCTGTGGTTTTCCACTGTCACTTGTGTTGTGGCTGTGGTGTCCACACTGTCACTTGTGTTGTGGCTGTGGTGTCCTCACTGTCACTTGTGTTGTGGCTGTGGTGTCCACTGTCATTGTGTTGGGGCTGTGGTGTCCTGTCACTTGTGTTGTGGCTGTGGTGTTCTCACTGTCACTTGTGTTGTGGCTGTGGTGTCCACACTGTCACTTGTGTTGGGGCTGTGGTTCCACACTGTCACTTGTGTTGTGGCTGTGGTGCCCCACACTGTCACTTGTGTTGTGGCTGTGGTGTCCACACTGTCACTTGTGTTGTGGCTGTGGTGTCCACACTGTCACTTGTGTTGTGGCTGTGGTGTCCACACTGTCACTTGTGTTGTGGCTGTGGTGTCCACTGTCAACTTGTGTTGTGGCTGTGGTGTCCACTGTCACTTTGTTGGGGCTGTGGTGTCCACACTGTCACTTGTGTTGTGGCTGTGGTGCCCCAACTGTCACTTGTGTTGTGGCTGTGTGTCCACTGTCATTTGTGTTGTGGCTGTGGTGTCCTGACTGTCACTTGTGTTGTGGCTGTGGTGTCCACACTGTCACTTGTGTTGTGGCTGTGGTGTCCACACTGTCACTTGTGTTGTGGCTGTGGTGTCCCACTGTCCTTGTGTTGTGGCTGTGGTGTCCCTGTCACTTGTGTTTTTGGCTGTGGTGTCCACTGTCACTTGTGTTGTGGCTGTGGTGTCCCACTGTCACTTGTGTTGTGGCTGTGGTGTCCTGTCATTGTTTTTGTGGCTGTGGTGTCTGTTCACTTTGTTGGGGCTGTGGTGTTCTCACTGTAAACTTGTGTTGTGGCTATGGTGTCTCACTGTCACTTGTGTTGTGGCTGTGGTGTCCACACTGCCCACTTGTGTTGTGGCTGTGGTTTTCTCACTGTCACTTGTGTTGTGGCTGTGGTTTTTCTCACTGTCATTGGTTGTGGCTGTGGTGTCCACACTGTCACTTGTGTTGTGGCTGTGGTGTCCACATGTCACTTGTGTTGTGGCTGTGGTGTCCACACTGTCACTTGTGTTGTGGCTGTGGTGTCCTGTCACTTGTGGCTGTGGTGTTCTCACTGTCACTTGTGTTGTGGCTGTGTGTTCCTCACTGTCACTTGTGTTGTGGCTGTGGTGCCCCCTGTCACTTGTGTTGTGGCTGTGGTGTCCACCTGTACTTGTGTTGTGGCTGTGGTGTCTCACTGTCACTTGTGTTGTGGCTGTGGTGTACACTGTCACTTTTTGTGTGGCTGTGTGTCCCATGTATTTGTGTTGTGCGTGGTTCTCCCTGCCCACTTGTTTTTGTGGCTGTGGTGTCCTGTCACTTGTGTTGTGGCTGTGGTGTCCACTGTCACTTGTGTGTGGCTGTGGTTTCCACTGTCACTTGTGTGTGCTGTGGTGTCCGTCACTTGTGTGGGCTGTGGGTTTCCTACTGCACTTGTGTGTGGCTGTGGTGTTCTCACTGTCACTTGTGTGTGGCTGTGTGTCCGTCACTTGTGTTGGCTGTGGTGTTTTCTCCGTCACTGTGTTGTGGCTGTGGTGTTCCACTGTCACTTGTTTTTGGGGGCTGTGGTGCCCTTTGTCACTTGTGTTGTGGCTGTGGTGTTCCCTGTCACTTTGTGTTGTGGCTGTGGTGTTCTCACTGTCACTTGTGTTGTGGCTGTGGTGTCCTGTCACTTGTGTTGTGGCTGTGGTGTTCTCACTGTACTTGTGTTGTGGCTGTGGTGTCCACACTGTCACTAGTGTTGTGGCTGTGGTGTCCACACTGTCATAGTTTTTGTGACTGTGGTGTCCACACTGTCACTAGTGTTGTGACGTGGTTCCACACTGTCACTAGTGTTGTGACTGTGGTGTCCACACTGTCACTAGTGTTGTGATTTGGTGGTGTCCACTGTCACTAGTGTTGTGACTGTGGTGTCCACACTGTCACTAGTGTTGTGACTGTGGTGTCCACACTGTCACTAGTGTTGTGACTGTGGTGTCCACACTGTCACTAGTGTTGTGGCTGTGGTGTCCCACACTGTCTTAGTGTTGTGATGTGGTGTCCACACTGTCACTAGTGTTGTGGCTGTGGTTCCACACTGTCACTAGTGTTGGGGACTGTGGTGTCCACACTGTCACTAGTGTTGTGGCTGTGGTGTCCACACTGTGACTAGTGTTGTGCTGTGGTGTCCACACTGTCACTAGTTTTGTGACTGTGGTGTCCACATGTCACTAGTGTTGTGACTGTGGTTTTCCCACTGTCACTTGTGTTGTGGCTGTGGTGTCCACACTGTCACTAGTTTTTTGTGACTGTGGTGTCCACACTGTCATTTAGTGTTGTGACTGTGGTGTCCACATGTCACTTGTGTTGTGCTGTGGTGTCCACACTGTCACTAGTTTTGGGGCTTGGTGTCCACACTGTCACTAGGTTGGGGACTGTGGTGTCCAACACTGTCACTGTGTTGTGGCTGTGGTGTCCACACTGTCACTAGTGTTGTGGCTGTGGTGTCCACACTGTCACTTGTGTTGTGGCTGTTTTTGTCCACACTGCACTTGTGTTGTGGCTGTGGTGTCCACACTGTCACTTGTGTTGTGGCTGTGGTGTCCACACTGTCACTTGTGTTGTGGCTGTGGTGTTCTCACTGTCACTTGTGTTGTGGCTGTGGTGTCCACACTGTCACTTGTGTTGTGGCTGTGGTGTCCACACTGTCACTTGTGTTGTGGCTGTGGTGTCCACACTGTCACTTGTGTTGTGGCTGTGGTGTCCTGTCACTTGTGTTGTGGCTGTGGTGTCCTGACTGTCACTTGTGTTGTGGCTGTGGTGTCCACACTGTCACTTGTGTTGTGGCTGTGGTGTCCACACTGTCACTTGTGTTGTGTCTGTGGTGTCCTGTCACTTGTCTTGTGGCTGTGGTGTCCTGTCACTTGTGTTGTGGCTGTGGTGTCCACACTGTCACTTGTGTTGTGGCTGTGGTGTACACACTGTCACTTGTGTTGTGGCTGTGGTCTCCTGACTGTCACTTGTGTTGTGGCTGTGGTGTCCACACTGTCACTTGTGTTGTGGCTGTGGCGTCCACACTGTCACTTGTGTTGTGGCTGTGGTGTCCTGTCACTTGTGTTGTGGCTATGGTGTCCACACTGTCACTTGTGTTGTGGCTGTGGTGTCCTGACTGTCACTTGTGTTGTGGCTGTGGTGTTCTCACTGTCACTTGTGTTGTGGCTGTGGTGTCCACACTGTCACTTGTGTTGTGGCTGTGGTGTTCTCACTGTCACTTGTGTTGTGGCTGTGGTGTTCTCACTGTCACTTGTGTTGTGGCTGTGGTGTCCACACTGTCACTTGTGTTGTGGCTGTGGTGTTTCACTGTCACTTGGGGTGTGGTTTGTGGGTTCTCACTGCACTTGTGTTGTGGCTGTGGTGTCCACACTGTCACTTGTGTTGTGGCTGTGGTGTTCTCACTGTCACTTGTGTTGTGGCTGTGGTGTCCACACTGTCACTTGTGTTGTGGCTGTGGTGTCCACACTGTCACTTGTGTTGTGGCTGTGGTGTCCACACTGTCACTTGTGTTGTGGCTGTGGTGTTCTCACTGTCACTTGTGTTGTGGCTGTGGTGTCCACACTGTCACTTGTGTTGTGGCTGTGGTGTTCTCACTGTCACTTGTGTTGTGGCTGTGGTGTTCTCACTGTCACTTGTGTTGTGGCTGTGGTGTCCTGTCACTTGTGTTGTGGCTGTGGTGTTCTCACTGTCACTTGTGTTGTGGCTGTGGTGTCCACACTGTCACTTGTGTTGTGGCTGTGGTGTCCACACGGGTCACTTGTGTTGTGGCTGTGGGGGTCCACACTGTACTTGTGTTGTGGCTGTGGTGTCCAACACTGTCACTTGTGTTGTGGCTGTGGTGTCCACACTGTCACTTGTGTTGTGGCTGTGGTGTCCACACTGTCACTTGTGTTGTGGCTGTGGTGTCCACACTGTCACTTGTGTTGTGGCTGTTGTGTCCACACTTTTCACTTGTGGCTGTGGTGTCCACACTTTTCATTTATGTTGTGGCTGTGGTGTCCACACTGTCACTTGTGTTGTGGCTGTGGTGTCCACACTGTCACTTGTGTTGTGGCTGTGGTGTCCACACTGTCACTTGTGTTGTGGCTGTGGTGTCCACACTGTCACTTGTGTTGTGGCTGTGGTGTCCACACTGTCACTTGTGTTGTGGCTGTGGTGTCCTGTCACTTGTGTTGTGGCTGTGGTGTTCTCACTGTCACTTGTGTTGTGGCTGTGGTGTCCTCACTGTCACTTGTGTTGTGGCTGTGGTGTCCTGTCACTTGTGTTGTGGCTGTGGTGTCCTGTCACTTGTGTTGTGGCTGTGGTGTTCTCACTGTCACTTGTGTTGTGGCTATGGTGTTCTCACTGTCACTTGTGTTGTGGCTGTGGTGTCCACACTGTCACTTGTGTTGTGGCTGTGGTGTTCTCACTGTCACTTGTGTTGTGGCTGTGGTGTTCTCACTGTCACTTGTGTTGTGGCTGTGGTGTCCACACTGTCACTTGTGTTGTGGCTGTGGTGTCCACACTGTCACTTGTGTTGTGGCTGTGGTGTCCACACTGTCACTTGTGTTGTGGCTGTGGTGTCCTGTCACTTGTGGCTGTGGTGTTCTCACTGTCACTTGTGTTGTGGCTGTGGTGTCCTCACTGTCACTTGTGTTGTGGCTGTGGTGTCCACACTGTCACTTGTGTTGTGGCTGTGGTTTTCCACACTGCCCACTTGTGTTGTGGCTGGGGTGTCCACACTGTCACTTGTGTTGTGGCTGTGGTGTTCTCACTGTCACTTGTGTTGTGGCTGTGGTGTCCACACTGTCACTTGTGTTGTGGCTGTGGTGTCCACACTGTCACTTGTGTTGTGGCTGTGGTGTTCTCACTGTCACTTGTGTTGTGGCTGTGGTGTCCTGTCACTTGTGTTGTGGCTGTGGTGTTCTCACTGTCACTTGTGTTGTGGCTGTGGTGTTCTCACTGTCACTTGTGTTGTGTCTGTGGTGTCCTGTCACTTGTGTTGTGGCTGTGGTGTTCTCACTGTCACTTGTGTTGTGGCTGTGGTGTTCTCACTGTCACTTGTGTTGTGGCTGTGGTGTCCTGTCACTTGTTTTTGTGGCTGTGGTTTTCCCTCACTGTCACTTGTGTTGTGGCTGTGGTTTTCCCTCACTGTCACTTGTGTTGTGGCTGTGGTGTCCTGTCACTTGTGTTGTGGCTGTGGTGTTCTCACTGTCACTTGTGTTGTGGCTGTGGTGTTCTCACTGTCACTTGTGTTGTGGCTGTGGTGTCCTGTCACTTGTGTTGTGGCTGTGGTGTTCTCACTGTCACTTGTGTTGTGGCTGTGGTGTCCACACTGTCACTAGTGTTGTGGCTGTGGTGTCCACACTGTCACTAGTGTTGTGACTGTGGTGTCCACACTGTCACTAGTGTTGTGACTGTGGTGTCCACACTGTCACTAGTGTTGTGACTGTGGTGTCCACACTGTCACTTTGTTGGGGACTGTGGTGTCCACACTGTCACTAGTGTTGTGACTGTGGTGTCCACACTGTCACTAGTGTTGTGACTGTGGTGTCCACACTGTCACTAGTGTTGTGACTGTGGTGTCCACACTGTCACTAGTGTTGTGGCTGTAGTGTCCACACTGTCACTAGTGTTGTGACTGTGGTGTCCACATGTCACTGTGTTGTGGCTGTGGTGCCCACACTGTCACTAGTGTTGTGACTGGGGTTTGTCCACATGTCAACTAGTGTTGTGGCTGTGGTGTCCACACTGTCACTAGTGTTGTGGACTGTGGTGTCCACACTGTCACTGTTTTTGTGACTGTGGTGTCCAACTGTCACTAGTGTTTGGTGTGGTGTCCCCTGTCACTTGTGTTGTGGCTGTGGTGTCCACACTGTAAATAGTTTTTGTGACTGTGGTGTCCCACTGTCACAGTGTTGTGACTGTGGTGTCCACACTGTCACTTGTGTTGTGCTGTGGTGGTCCACACTGTCACTAGTGTTGTGGCTTTGGTGTCCACACTGTCACTATGTTTGACTGTGGTGTCCACACTGTCACTAGTGTTGTGGCTGTGGTGTCCAACTGTCACTAGTGTTGTGCTGTGGTGTCCACACTGTCACTAGTGTTGTGGCTGTGGTGTCCACACTGTCACTAGTGTTGTGACTGTGGTTTTCCCCCACTGTCACTAGTGTTGTGGCTGTGGTGTCCACACTGTCACTAGTTTTGGGGCTGGGGTTTTGTCCCCCTGTCACTAGTGTTGTGACTGTTTTTGTCCACACTGTCACTAGTGTTGGGGGACTGGTGTCCCACTGTCACTTGTGTTGTGGCTGTGGTGTCCACACTGTCACTAGTGTTGTGACTGTATTGTCCACACTGTCACTAGTGTTGTGCTTTTGGTGTCCCACTGTCACTAGTGTTGTGGTTTTGTGGTGTCCACACTGTCACTATTTGTTGTGGCTGGGGTGTCCACACTGTCACTAGTTTTTGTGGCTGTGGTGTCACATGTCACTAGTGTTGTGACTGTGGTGTCCACACTGTCACTAGTGTTGTGACTGTGGTGTCCACACTGTCACTAGTGTTGTGACTGTGGTGTCCACACTGTCACTAGTGTTGTGGCTGTGGTTTCCACACTGTCACTTGTGTTTTTGGTTTTGTGGTGTCCACACTGTCACTAGTTTGTGCTGTGGTGTCCACACTGTCACTTGTGTTGTGGCTGGGTGTCCACACTGTCATAGTGTTGTGACTGTGGTGTCCACACTGTCACTAGTGTTGTGGCTGTGGTGTCCACACTGTCACTAGTGTTGTGGCTGTGGTGTCCACACTGTCACTAGTGTTGTGGCTGTGGTGTCCACACTGTCACTAGTGTTGTGACTGTGGTGTCCACACTGTCACTAGTGTTGTGACTGTGGTGTCCACACTGTCACTAGTGTTGTGGCTGTGGTGTCCACATGTCACTATGTTGGGGACTTTTTGTCCACACTGTCACTAGTGTTGGGGTTTGTGGTGCCCACACTGTCACTAGTGTTGTGACTGGGTTTTCCACACTGTCACTAGTGTTGTGACTGTGGTGTCACACTGCACTAGTGTGTGACTGTGGTGTTCTAAACTGTCATAGTGTTGTGACTGTGGTGTCCCCCTGTCATTAGTGTTGTGACTATGGTGTCCTCACTGTCACTAGTGTTGTGACTGTGGTGTCCACACTGTCACTAGTGTTGTGACTGTGGTGTCCTCACTGTCACTAGTGTTGTGGCTGTGGTGTCCACACTGTCACTAGTGTTGGGGACTGTGGTGTTCTCACTGTAAACTAGTGTTGGGGACTGTGGTGTCCACACTTTCACAAAGTGTTGTGACTGGGGGTGTCCCCCACTGTCACTAGTGTTGTGACTGTGGTGTCCACACTGTCACTAGTGTTGTGACTGTGGTGTCCACACTGTCACTAGTGTTGTGACTGTGGTGTCCACACTGTCACTAGTGTTGGGGACTGTGGTGTCCACACTGTCCTAGTGTTGTGACTTGGTGTCCACACTGTCATAGTGTTGGGGACTGTGGTGTCCAACTGTCACTAGTGTTGTGACTGTGGTGTCCAACACTGTCATAGTGTTGTGACTGTGGTGTCCACACTGTCACTAGTGTTTGGCTGTGGTGTCCACACTGTCACTAGTGTTGGGGGACTGTGGTGTCCACACTGTCACTAGTGTTGTGACTGTGGTGTCCACACTGTCACTAGTGTTGTGGCTGTGGTGTCCACACTGTCACTAGTGTTGTGACTGTGGTGTCCACACTGTCACTAGTGTTGTGGCTGTGGTGTCCACACTGTCACTAGTGTTGTGACTGGGGGTGTCCCACTGTCACTAGTGTTGTGGCTGTGGTGTCCACACTGTCACTAGTGTTGTGACTGTTGTGTCCACACTGTCACTAGTGTTGTGACTGTGGTCTCCACACTGTCACTAGTGTTGTGACTGTGGTGTTCTCACTGTCACTAGTGTTGTGACTGTGGTGTCCACACTGTCACTAGTGTTGTGACTGTGGTGTCCCACACTGTCACTAGTGTTGTGACTGTGGTGTTCCCTGTCACTATGTTGTGACTGTGGGTCCACACTGTCATAGTGTTGGGGACTGTGGTGTCCACACTGTCACTAGTGTTGTGGCTGTGGTGTCCACACTGTCACTAGTGTTGTGACTGTGGTGTCCACACTGTCACTAGTGTTGTGACTGTGGTGTCCACACTGTCACTAGTGTTGTGGCTGTGGTGTCCACACTGTCACTAGTGTTGTGACTGTGGTGTCCACACTGTCACTAGTGTTGTGACTGTGGTGTCCACCTGTCATAGTTTTGTGACTGTGGTGTCCAACTGTCACTAGTGTTGTGGGCTGTGGTGTCCACTGTCATTTGTGTTGTGACTGTGGTGTCCACACTGTCACTAGTGTTGTGACTGT
>NC_069450.1:8859607-8909607 GCF_026875155.1 Cherax quadricarinatus | reverse complement strand
CATCCTCCTATACTTATGGATAGTAATTGTCATTCTACTGGTGGACAGCACTTCTCATTCTTCTATACTTATGGACAGTATCTGTCATCCAACACAGTGTTAGAAGAAGTAAATGAATCTTGAGTGACAGCGGCGATGATGGTTCAGCTTCCTGGCTTTTTCTTGCACTTCTGGTATCACTAAGCAGTTATGTAAATTATAGTGTTAGTGTGTGGGGGGAGGGATGCCATGTTGAAACTGCCACTGTCACTCCACTACACACACACACACACACACACGCACGCACGCACACACACACACACACACACACCACACACACACACACACAGTGAAATACTGGAGGCAGGATCCATACATGACTTTAAGATGAGGTACGATAAGGCTCTTGGAGCATGGAGAGTTGACCTAATAGTGACTAGCGAAGTCTCGGGGCCAGGAGCTGTGAATCGACCCCTGCAACCATAAATAGGCGAGTACAAATCAGAAGGTACACACACACACACACACACACACACACACACACACACACACACACACACACACACACACACACACACACACACACACACACACACACACGCACGCACGCACCTCTTGGCCGAGTGCCGCACATAAACTCGATATAGAGTCTTAAGAGTAATTATGATAGATGTCATAGTTGAGAAAGCAGTACTGTGACCTTGATCGCTGGCATCTACAAGGTTAAGCACATTTGGGCCATGCGACACCTGGGGAATTGGAGGTAATCAGGTTTGACTCCAGGAAGGAGAGGGATAGCCCTAGTTCCTTGAATCAAGAGTCCTTTAAAAGCATGACCAGGGGCGGATCTGCTATGAAACTAATGAAGCTTAAGCTTCAGGGCCCATAATCCCGGAGGGGCCCCAGAAGCCACTTTAGTCCACATTGCTTAAAAATTTTGGGTCTACTGTATGAGGAGGGGTTGCGAAGGGACCCCCATAACAGTTCAAGCTTCAGGGCCCCGAAAATGAAGGTCCGCTACTGAGCGTGATGGTATCTGCTTGGGGAGGGAGAGGAAGGTAGATATCAAAGGTAGAACTCAATATTCAACATTGAGTGATGAATGATGCGAAACAGGTTGTACCATAAGTCTGGCACCACGGGAGAAACATACAGTATATGCCAGTGTCACTAATTGATATCAAATAGATTATTAAAACACTTGCACAACTCTTGGATATCTTTATTGTGGAAACGTTTCGCCAGTCACTGGTTTTATCAACCTAGTACAGAGAAAACAGGTGGAAGATGTGAGGAGGAAGTTTGAGGTAATCAGTCCCTCAGCCTAGAAATGATGTATTCAGTCCTGCAGTTCCGTGAGGTCTCGGTGACTCGTACAAGACCATGGAGCTACATACTTGTCAAAACTGAGGGAATGACCACCTCAAAACTACTTTTTCCAGGTTGGTGGACTAATGATATCATCTGTTCCTCTCCACTGTTCTGCTGTCAAAACATTTAGTCACCTCTGTACTCGACTGACGAAGCTGCTGTATAGGTGAAAAGTTTCAGAACAAAGTTGCCTAACTATTGCACATGTGTCTTATAACGATAACTTGAGCTTCACCCTCTCTCCTACACCTTCAGTATTTTACAACACTATTCTTTATGGTGCTTCTTATCACTTTCTCTCGTGTACATTACATGACTTTTATCTGCGTTATATTGTGTCAGCTATTGGTCAGTATTATTGATTAATTTGTTAAGGTCGTCTTGGAGGGATTTACTCCTTTCTTTTTGTACTTAATTTTTACAGCATCCGCAGACATGTTCCTAGAGTTTCTCATTCATTTTTCGAGTCATATATATATATATATATATATATATATATATATATATATATATATATATATATATATATATATATATATATATATATATATATATATATATATTAATTAAATAATTATTGTGGAAAGTAGTTATCCTTGGGGCACCTCGCTGATAACACTGCTTCATGAAGGCACTTTCTGCTGCATACCAAACATTAATTATAGACGTTTTCCGTCTGTGTAGCGCTTTATCAAGTCGTGTCTTGATAAAGATCTACACAGAGCGAAACGTCGTCAATATCAAAGGTCTGCTTTGTATTAAGTTGTGTTTCTATCATGCTCGCAGGCGAAATTGCAGACCTGGAGAATGTATAGAGAACTTTCACTTCACGTATAAATACAATAAAGCCCCTGAATTACTGGGAACAATTGAAGTCCCTTGACTTGTACTCCTTGGAATGGAGGCGAGAAAGATACATGATAATATGCACTTGGAAAATCTTAAGAGAGACTAGTCCCATATATGTACACGGAAGTCACTCCCTACGAAAGCAAAAGACTCGGCAGGCTATGTAACATTCCCCCCAATGAAAAGCAGGGGCGCCATGAATACACTATGAGACAACACAATAAGTGTCATAGGCCCAAGACTGTTCAACTGCACTGCATCCCAGCATACGTAAGGGAGATTACCAATAAACTCCTGGCTGTCTTCAAGAGGGAGCTGGACAGGAACCTACAGTCAGTTTCCGATCAACCGGGCTGTGGTTCGTACGTCGGTTTGCGTGCGGCCAGCAGTAACAGCCTGGTTGATCAGGCCCTGATCCACCGCGAGGCCTGGTCATGAAGCGGGGGCGCTGACCCCTGGAACGCTCTCCAGGTATGCGCCAGGTAATAGATAAAGGTAGAATTAACTGCAAAATGTTAGGTGAATGGACACAGCTGCATCTAATGTGATATTGTGGCAACGTTTCTCCGGCTTGATAAAGCTCCTGGAGAGCGAAATGTTGCAACAATATTTTTTTTTTAAATATTTCCCGCCATCATATACGATTTGTTCTCCGGCCTCACTGTTTACATTGACTTTTTTCAACAAAAAAAAATCTCATTTTATTTAATAGTTTACCATTTATTACTCCGATATTTGTAGGTTTGAATTAGTCTTTCATGGTAAACTAATCAAAACATTTTCGAAATATTTATACAATGTGTTCATCAATTTCTTTCTTGAAGAATGGTCGTGACTCGTGTTAGATCACTAAGATTTGATGCACAGAATTTTGAAGATTGGAAACTGATTTGATAACATTATTTGCTCTTCCAAAAAAGGATTTTTACAGACTTTAACATGAATACACAACCCGCACATAGGAGAGAGAAGCTTATGACAAGGTTTCGGTCAGACTTGGACCATTAACTAGTGACACAGTGAGTCTCACAATAAGTTTCTCTTATGTGCAGGTTACTTGTGTATTGTTCCAGTCACGGTATTGTGTCTAGTTGTTCTTTAATATAAATGTTTGTCAGCGAGACTCGCCTACTTTAAAAAAGTTATCCGCCATTTTTTAATATCGGTACAATGTTTACCACTTTCCACTTACCCACCCATTGACCTTGTAATTAAATCCCACATAGTTTCTAGAGAAGATTGCCTAGATCTTCTTCGCACCTTTTCTAAAAGCCATTGTGATGTCTCTTTTGGAGTTTTTAATTTCCAGGTATGTAACTATCAAGGTGTGTGGCACTGTTGTGTGGCACTGCTGTGTGACTGTTGTCTTGATTTTGATGTAGTTAGTGCCCCTGAAATCTTAATTTATTATACGATAATATCCATTTGCTGCACATGCAGAACATCTAGTTCTTGATACAGCTTTTCGGTGCTCACTTGTTGCATTCTGTTCTTTTCAGGTAATGGTGTTGTGCTGCCCACTTATTGAAAGAGGCTGAGAGAGGACGAAGATCAGGGTAGGTACAGGAAATGTGTATTACGGACACTGATATGTGACCATAGAGATAGAATGCCACCAAGAGCGCAGTAAAAACAGTCGAGGAATTTTAAACACCATAGCGTACACCAGAGGTTGTGTTTGTGTACCCGTTTATTCACACCACCAACAATATTTTAGCAATGTCGTATTATAAGAACTCGTGTACTGAAGACAGAACTCTAGCATGTGTTATCTGAAAGTTGGCGAGGAACTGAACTTCAAGAAGAATTTTGGTTACAAGATAAACTAGCTTTGATCCAACCACCTCTGGTTGATTTTTGCAAGGCGTGGTTATGCTCTAGGGTTTACCCCTACAACCACCTTGACAATAAGCTACCAGGCTTTTAGCTGATTATTAATACAGTGCAGGATGCAAAGCAACCACAGGAGTTGTATGATAGCTCTAGGCCTTTTCTGTTGCAATCAATACATCATAAGCTTGCAGTGTTACAAAATTGAGTAGGAAGTCCAAGCAGATTAGTTCAGAGGAACGTTCTAGCTCATTCGAGCTCATTGTTTTGCATATTGTATCGCTTGTTCACGATTATTGAACAATGCGGGATGTGTGATGCACTCCAAATAAAAATGACGTACTCCTCATGTCACAATGTGGAACATAGAGCATTTGTTACTGAGGACTGTAACACCGTGAGGTATGTCCCAGAGTCACTGAAAGTGACGTCTTCACTTGATGATGATGCTTCACAGCAGCCCTTAGACTGTGGCTGTGTGGGATTTTGTATGAGACGATGACATTAATAATTATAATTATTAAAATATAAGTACCATTATGTGAATTAGTACTCATCTTTGTTGATGACAGCTCAAAACACCTGCAGCCTCTCCCAAGGTTTTCCTTCGCGTTTGCTGTCTTTTCACCCATCATGACTGAAATGAAGGTAATTATAACTAGGGTTAATGCAAACCCTGCTGACATATATTATCAGTATGTCAGGTATATCACCTGGAAGTCGTGGGCGACCCTTACCTGTGTTTTGGGCTTGGCCCGCCCATCACGGCCTCGAATGGTCAGTCCTATTCACCTAACATCGACCCTAGGCACTGCAGTGAAATTAAGAGGATGTCCAGTAAAACAGAGACTTGGCTCATTGTAACGGGAGCTGTTGACGTTACAACGTCAAACCGACTGTTATCGATAGTTTGAGATGCGTAGTGACATTGAACGTCTTCACTCCTGTCATTTACTTGGCACATGTCGCCTGACGACTATCACTCGCTAATACTCTGTAATTCACGGCTGTGAGGGAAAAGTTCAACAGATAGGAGTAGCAAGCGAGTATACGGTGACGATAGTTTGATTGCCGGCTGCTTGTTAAGGTAGGGTCAGTCTAGCTCCCGCTATCCCCCCCTCTTTTTCCCCACCCCGAAAGGTGCCAAACAGTAATCACTTGACTCACAGCTCCCAGCACAACTGTAAGTAAAAGCCTGCTCCTATTCTAGTGGACTTATTGGTTGACAGCTTCACTTTTGACCAATAATAAACTTAGTCCTTTTAGCCTTGATCTCCATGTTAGATGTTTTGATAATCACCACGTCTTTTAGGTATTGTACTTATCATGGAGAGTGATTTCTTAAGCAGTGGGTAACCTGTCTCTCTTTCCAGCTTGGAATGACAGATCGGGTCACCTGCCAACCAACGAGAAGTGTTGAAGGAGAAGGACTTTTACAAAAGTCCAGAGACGTCACTTTTTGATCTACCTACCTGATTAGCTGTAGGCGACAGCAAACAACAACCCCTCATTTTTGTAATGGTAAAGAACCTGCTTTCCTGTCATCTGGACTGACTATTCAAGGCTATAGAATCTCTCCCCTCAAGGAAGGTTCCTTGATGTTGGTGAGGGGCTCTTGATTTAGAGAATTGGATCTGTGCTCCAGTTCCCCGAATTAAGCCTGAATGCCTTCCACATCCCCCCCCCCAGGCGCTGTATAATCCTCCGGGTTTAGCGCTTCCCCCTTGATTATAATAATAATATAGAATCTCTGAAGAACTAGCCATTGGGTTGTCACCAACACCTGTGACCCCCCCCCCCCCCACATCATCAGTAACGGCTACAGTTTCTACAAGACGGTGTCAACCTCCACCAGACACCCCAGTATAACTGTACATATTAGCGTTGAATTCAAATGTCATTTTTTCATTTAATTTTTCTTTCAAGTAGGATACACCATGTTTCACTGTTTTATCTTTGCATTAATAAATAATAGTGTTTATCTTTGTGAATTATTATTTCTTTTTTTATTCATTAATTTTCCTGAGGAGGAGCCAGCCTTGGTAATACTGTCTGAAGTTGTTACAGGGCTGAGTAAGCCTTCACAACGGCAGGAATAGTGTCTTCGGTCTTAGTGGACATAGTGTACGACTCGGGATTCGTATGCACGTGAATACGGCCACGAGTGTTTCTGTACTCAGCGCGGTGTGGCCCGGCTGGGTGACACCAGGCCACTTCACGTGTTCACTGGCCGAAATCAAACTGCAATCCTCCTGTTGCAACCTCCGCCCTCCTTTTATGGGTGGCTATCTGCTGACACGATGTCTACAGGCGTAGATGTCTGCTCTGGTGACTCAGTTGAATCAAAAGAGCAGATTCCTTGAGTCTAAGGTGCCGGCTGAGAAGAATAATGTTCCTAGAAATATCAGTTTAGGAGCAAATTATCTCGATTTTTAACCAGTCTTGTGAAATAGCAATTTCCTTAGACAAACACATGTTCATAAAATCTTGCAGACTCCCGTAAGAGTGTACATTCTGCTGGACACGTGTGAATATTGAATGGCAATTTTATCTGCTCTGTATATTCAATCCCACTAGAAGGTGTCTGACTCTGCAGGGTCAGAAACACGTAAGATAAATGGGCTGAGTGCAAGATGCTTGGTTGTAAGACATGGTAGCTTACTTCATCACTGCAAGTGCAGAAAAGAATAGATTATGATCCTCTCCTGCTCTTCAGTGTGGGAAAATAGAGAGAGGGGTCTTTGCTCACTTGAGAGGGATCGCCGCCACCTGATTATTATTATTATAATCAAGGGGGAAGCGCTAAACCCGGAGGATTATACAGCGCCTGGGGGGGGATGTGGAAGGCATTCAGGCTTAATTCGGGGAACTGGAGCACAGATCCAATTCCCTAAATCAAGAGCCCCTCACCAACATCAAGGAACCTTCCTTGAGGGGCGCCGCCACCTGAGAGGGAAGGTTGTCGCCGCCTCGGAGAAAAAATGTCTCCACAGTTGTCTGTATCAGACCAATGTGTTTCTTCTATCACCAGACCACAACTAACATGGGGTCCTGTGGAAATAAGCCACTTTGATTTTTTTTGGGGTCATCCTGAGTAATTTACGATTGTATAATAATTGTACCGATGTGTACCTGTGCCTAAATAAACTTACTTAAAGGTTACCAGAGGAAGGTGGGGAGAAACCAGACCCACCCACAAGGAAGGTGGAGGTGGTGGGGAGACAGACCCAACCAGCAAGAAGGTGGGGAGACAGAGCCAACTAGCAATGAATGAGAGGCAACATGGTGGTTGGGCGGAGGTCTCCTGAACCTTAGCCTCACCTCCACCCACTTCCACCATCACCCCGATACCCACTCCACCCACACTCCCTTCCACGACTGCCTTCACTCTCACTTTCTCTCCACCCCTACCCACACTAACCCTCACCACCCACACAGCCCCCACCCAACCCACCACCACCCAAACCACCACCACCCATACCACCACAACCACCCACCCCACCACCAACACCCACCCAACCACCAACACCCACACCACCACCCACCCCACAACCACCCACCCCACCACAACTCACACCACCACCACCTACCCCACCACCACAACCCACAACGCCACCACAACCCACCACACCACCACCCACCACACCACCACCCACCACCACCACTCACACCACCACAACCCACCACGCCACCACCCACCAAACCACCACCCACCACACCACCCACCACACCACCACCACCACCCACCACACCACCACCACCACCCACACCACCACCACCCACACCACAACCACCACCCACACCACCACCGAGTAGTACTGGTGGTGTGGGGATGGTGGTGTGGAGATGATGGTGTGGGAATGGTGGTGTGGAAATGGTGTGGGGGATGATAGTGTGGGAATGGTGGTGTGGGAATGGTAGTGTGGGGAAGGTGGTGTGGGAATGGTGATCTGGGAATGATAGTGTGGGAATGGTGCGGTGGGAATGGTAATGTGAGAATGGTAGTGTGGGAATGGGTTGCGTACTATGGTAGTCAGGGAATGGTGCAAAAATGAAAGGCGTTACAGTGCCACATTCAGGTATGTCAACCGGGAAATGGTTGACATAGTATGACACATTAACATACAATATGGAAGGTGATGTTATGGTGCCATAGTATGACACACTAACATGCAGTGGTATGGAAGGTGATGTTATGGTGCCATAGTATGACACATTAGCATGCAATGGTATGGAAGGTGACGTTATCGTACCATGGTATGACACACATACAGTGGAATGGAAGGTGATGTTATGGTACCATAGTATGACACAACATACAGTGGTATGGAAGGTGACGTTATGGTACCATAGTATGACACATTAACATACAATGGTATGGAAGGTGGCGTTATGGTACCATAGTATGACACAATAACATACAGTGGTATGGAAGGTTTACGTTTTTGGTACCATAGTATGACACACTAACATACAATGGTATGGAAGGGTGATTTTAGGACCTATATAACACTAACATAAATGGTAGGGGAGGTGATGTTATGGTACCATAGAGACATACTAACATACAATGGTATGGAAGGTGATGTTATGGTCCATAGCATGGCTCTAACATACAATCGTATGGAAGGTGATTTTAGGTACCATAGTAGACACACTAACATAAAAAATGGTATGAAGGGTGATGTTTGGTGCCATACATGCATCTAACATACAATGGAAGGAAGGTGATTTTATGGTCCAAAAGCATGACATACTAATAACAATGGTAGGGGAAGGTAGTTATGGGGGCCATAGAAAACACACAAACATACAATGGTAGGGAAGGGTGATGTTATGGTGCCATATAGACCACTAACATACAATGGTAGGAAGGTGATTTTATGGTGCCATAGTATACACCAAAATACAAGGGTTTGGAAGGTGACGTTTGTACCATAGTATTTTTATGGTGCCATAGATGACACACTAAATACAAGGGTAGGGAAAGGTAGTTATGGTGCCATATATGACACACTAAATCAAGGATGGAAGGTGACGTTTTGGTCCACTAATGACACCAACAAAAAATGGTATGGAACGTATGTTATGGTACCTAATGACACACAAAACAACAAGGTATGGAAGGTGATTTATGGTACCATAGTATGACACTAACATACAATGGATGGAAGGTACTTTTTAGGTCCATAGTATAAAACCACTAACATAAAATGGATGGAAGGTACGTTATGACCTATAGACACACTAAAAACAAGGGTATGGAAGGGACGTTATGGTACCATAGTATGACACTAACAACAATTAGGGAAAGGTGGTTATGTACCATAATGCACACTAACATACAATGGTATGGAAGGTGATTTAGGGACCATATAAAACACACTTACAATGGTATGGTAGGGATTTTTAGGTACCATAGTATGACCACTTACAATGGTATGGAAGGTGATGTTAGGTCCCCATAGTATGCACACATAAAAGGGGTAGGGAAAGGTGATTTTATGGTACCATGCAGGGCATACTAACATACAATGGTATGGAGGGATTTATGGTACCATAGAAGACACACAAACATACAATGGTATGGAAGGTGATGTTATGGTACCATAGCATGACATACTAACATACAATGGTATGGAAGGTGATGTTATGGTGCCATAACATGACATACTAACATACAATGGTATGGAAGGTGATGTTATGGTGCCATAGTATGACACACTAACATACAATGGTATGGAAGGTGATGTTATGGTGCCATAGTATGACACACTAACATACAATGGTATGGAAGGTGACGTTATGGTACCATAGTATGACACACAAACATACAATGGTATGGAAGGTGGCGTTATGGTACCATAGTATGACACACTAACAATGGTATGGAAGGTGACGTTATGGTACCATAGTATGACACACTAACTTACAATGGTATGGAAGGTGGCGTTATGGTACCATAGTATGACACACTAACATACAATGGTATGGAAGTTGACGTTATGGTACCATAGTATGACACATTGTTATGGAAGGTGACGTTATGGTACCATAGTATGACACACTAACATACAATGGTATGGAAGGTGGCGTTATGGTACCATAGTATGACATACTAAGATACAATGTTATGTAAAGTGACGTTATGGTACCATAGTATGACACACTAACATACAATGGTATGGAAGGTGACGTTATGGTACCATAGTATGACACACTAACATACAATGGTATGGAAGGTGATGTTATGGTACCATAGTATGACACACTAACATACAATGGTATGGAAGGTGACGTTATGGTACCATAGTATGACACACTAACAATGGTATGGAAGGTGATGTTATGGTACCATAGTATGACACTAACATACAATGGTATGGAAGGTGATGTTATGGTACCATAGTATGACACACTAACATACAATGGTATGGAAGGTGATGTTATGGTGCCATAGCATGACATACTAACATACAATGGTATGGAAGGTGATGTTATGGTACCATAGCATGACATACTAACATACAATGGTATGGAAGGTGATGTTATGGTACCATAGCATGACATACTAACATACAATAGTATGGAAGGTGATGTTATGGTGCCATAGTATACACACTAACATACAATGGTATGGAAGGTGATGTTATGGTGCCATAGTATGACACACTAACATACAATGGTATGGAAGGACGTATGGTACCATAGTAACACCTAAATGGTGTTTTAAAGGAACGACAACAATAAGAACTTATCAATGGTTCATCAACCTAAGTTGTAATTTATTCCTCTTGAAAACTACGTCATTTTACCCACCACTTAAGTGACGCAGTGTTAATAGCCACCACTAAGTGTACTCAGGTGCTTAAACCCACCACTTAAGTGACAGCAGGTGTTATACCCGCCACTTAAGTGACGCAGGTGTTAATACCACCACTAGTGACGCAGGTGTAATACCCACACTTAAGTGACGCAAGGTGTTAATCCGCACCACTTAAGTGACGCAGGTGTTATACCCACTCACGTTAAGTGACGCAGTTAATACCACACTTAAGTGGACGCAGGTGGTTAATACCCACCACTTAAGTGACGCAGGTGTTAATACACCACTTAATGACGCAGGTGGTTAATCCGGAACCACTTAAGTGACCAGGTGTTAATACCCACCACTTAAGTGACCAGGTGTAATACCCCCACTTAAGTGACGCAGGGTTAATACCCACCACTTAAGGACGCAAGGTGTTAATACCCACCACTTAGTGACGCAGGTGTTAATACCACACTTAATGACGCAGGTGTTAATCCGCCCACTTAAGTGACGCAGGTTAGTATGACCCACCACTAAGTGACACAGGTGTTAATACCCACATTAAGTGACGCAGTGTTATTAATCCCACCACTTAAGTTGACGCAGGTGTTTATTAATAAACCACCCATTAAGTGGACGCAGGTGTTAATACCCACCACTTAATGACACAGGTTATTAATACCCGCCACTTCAGTGACGCAGGTGTGTTTAATACCCATCACACTTAAGGCCAGGTGTTATTAATACCCACATTTAAGTGACGCAGGTGTTATTATACCCGCACTGTAAGTGACGCAGGTGTTAATACCCACCACTTAAGTGAGCAGGTGTTATTAATACCCCCATTAATGACTGCAGGTGTTAATAACCCACACTTAAGTGACGCAGGTGTGTATTAATACCCGCCACTTAAGACGCAGGTGTTATTAAACCCTCCACTTAAGGAGCAGGTGTTATTAAATACACACCACTTAAGTGACGCAGGTGTTATAATACCCGCACTTAATGTGACACAGGTGTATAATACCCACCACTTAAGTGACGCATGGTTATTATACCGCCACTTAAGTGCGCAGGTGTTAATACCCACACAATTAAGTGACGCAGGTGTTATTAATACCCCCATTAAGTGACGCAGGTGTTATTAATACCGCCACTTAAGGTGACGAGGTGTAATAGTAATACCCACCACTTAAGTTGACATGGATGTTATTAATACCCACCACTTAAGTGACGCATGTTATTAATACCACCTACTTAAGTGAGACAGGTGTTATTAATACCCACCACTTAAGTGACGCATGTGTTAATACCCACTCACGTTAAGTACGCAGGTGTTATAATACCCACCACTAAGTGCACAGTGTTATTAATACCCACTACTTAAGTGACGCAGGTAGTTATTAACCCGCCACTTAAGTGACGCAGGTGTTATTAATACCCTCCACTTAAGGTGACGCAGGTGTATTAATACACACCACTTACAGTTACGCAGGTGTTATTAATAACCCACTATAAGTGACGCAGTGTATAATACCACCACTTAAGTGAAGCAGGTGTAATACCGCGACTTAATGACCAGGTGTTAATACCCACTTAAGTGACGCAGGTGTTATTAAACGCCACTTAAGTGACGCATAGATATAATACCACACCACATTAAGGACTCAGGGTGTTTAATACCACTTAAGTGACGCAGGTGTTATAATACCCAGCCACTTAAGTGACGCAGGTGTTATTAATACCCACCATTAGTACGCAGTGTTATAAATACCAGAACTTAAGTGACGAGGTGTTTATATCCTAGTACTTATGACCAGTAGTTATACCACCACTTAAGTGAGTCGCAGTGTTAATACCCACCTACTTAAGTGACGCATGTATTAAACCACCACATTAAGTGCGCAGGTGTATTATGACCACCTTAAGTGACAGTGTATTAATACCCCCACATTAGTGACCAGGTGATTTAATACCTCACTTAAGTGACGCAGGTGTTAAATACCACCACTTAATACGCGAGGTGTTATTAACCCACCACTTAAGTGCGCAGGTGTATTATACCACCACTTAAGAAGCAGTGTTAATACGCGACTTGAGTGACCAGGTGTTAATACCACTAATGACGCATGGTGTTATTAAAACCGCACACTTAAGTGACGCATGTTTATAATACCCACCACTTAAGTGCTCAAGTTTAATACCCTCCTCTTAATGACGCAGGTGTTATTAATACCCGCCACTTAAGTGACGCAGGTGTTAATACCCACCACTTAAGTGACGCAGGTGTTAATAAACACTTAAGTGACGCAGGTGTTATTAATACCCGCCCCTTTAGTGACGCAGGTGTTAATACCCACCACTTAGTGACGCAGGTGTTATTATACCCGCCACTTAAGTGACGCATGTGTTATTAATACCCACCACTTAAGTGACGCAGGTGTTAATACCCACCACTTAAGTGACGCAGGTGTTAATACCCACCACTTAAGTGACGCAGGTGTTAATACCCACCACTTAAGTGACGCAGGTGTTAATACCCACCACTTAAGTGACGCAGGTGTTAATTCCCACCACTTAAGTGACGCAGGTGTTAATACCCACCACTTAAGTGACGCAGGTGTTAATACCCACCACTTAAGTGACGCAGGTGTTAATACCCACCACTTAAGTGACGCAGGTGTTAATACCCACCACTTAAGTGACGCAGGTGTTAATACCCACCACTTAAGTGACGCAGGTGTTAATACCCGACACTTAAGTGACGCAGGTGTTATTAATACCCACCACTTAAGTGACGCAGGTGTTATTAATACCCACCACTTAAGTGACGCAGGTGTTATAATACCCACCACTTAAGTGAACGCAGATGTTATTAATACCCCCACTTAAGTGAAGCAGGTGTTATTAATACCCACCACTTAAGTGACGCAGGTGTTATAATACCCAACTTAAGTGACGCAGGTGTTATTAATACCCACCACTTAAGTGACGCAGGTGTTAATACCCACCACTTAAGTGACGCAGGTGTTATTAATACCCACCACTTAAGTGACGCAGGTGTTATTAATACCCACCACTTAAGTGACGCAGGTGTTATTAATACCCACCACTTAAGTGACGCAGGTGTTATTAATACCCACCACTTAAGTGACGCAGGTGTTATAATACCCACCACTTAAGTGACGCAAGGTGTTATTAATACCCGCCACTTAAGTGACGCAGGTGTTATTAATACCCGCCACTTAAGTGACGCAGGTGTTATTAATACCCACCACTTAAGTGAGCAGGTGTTTATTAATACCCGCCACTTAAGTGACACAGGTGTTATTAATACCCACCACTTAAGTGACGCAGGTGTTATTAATACCCGCCACTTAAGTGACGCAGGTGTTAATACCCACCACTTAAGTGACGCAGGTGTTATTAATACCCGCCACTTAAGTGACGCAGGTGTTATTAATACCCGCCACTTAAGTGACGCAGGTGTTATTAATACCCACCACTTAAGTGACGCAGGTGTTATTAATACCCACCACTTAAGTGACGCAGGTGTTATTAATACCCACCACTTAAGTGACGCAGGTGTTATTAATACCCACCACTTAAGTGACGCAGGTGTTAATACCCACCACTTAAGTGACGCAGGTGTTATTAATACCCACCACTTAAGTGGCACAGGTGTTATTAATACCCACCACTTAAGTGACGCAGGTGTTATTAATACCCGCCACTTAAGTGACGCAGGTGTTATTAATACCCTCCACTTAAGTGACGCAGGTGTTATTAATACCCACCACTTAAGTTACGCAGGTGTTATTAATACCCACCACTTAAGTGACGCAGGTGTTATTAATACCACCACTTAAGTGAAGCAGGTGTTAATACCCGCGACTTAAGTGACGCAGGTGTTAATACCCACTTAAGTGACGCAGGTGTTATTAATACCCGCCACTTAAGTGACGCATGTGTTATTAATACCCACCACTTAAGTGACTCAGGTGTTAATACCCACCACTTAAGTGACGCAGGTGTTATTAATACCCGCCACTTAAGTGACGCAGGTGTTATTAATACCCACCACTTAAGTGACGCAGGTGTTATTAATACCCAGTACTTAAGTGACGCAGGTGTTATTAATACCTAGTACTTAAGTGACGCAGGTGTTATACCCACCACTTAAGTGACGCAGGTGTTAATACCCACCACTTAAGTGACGCAGGTGTTATTAATACCCACCACTTAAGTGGCGCAGGTGTTATTAATACCCACCACTTAAGTGACGCAGGTGTTATTAATACCCGCCACTTAAGTGACGCAGGTGTTATTAATACCCTCCACTTAAGTGACGCAGGTGTTATTAATACCCACCACTTAAGTTACGCAGGTGTTATTAATACCCACCACTTAAGTGACGCAGGTGTTATTAATACCACCACTTAAGTGAAGCAGGTGTTAATACCCGCGACTTGAGTGACGCAGGTGTTAATACCCACTTAAGTGACGCAGGTGTTATTAATACCCGCCACTTAAGTGACGCATGTGTTATTAATACCCACCACTTAAGTGACTCAGGTGTTAATACCCACCACTTAAGTGACGCAGGTGTTATTAATACCCGCCACTTAAGTGACGCAGGTGTTAATACCCACCACTTAAGTGACGCAGGTGTTAATAAACACTTAAGTGACGCAGGTGTTATTAATACCCGCCCCTTTAGTGACGCAGGTGTTAATACCCACCACTTAGTGACGCAGGTGTTATTAATACCCGCCACTTAAGTGACGCATGTGTTATTAATACCCACCACTTAAGTGACGCAGGTGTTAATACCCACCACTTAAGTGACGCAGGTGTTAATACCCACCACTTAAGTGACGCAGGTGTTAATACCCACCACTTAAGTGACGCAGGTGTTAATACCCACCACTTAAGTGACGCAGGTGTTAATTCCCACCACTTAAGTGACGCAGGTGTTAATACCCACCACTTAAGTGACGCAGGTGTTAATACCCACCACTTAAGTGACGCAGGTGTTAATACCCACCACTTAAGTGACGCAGGTGTTAATACCCACCACTTAAGTGACGCAGGTGTTAATACCCGACACTTAAGTGACGCAGGTGTTATTAATACCCACCACTTAAGTGACGCAGGTGTTATTAATACCCACCACTTAAGTGACGCAGGTGTTATTAATACCCACCACTTAAGTGAAGCAGATGTTATTAATACCCGCCACTTAAGTGAAGCAGGTGTTATTAATACCCACCACTTAAGTGACGCAGGTGTTATTAATACCCAGTACTTAAGTGACGCAGGTGTTATTAATACCCACCACTTAAGTGACGCAGGTGTTAATACCCACCACTTAAGTGACGCAGGTGTTATTAATACCCACCACTTAAGTGACGCAGGTGTTATTAATACCCACCACTTAAGTGACGCAGGTGTTATTAATACCCACCACTTAAGTGACGCAGGTGTTATTAATACCCACCACTTAAGTGACGCAGGTGTTATTAATACCCACCACTTAAGTGACGCAGGTGTTATTAATACCCACCACTTAAGTGACGCAGGTGTTAATACCCACCACTTAAGTGACGCAGGTGTTATTAATACCCACCACTAAGTGACGCAGGTGTTATTAATACCCACCACTTAAGTGACGCAGGTGTTAATACCCACCACTTAAGTGACGCAGGTGTTATTACCCACCACTTAAGTTACGCAGGTGTTATTAATACCCACCACTTAAGTTACGCAGGTGTTATTAATACCCGCCACTTAAGTGAAGCTGGTATTATTAATACCACCACTTAAGTGAAGCAGGTGTTAATACCCGCCACTTAAGTGACGCAGGTGTTATTAATACCCACCACTTAAGTGAAGCAGTTATTAATACCCACCACTTAAGTGAAGCAGTTATTAATACCCACCACTGAAGTGAAGCAGTTATTAATACCTACCACTTAAGTGACGCAGGTGTTACTAATACCCACCAATTAAGTGAAGCAGTTGTTATTAATACCCGCCACTTAAGTGAAGCAGTTGTTATTAATACACGCCACTTAAGTGAAACAGTTATTAATACACGCCACTTAAGTGAAGCAGTTATTAATACCCGCCACTTAAGTGAAGCAGTTATTAATACCCACCACTTAAGTGAAGATGTTATTAATACCCGCCACTTAAGTGAAGCAGGTGTTATTAATACCACCACTTAAGTGAAGCAGGTGTTATTAATACCACTTAAGTGAAGCAGTTGTTATTAATACCCGCCACCTAAGTGACGCAGGTGTTATTAATACCCGCCACTTAAGTGAAGCAGGTGTTATTAATACCCACCACTTAAGTGAAGCAGGTGTTATTAATACCCACCACTTAAGTGAAGCAGGTGTTATTAATACCCGCCACTTAAGTGAAGCAGGTGTTATTAATACCCACCACTTAAATGAAGCAGGTGTTATTAATACCCACTACTTAAGTGATGCAGGTGTTATTACCAACCACTTAAGTGAAGCAGGTGTTATTAATACCCACCACTTAATTGAAGGTGTTATTAATACCCGCCACTTGAGTGAAGCAGGTTATTAATACCCACCACTTAAGTGAAGCAGGTGTTACTAATACCCTCCACTTAAGTGAAGCAGGTGTTATTGATACCCACTACTTAAGTGAAGCAGGTGTTAATACCCACCACTTAAGTGAAGCAGGTGTTATTAATACCCACCACTTAAGTGAAGCAGATGTTATTAATACCCGCCACTTAAGTGAAGCAGGTGTTATTAATACCCACCACTTAAGTGAAGCAGGTGTTATTAATACCCACCACTTAAGTGAAGCAGGTGTTATTAATACCCACCACTTAAGTGAAGCAGATGTTATTAATACCCGCCACTTAAGTGAAGCAGGTGTTATTAATACCCACCACTTAAGTGAAGCAGGTGTTATTAATACCCGCCACTTAAGTGAAGCAGGTGTTATTAATACCCACCACATAAGTGAAGCAGATGTTATTAATACCCGCCACTTAAGTGAAGCAGGTGTTATTAATACCCACCACTTAAGTGAAGCAGATGTTATTAATACCCGCCACTTAAGTGAAGCAGGTGTTATTAATACCCACCACTTAAGTGAAGCAGGTGTTATTAATACCCGCCACTTAAGTGAAGCAGGTGTTATTAATACCCACCACTTAAGTGAAGCAGATGTTATTAATACCCGCCACTTAAGTGAAGCAGGTGTTATTAATACCCACCACTTAAGTGAAGCAGGTGTTATTAATACCCGCCACTTAGGTAAAGCAGGTGTTATTAAGAGTGTGTTGGTAAAGTTGAGAATACTTAACCCTGGCAGGAAGTGGATGTTATCTGCCTCACGCTGAGAGCCTCCTTACCTTCATTGTACTCCTCACTCACTCACTCGCTCAGTCGCTCGCTCACTCGCTCACTCAGTCGCTCAATCGCTCAACCACTCACTCGCTCAATCGCTCACTCACTCGCTCACTCAGTCGCTCAATCGCTCAACCACTCACTCGCTCACTCAGTCGCTCAATCGCTCAACCACTCACTCGCTCACTCGCTTACCCACTCGCTCACTCAATAGCTCACCCACTCACTCGCTCACTCAGTCGCTCACTCAATCGCTCAACCACTCACTCACTAGCTCAATCGCTCACCCACTCGCTCACTCACTCGCTCACTCACTCGCTCACTCACTCGCTCACTCATTCGCTAACGAAAAAAAATGTTACCTGAGTCTTAAACATGTAGAAAGTTGTGCATAATTAAGGTTAATTGATACACCAACTGTGTTGGCGTACTCAGCAGTGTTGAAGAGGTTCCACTCTTATTCCCTCGTAGACTGTTTGGTCCCTGAACCCGCCTCGTAGATTCTATTTAGTCCCTGACCCCGCCTCGTAGATTCTATTTAGTCCCTGACCCCGCTTCGTAGATTATACTTGGTCCCTGACCCCGCCTCGTAGATTATACTTGGTCCCTGAACCCGCCTCGTAGATTATACTTGGTCCCTGACCCCGCCTCATAGATTATACTTGGTCCCTGACTCCGCCTCGTAGATTATACTTGGTCCCTGACTCCGCCTCGTAGATTATACTTGGTCCCTGACCCCGCCTCGTAGATTATACTTGGTCCCTGACCCCGCCTCGTAGATTATACTTGGTCCCTGACTCCGCCTCGTAGATTATACTTGGTCCCTGACCCCGCCTCGTAGATTATACTTGGTCCCTGACTCCGCCTCGTAGATTATACTTGGTCCCTGACTCCGCCTCGTAGATTATACTTAGTCCCTGACTCCGCCTCGTAGATTATACTTGGTCCCTGACTCCGCCTCGTAGATTATACTTGGTCCCTGACTCCGCCTCGTAGATTATACTTGGTCCCTGACTCCGCCTCGTAGATTATACTTGGTCCCTGACTCCGCCTCGTAGATTATACTTGGTCCCTGACTCCGCCTCGTAGATTATACTTGGTCCCTGACTCCGCCTCGTAGATTATACTTGGTCCCTGACTCCGCCTCGTAGATTATATTTAGTCTACGAGGCAGTTGTGTTACTGGTGTACTGTCTTCAGTATTTGTTACTGCAGTAACAGTTATGTTACTACGGTAACAGTTGTGTTACTACAGTAACAGTTATGTTACTGCAGTAACAGTTATGTTACTACGGTAACAGTTGTGTTACTACAGTAACAGTTATGTTACTACAGTAACAGTTATGTTACTACAGTAACAGTTATGTTACTACAGTAACAGTTACGTTACTACAGTAACAGTTATGTTACTACAGTAACAGTTATGTTTCTACAGTAACAGTTATGTTAGTACAGTAACAGTTATGTTACTACAGTAACAGTTACGTTACTACAGTAACAGTTATGTTACTACAGTAACAGTTATGTTTCTACAGTAACAGTTATGTTACTACAGTAACAGTTATGTTTCTACAGTAACAGTTATGTTTCTACAGTAACAGTTATGTTACTACAGTAACAGTTATGTTTCTACAGTAACAGTTATGTTTCTACAGTAACAGTTATGTTACTACAGTAACAGTTATGTTTCTACAGTAACAGTTATGTTACTACAGTAACAGTTGCGTTACCGGTGTACTGTCTTCAGTGTTTGTCACTACAGTAACAGTTATGTTACTACAGTAACAGTTATGTTACTACAGTAGCAGTTATGTTTCTACAGTAACAGTTGTGTTACCGGTGTACTGTCTTCAGTGTTTGTCACTACAGTAACAGTTATGTTACTACAGTAACAGTTGTGTTACTACAGTAACAGTTGTGTTACTACAGTAACAGTTATGTTACTACAGTAACAGTTGTGTTACTACAGTAACAGTTGTGTTACTACAGTAACAGTTGTGTTACTACAGTAACAGTTGTGTTACGGGTGTACTGTCTTCAGTGTTTGTTACTACAGTAACAATGTTACTACAGTAACAGTTATGTTACTACAGTAACAGTTATGTTACTACAGTAACAGTTGTGTTACGGGTGTACTGTCTTCAGTGTTTGTTACTACAGTAACAATGTTACTACAGTAACAGTTATGTTACTACAGTAACAGTTATGTTACTACAGTAACAGTTGTGTTACGGGTGTACTGTCTTCAGTGTTTGTCACTACAGTAACAATGTTACTACAGTAACAGTTGTGTTACGGGTGTACTGTCTTCAGTGTTTGTTACTACAATAATAGTTGTTACTGGTGTGTCATTTTATATTTCATTCTGTTATTTAGCAACTCTGCCAAACATTCGTGTAGTGTCATGTGTAAAGAACATAAGAACACAAGACTGAAGGAACACTATAATAGACTTATTGGCCCATGCTAGGCAGATTCAACTCACACCTACTTTTGGTCTCCCTGTTGATAGTAGTTAGTGTGTGAAAAAGGCATTTATGTACAGTTGAAGACAGAGGGAACGTTACTCCCCGAGTGTCTTCAGTTCTTATGACGCCTCTCGTGGTGTAACGTTTCTTCCAGTAAAGATCCCTAACTATACCATTTTTCCTGGTACTTAGAACTCTTCATCATCCATTCTTTCATTTCCACTGTCTACTGGAAGTTCTGCTCAGCCGGGTTCAATAGGTTATCATAAAAACAAATCCAGCATCACGAGATATTTTTTCTGAGTGATGAAAGACCTTCATTATCGTGGAGAGCAGACCTCGTCTCTGAAGCACACTAGTGGCCGATTAACAAGGCTCAACAACTGTCATTAAGCGTTAACAGGTTTTTTGATGCTCTTAACGAGTCATTAAGCTGGTCATCATGACCCGCGTCAAATACTTTGCTATGACGAATAAATTAACACGAACAACAGTGAGCCTCATGTATGTGTGTAGTTAGTGATGTGCAGTGTGGGTGGGTTGTTACCTCTTGAATAAGACTGTAAAGATTCTTGGAGTAGGAAAGACGATGGAAGGGCTAGGAAACTTCCCTCAGCAGTCATGAAGGATGTGACTTTACCAGTCAACAGCAGTTTGCTGTATTTTGAAGTATGAGGCTGGAGAAACAATTCTAGAAATACTCTAGAAAGTTTGGCTCCCAAAAGCGGAACAAAAGAGTACATTGCTGTTGCCAGAACTTAAAACTTTGCCTGTGATTGCTGAAAATGGAAAGATGGCTCATATTCAGGCATGCATTTGGATGGCTACTCTGGATGAGAAACTTGCGGACCGAGATCCAGTAGAATATTACTGGTTGAAGGAGGAGCTTGCCGAGACTGTGCTGCTAATGTGTCTCACGTGTTCTTTTCGTTCTATTTGGTGATCCTTCTGCGTTTTGTATACAGTGTCCAACCGTTTATATGGAAGGAATGAATATCTCAAAACGAGCTTAACTCTTGACTTCTTTATTCTTTCTATTTCTAAGCAGCTGGAACTTCTTATTCTCCACTGCCCATTCGAAAACTTCGTTTATATATTCCTGCAATTTTTTGTGTGTCTTCTCCAGAGGTGATTTTCATGCTCTTGATTTGGTATAATCTGCAAACGATGATAGGAAAGTCGCAAGCGTTTTAATCTGTATCCATTATGAGGATAAAAATTGTAAAGGCGCCAGGACAGTGCCTTGTAGTACTGGATCTGAGTCTTTGATCATGCTGGATTTTTCTCTGTTTCTACACTGTGTTCTATTTGTCAGAAAGTTGAATATCCATTTGCCTACTTTCCCCGTTATACCTATCGCCCTCATTTTGTGTGCTAATCACCCCTCGATCACATTTGCCAAATGCTTGTGCGAAATTACATCTGCGATTTGATTTTCTTCCATAATTCTGTTATAGTGATATAGTAGTTGTAACAAACATGATCTTCCCGCTCTAAATCCATGCTGGTTTGGGCTGTGCTGTTCAATAAAGTTTGTAATTTGGCGGCTCATTACCCATTCAAAGACTTGCATATGGTACTGATCTGTAGATCTTGGTTAGCACTGTACTGCCGCCTCTGTGCAGAGGAGCTATATCTGCACTCGTCAAGGTCTACGGTATGACGTTTAGATGTAAGTTCTTTCCTAAAAGATACTGAGTGCTCGTGCTAGTGATATTTTTGCACATTTTATAAATAAGGAATTCCACGAATCCAGTCCAGGTGCTTCAGGAGTGGGCGTGTTTTTATACATATATTTGTTTTTTTAATTCTGCATGATTAGTGCTCATGCTAATTATATAATATGTATGGTCTTCAGAAATAATTAAAAAATTCTGCGTTCTCCACCCTGCTATCATTTAGTGGAATACTGAACATTGATTAATGTTGGTCCTTTAGAATATTGGTCATTTCTTTTTCGAGTTTTTGAGCCATATGATGTAATTCTACAGATAGTTTTTAATTAGATTTTGCATATGTGTAAAACATTTGGGTTTCTCGCAGTATCTTGGAATGGCTTCTGTCCCTGGCACGAGAACTTTTGTTGTTGTTCTGTCTCTGTGTTCTCTCGGCTAAGATATCTTTACTTTGTTGTAACATATTCACGTTTTAAAGCAATTCGATAACCCTTTTTCTTCTGTACATTCTAAGGTGATCTGTGTTTGATTTTCTAGGTTTCCTCAGTGGAACATAATACAGACCTTGTATGCTTCTGTGTTCAGTTTTTTCAGGTACTGGTGATTTAGTGTGCTCATGACTGTTTCCCAGGGTATGTTGATAGTACTTTGTTAAGTTTGTACTATTATTGAACTTAAATTGACTGAACCTTCCGTTCTCGTACGATGTTACTAAAGTTTTCTACCCTTGAATTTATACTTGTAATCAGAGTATATGGTATGTATTGCGACCCCTGAATGGGTCACAATGTATATAATGTATAATACCTATTCATATAATTTTATATTGCTTATATTTGTGATATTAGCTAAATCGTAAATATACTGCTTTATATTATTATTTGATTTAGTTATATTATTAGGTAGGATGTAACATTTATATATTATTCAGTGCTCATTGTTCGAGAGTATTAAATAGCTGATAGCATTGTGTAACTAATGTAATTTTCACTCCACTTGTTTCACTGCCCGCTTCTGTGTTGCTGGACAGCAGCAGTCCACGGAGAGTCACGTGATCAGGGGGGGGTGATCACACCTCGCCTGGACAGAGAGTCTAGCTGGCCTGCTCTAGTTATTGTCTGTTTGACGTGCCTTCCAACAAGACGGCCTCTCCAACTCTCCCTTGCTGGCCCTTGTTCGAAGATCGTCTCTGTCACTTTCTTGTTGTTGGTTCTGTGTAACTCTGTTCACAGAGGATGGCCTAGACTTAGTGATTTTCGACGTTGTACTGAGGTTGTGTGTCGCATAGACACTGAGAAACTCAGGTCCTGAGCTGTAGCTTCTGACCTAATTTGTACTGGTATCTGTGTACTGTCACAGTTGGGGATTTTCTAATGCTGAACTTAGATTCAGTAGTATGGGAGTTTTGTGACTTTTGTGGAGGATCTGCAGATGGTCCCTACTTAGTGTCGTTATGTTATCTCATTGTTCCTGATTCTGTGTCGCTGTTGCTTGTTATATTGCTGTTCGGCTTATCAGTCGTTTTATTGTTCAAGCAAGCTGTACTGATTGCCAGGTTGGTCAAGAAGTTAGTTTATGTGAGGACTTTTAGTCAGTCACTGGTTAAGTCTAGTCGAGTCTTGAGGCATAGCGAACTACTTAGAACACTTACACACAAACTTACTTGTATATATTTGTATTATGTTATTAAATGTTAACAATGTACCAGACGGTACTTAAAAGCCATAAAGATGTGATATGTGCCACCAGCACAATACTACTGTACACGAGAGAAGTGTAGTAACTTTTATCCTTTATTATATTCAATTGATTGCTATAATTTACTTTGATCTTATACGCCTATACAACTTTATTGTTATTAATAAACTTATTAAATTTTAGATATCGCGTTTTTTGTAACAGTATGTCTGATTGTTACAGTATGTCTGATTGTTACAGTATGTCTGATTAGTTCGTTAAGATCAGATTCAGTGTATTTTCATTTATAGTGGATTCTGTTATGTATTGATTGTAAACAAGCGTTTTACAAAGCCCCATGAGTTTTCAGTGTCCATGTATACATGTACGTGTTGAGCTAGCATGCTTCTTGGAACTATTTCTGGTACAACGCTGTGATTTACAATCTTACGTTTCATAGTTGGGAAGTTGAAATATCCAGTGAGGATCATACTTGATGTGAGGGTTTCAAGACTTTCATGGCAGCTGTCTGTAGATGAATAGTTCAGAGAACCGACAAGTTGGTACATTAGACACATGTGCAACATTTGGGTATCTTTAATGAGGAAACGTTTCGACACATAGTGGCTTCATCAGTCCGTACATAGGAGAATGATGAAGAACAGGTGGAGTTTGAGGTAATCAGTCCCTCACCATTCTCCTTTGTATGGACTGATGACGCCACTGTGTGGCGAAACGTTTCCTCATTAAAGATACCCAAATGCTGCACATGTGTCTAATTTACCAACTTGTCGCTTCTCTAACCATTCATCTACATTCCTGTCTGACACAGCAACATCTTGGGATCTTAATACAGGGAATTCTTCAATTTGGCTAACCCTTGGGCACGACCTACTTCCACACTGGACAAATGTGATACCATCTACGACTGATGAAGCCACTGTGTGGCGAAATGTTTCCTCATTAAAGATACCCAAATGTTGCACATGTGTCTAATTTACCAACGCATCTATCTATCTATCTCCTCTTATCTGATCCGTCAGTTCCTCAGGTTAATATAAGAAGATACAGGATTCCTATGTTCCACTTTAATACCTAAAACTTCTGTTGTATCAGTTGATGAATTCAGCAGCTCTGTGTAGCCACACTGTCTTTCACATAGTCCTTCTCCCTGTGACCTACTTAACCCCCCTTATATATATATATATATATATAATATATATATATATATATATATAATATATATATATATGTGTGTGTGTGTGTGTGCAAGGAATTCGCAAGAGCAGGCGAAATATACACAAACACTGATCTCTGGCTGAAGGAGGCTCGAACCTACGAACCTTGGAACAAGGTACGCAGTGCATTACCATTCTCACCAATACCTTGGTATTGGTGTTAGTGATGTACCAGAGTGGTCCACGTGTTAGTGATGTACGAGAGTGGACCACGTGTTAGTGATGTACCAGAGTGGACCACGTGTTAGTGATGTGCCAGAGTGGACCACGTGTTAGTGATGTGCCAGAGTGGACCACGTGTTAGTGATGTACCAAAGATGTACATAAGAACATAAGAAAGGAGGAACACTGCAGCAGGCCTACTGGCCCATACTAGGCAGGATCTTCACAAGCCATCCCACTAACAATATTTACCCTCCCCATTTTCAACGCTACCCAAGCACTAAGCTTTGATAAATCTACTCATGTGTAAGTCCCACTCAAGTCCAACCCCTCCGTAAGCCATGTGTTTCCTAAGAGGCGACTAAAATGCCGGGAGCAAGGGACTAGTAACCCCTTCTCCTGTATAAATTACCAAGTTGATAAAGAGAAACTGGTTTATCTTTTAGGACCACCCTGCTTCGGTGGGATACGGCCGGTTTGTTGAAGAAATTTGAAAATGTCCAAGGTTTTAGCTTCAATAACCCTACTAGGTAGACTGTTCCACTTATCAACTACCATATTTCCAAACCAGTACTTTCCTATTTCCTTTCTAAATCTAAACTTACCTATTTTGCGTCCATTGTTGCGGGTTCTCTCTTGGAGAAATATCCTCAAGACCTTATTTATATCCCTCAAAATCTTATTTATATCTCCCAACAGTACAGGGACACAGGGTATATATAGGTATAGAGTAAGGTGCAAGCATAATATAATCGTTATAGGTGGTGGTGGTGGTGGTGGTGCTGGTAGTGGTGGCGCTGGTAGTGGTGGCGGTGGTGGTGCTGGTAGTGGTGGTGGTGGTGGTGGTGGTGGTGGTGATGGTGATGGTAGCAGCAACAGCTGTGTGATGGCAGGGTTTATTGTTTTGAGAATTCCCGCTAACACCTCAGAGATGAAGGGTGAAATGTACAGCTTGCAGGTGTATACTACCCCGTGTCACAGGTGTGCTAGGGGCCTCTCCTGGCACAGGGTGTAGTTAGCCAGCCAGGCAGGGAGGGGGGAAGGGTATCCCCCCTAGCAGGAAGGGGGAGGGTACGCCTCTTGGCATGGAGGGGGTGGGTGTCTCCCACCCAGGGAAAGAGAGGATATGCCCCCTTGGGAAGGGGAGGGTGTCTTCCCTGGCAGGGAGAGGGTAATGTGACCACGCTGGAATGTGCTGGAATGACGGGGCGAGTGAGGTAAAGTGGGGCACCCTGGTTGTGGGGAGGGAGGAAGGGATGGAGGATGGGAGAGAAATAACGGTGTTTGAGAGAGAAGAGGAGGAACAGTGAGAGGACGAGAGATGAAGGAGGGGGGAGGGGTGGATAGGATGAGGGAGGGAGGGATGATGAAGGAGGGAGGGAGGGTTGGATATGGAGGAGGGAGGGAGGAAAATTGGGAGGGAGGGAAGCTAGGTGGTATAAACAGCATCACTATGGTTACCTGATTACCTGGAGGTTACCAGGTAACCATAGTATTTACCTACTTTAAAAACATATTCTCTCAAAATATTCTTTAATATATTGATATGTATAATTGTAGTGATTTAATCCAGTTAAAATTATGTGTGTACTAAAACTAACTTATCAGCCCTACTTAACTTACTTAAAATTAACCTAGTATAATTCATTTGAATCTTAACCAAAGTATATCTGTCTAAATTTAGTTAGTATTGAAGAAACAGATGAACGGACGAGGACTCGAAGCGAGGTATGTATATCACAGGCCCACTACTGTAACCACCCAGCCACACACCTTACAATGACATGAAAAACAATCTCAAACAGGCGATCTTAACAATGCAGAACAAGCCATATGAGGATGGAAATCTTTAACACTGGATCTTTCGCACTCTCGTGCGTCGTCAGGAGTTATAGCAACAGATAGGGAGAGGAAGTTCTCTGAGGCAAGGCAGAAGGTATCAGTGGTAACGCATGTCACTCTGTGACATGCGTTACCACTGTGGTTTGTTCTACAATATGGTGATGTTACAACCAATAGGAGTGTAGCATACAAGACCATCATAATGTAAATACCGTGGCTCTGTGGTTACAAAGTTGGGCTTGCAGTATCCTTGACCAAGGTTCAAGTCACCGGGGCTCTGGTGGCCTGGTGGCTAAAGCTCTCACTTCACACGGCGAGGGTCTGGGTTCGATTCCCAGCCAGGGTAGAAATATTGGGCGTGTTTCTTGACACCTGCTGTCTATGTTCACCCGTCAGTAAAATGGGTACCTGGGTGTTAGTCGACTGGGTGTTAGTCCCGGGACATTGACCTAATTTGCCTGAAATGCTCAGCATAACAAGCAGCTTTCTATATAGTAGTATGTCATTGATGTCAGCTAGGACTGTATACTGTACCCATCCTTCTTCCTTACCCATCTTACCAAAGACTCTGGTCATAAGAAGCGAAGCGACTGTGGACTTTGTACATGTACTTGTAGTAAATCAAGATATTATTATGTTATTATTCTTCAGTTTGTTCACTGTCGTTCATTAACACTCACCATATACCCCTCACACCTCACCATAAACCCACCTCACCATAAACCTTCGCACCATAAACCCACCTCGCCATACACCTTCGCACCCCACCTTAAACCCACCTCACCATACACCCACTCACTTCACCATAAACTCACCTCACCATACACCCACTCACTTCACCATAAACTCACCTCACCATACACCCACTCACCTCACCATACACCCACTCACTTCACCATAAACTCATCTCACCATACACCCACTCACCTCACCATAAACTCACCTCACCATAAACCCACCTCCCCATACACCCTCACACCCCACCATAAACCCACCTCCCCATACACCCTCACACCCCACCATAAACCCACCTCACCATACACCCTCACACCCCACCATAAACCCACCTCACCATACACCCTCACACCCCACCATAAACCCACCTCCCATACACCCTCACACCCCACCATAAACCCACCTCCCCATACACCCTCACACCCCACCATAAACCCACCTCCCCATACACCCTCACACCCCACCATAAACCCACCTCACCATACACCCTCACACCCCACCATAAACCCACCTCACCATACACCCTCACACCCCACCATAAACCCACCTCACCATACACCCTCACACCCCACCATAAACCCACCTCACCATACACCCTCACACCCCCCATAACCACCTCACTACACCCCACCCACCATAACCACCTCACCATACACTCTCACACCCCACCATAAACCCACCTCACCATACACTCTCACACCCCACCATAAACCCACCTCACCATACACCCTCACACCCCACCATAAACCCACACATACTGTTGATATTCCACACTTAAGTTGTCATACTGTTGTTATCACTCCACACTGTTGTTGTTACCATACTGTTGTTAAAACTTCCTCACTGTTGGTATCACTCCACACTGTTGTTGTCATACTGTTATCACTGTTGTTGTTACCATACTGTTATCACTCCACACTGTTGTTGTTACTATACTGTTGTTAAAACTTCCTCACTGTTGGTATCACTCCACACTGTTGTTGTCATACTGTTATCACTGTTGTTGTCATACTGGTATCACTAAACTGTTGTTCTTGCCTTACTGTTATCACTCCACACTGTTGTTGCCATACTGGTATCACTACACTGTTGTTCTTGCCTTACTGTTATCACTCCACACTGTTGTTGCCATACTGTTGTCATACCGGTATCACTACACTGTTGTTCTTGCCTTACTATTTTTACTCCACACTGTTGTTGCCATACTGTTATCGCTCCACACTTATGTTATCACTGTTGTTGCCATACTGTTATCACTACACTGTTGTTGCCATACTGTTACCACTCGACATTGTTGTTGCCATACTGTTATTACTCTACACTGTTGTTGTCATACTGTTATCACTCGACACTGTTGTTGCCATACTGTTATTACTCTACACTGTTGTTGCCATACTGTTATACGACACTGTTGTTGCCATACTGTTATCAGTCTACACTGTTGTTGCCATACTGTTCTCACTCGACACTGTTGTTGCCATACTGTTATCACCCGATACTGTTGTTGCCATACTGTTATCACTCGACAATGCTGTTGCCATGTTATCACTCGACACTGTTGTTGCCATACTGTTCTCACTCGACACTGTTGTTGCTATACTGTTATCACCCAATACTGTTGTTGCCATACTGTTATCACTCGACAATGCTGTTGCCATGTTATCACTCGACACTGTTGTTGCCATACTGTTCTCACTCGACACTGTTGTTGCTATACTGTTATCACCCAATACTGTTGTTGCCATACTGTTATCACTCGACAATGCTGTTGCCATACTGTTATCACTCGACACTGTTGTTGCCATATTGTTATCACTCGACACTGTTTGTTTGCACGTTTGCATTATCACTCGACACTGTTGGTTGCCATATTGTTATCACTCGACACTGTTGTTGCCGTACTGTTATCACTCGACACTGTTGTTGCCATACATGTTATCACTCGACACTGTTGTTGCCATATTGTTATCACTCGACACTGTTGTTGCCGTACTGTTATCACTCGACACTGTTGTTGCCATACTGTTATCACTCGACACTGTTGTTGCCATACTGTTATCACTCGACACTGTTGTTGCATATGTACACTGTTATTTCACTCGACACTGTTGTAATACTGTTATCACTCGACACTGTTTGTCATACTGTTATGACACTTCGACACGTTGTCATCCTGTTGTCACTGTACACTCGCTTGTTGCCATACTGTTATCACTCGACACTGTTGCCATACTGTTATCACTCGACACTATTGTCATACTGTTATCACTCGGCACTGTTGTCATACTGTTATCACTCGACACTGTTGCCATACTGTTATCACTCGACACTGTTGTCATACTGTTATCACTCGACACTGTTGTCATACTGTTATCACGACACTGTTGTCATACTGTTATCACTCGACACAGTTGTCATACTGTTATCACTCGACACTGTTGTCATACTGTTATCACGACACTGTCATACTGTTATCACTCGACACTGTTGTCATACTGTTATCACTCGACACTGTTGTCATACTGTTATCACTCGACACTGTTGTCATACTGTTATCACTCGACACTGTTGTCATACTGTTATCACTCGACACTGCTGTCATACTGTTATCACGTGACACTGTTGTCATACTGTTATCACTCGACACTATTGTCATACTGTTATCACTCGACACTGTTGTCATACTGTTATCACGACACTGTCATACTGTTATCACTCGACACTGTTGTCGTACTGTTATCACTCGACACTGTTGTCATACTGTTATCACTCGACACTGTTGCCATACTATCACTCGACACTGTTGTCATACTGTTATCACTCGACACTGTTGTCATACTGTTATCACTCGACACTGTTGTCATAATGTTATCACTCGACACTGTTGTCATACTGTTATCACTCGACACTGCTTGTCATACTGTTATCACTCGACACTGTTGTCATATTTACACTCGACACTGTACTTTTTCACTCGACACTGTTGCATACTACACGACATGCATCTGTTATCACTCGACACTGCTGTCATACTGTTATCACTCGACACTGTTGTCATACTGTTATCACTCGACACTGTTGTCATACTGTTATCACTCGACACTGTTGTCATACTGTTATCACTCGACACTGTTGTCATTCTGTTATCACTCGACACTTGTCATACTGTTATCACGACACTGTCATACTTTTATCACGACACTGTTGTCATACTGTTATCACTCGACACTGTTGTCATACTGTTATCACTCGACACTGTTGTCATACTGTTATCACTCGACACTGTTGTCATACTGTTATCACTCGACACTGTTGTCATACTGTTATCACTCGACACTGTTGTCATACTGTTATCACGACACTGTCTTTACGTATGCCATAACTGTTATCACTCGACACTGTTGTCATGACTGTTCATCTTAACACTGTTGTTGTCATACTGTTATCACTCGACACTGTCATACTGTTATCAATCGACACTGTTGTCATACTGTTATCACTCGACACTGTTGTCATACTGTTATCACTCGACACTGTTGTCATAATGTTATCACATGTCACTTAACTGTTGTCATACTGTTATCACTCGACACTGTTGTCATACTGTTATCACTCGACACTGTTGTCATACTGTTATCACTCGACACTGTTGTCATACTGTTATCACGACACTGTTGTCATACTGTTATCACTCGACACTGTTGTCATAATGTTATCACTCGACACTGTTGTCATACTGTTATCACTCGACACTGTTGTCATACTGTTATAACTCGACACTGTTGTCATACTGTTATCACGACACTGTTTGTCAATCGACACTGTTTATCGACACCAACACTGTTGTCATAATGTTATCACTCGACACTGTTGTCATACTGTTATCACTCGACACTGTTGTCATACTGTTATCACTCGACACTGTTGTCATACTGTTATCACCCAACACTGTTGTCATAATGTTATCACTCGACACTGTTGTCATACTGTTATCACTCGACACTGTTGCCATACTGTTATCACTCGACACTGTTGCCATACTGTTATCACTCGACACTGTTGCCATACTGTTATCACTCGACACTGTTTGTCATAACTGTTTATCACTCGACACTGTTGTCATACTGTTATCACTCAACACTGTTGTCATAATGTTATCACTCGACACTGTTGTCATACTGTTATCACTCGACACTGTTGTCATACTGTTATCACTCGACACTGTTGCCATACTGTTATCACTCGACACTGTTGCCATACTGTTATCACTCGACACTGTTGTCATACTGTTATCACTCGACACTGTTGCCATACTGTTATCACTCGACACTGTTACCATACTGTTATCACTCGACACTGTTGTCATACTGTTATCACTCGACACTGTTGCCATACTGTTATCACTCGACACTGTTGTTGTCATAGTCTCACAAGAATGAACATTATCATTGACATTTTCTACCATGTAACACCATATTACGAGTCGAGAGTGGCACTCTGCACTTTGGGTCACCATAGGCACTGATTATGGGCCGCCAAATGGCACTCTCAATATGGGCTGCCATAAGCACTATCACTATGGGCCACCATAGGGATTTTTCACTATGGACCACCATAGGGACTCACTGTGGGCCACCATAGGCATTTTCACTATGGGCCACCATAGGGACTCACTGTGGGCCACCATAGGCATTTTCACTATGGGCCACCATAGGGACTCACTGTGGGCCACCATAGGCATTTTCACTATGGGCCACCATATGGACTCACTGTGGGCCACCATAGGCATTTTCACTATGGGCCGCCATAGGGACTCACTGTGGGCCACCATAGGCATTTTCACTATGGGCCGCCATAGGCACTTGCCACTGCAGCGTTGGGAGAGAAACCTGAAGGGTAATCATTTTAAATTCCAAGAATACCTTTAGTTTGTAATATAAGGCAGTCATGTGCGTGGTTGAAAGTCGTAGCTTCCTGGGGGCGTACTTACCTACGTGAGGGAGAGTGGGTGGCTGTGCTGGTATGTAGGTAGAATGACAGGTATGTAGGTAGAATGACAGGTATGTAGGTAGAATGACAGGTATGTAGGTAGAATGACAGTTATGTAGGTAGAATGACAGGTATGTAAGTAGAATGACAGGTATGTAGGTAGAATGACAGGTATGTAGGTAGAATGACAGGTATGTAAGTAGAATGACAGGTATGTAGGTAGAATGACAGGTATGTAAGTAGAATGACAGGTATGTAGGTAGAATGACAGGTATGTAGGTAGAATGACAGGTATGTAGGTAGAATGACAGGTATGTAGGTAGAATGACAGGTATGTAGGTAGAATGACAGGTGTGTAGGTAGAATGACAGGTATGTAAGTAGAATGACAGGTATGTAGGTAGAATGACAGGTATGTAGGTAGAATGACAGGTATGTAGGTAGAATGACAGGTATGTAGGTAGAATGACAGGTGTGTAGGTAGAATGACAGGTATGTAGGTAGAATGACAGGTATGTAGGTAGAACAATAGCATAGCTTTATTAACAGGAGATAGGTTGGTATGCAAAGTTGGTAGATAAGAAGGTTGGCTGGTTTAAAAACTAGGTACATAGGTAGGTGTGTGGTTAGGTAGGTAGGTGTGTGGGTAGGTAAGTAGGTCGGTAGGTAGGTGTGTGCGTAGGTATAGAGGTGTATGGGTACGTAAGTAGGTGTGTAGGTCGGTAGGTAGGTGTGTGGGTGGGTAGGTGTGTGTGGTTAGGTAGGTAGGTGTGTGGGTAGGTCAGTAGGTGTGTGGGTAGGTAGGTGGGTATGTAGGGTAATTAGGTGTGTGGTTAGGTAGATGTGTTGGTAGATAGGTAGGTAGGTATGTTGGTAGGTAGGTATTTGAGTGGGTAGGTAGGTAGACAGGTGTGTAGGTATACGTGTGGGATGGGAGGTGTGTTGGTGCGTAGGTGTGTGTGTGTATGTATGTAGGTAGGTAGGTGTGTGGGTAAGTTGGTAGGTGTGTAGGTAGATGTGTGGGTAGGTACGTAGGTGTGTGGGTAGGTGTTTCGGTAGACAGGTGTGTGGATAAGTAAGTAGGTGTTTGGGTAGGTAGGTGGGTGTGTGGGTAGGTAGGTGTGTGGGGTAGGTAGGTGGGTGTGTGGAGTAATTAGGTATGTGTGTGGGGAGGTAGGGAGGTGTTTGGGTGGGTAGTGAGTTGGTAGATAGGTAGGTGTATTGGTAGGTAGGTGTTTGGGTGGGTAGGTTGATGTGTGGGTAGGTAGGTATGTGTATGGGTCGGTAGGTATGTGTGTCGGTAGGTAGATGTGCGGGTAAGTAGGTGTTTTGACAGGTATGTAGGTGTGTGGGTAGGTAGGTAGGTTTGGGTAGGAAGGTGAGTGGGTATGTAGGTAGGTAGGTGTGTGTGGGAAGGTAGCTACTGACACTGACGCTACTAACACTGACGCTGCTGACACTGACGCTGCTGACACTGATGCTACTGACACTGACGCTGCTGACACTGATGCTGCTGACACTGACGCTGCTGACACTGACGCTGCTGACACTGACGCTACTAACACTGACGCTGATGACACTGACGCTGCTGACACTGACGCTGCTGACACTGACGCTACTGACACTGACGCTACTGACACTGACGCTACTGATACTGACGCTACTGACACTGACGCTACTGACACTGACGCTACTGACACTGACGCTACTGACACTGACGCTACTGCCACCAACGCTTCTGACACTGACGCTACTGACACTGACGCTACTGACACTGACGCTACTGCCACCAACGCTTCTGACACTGACGCTACTGACACTTACGCTACTGACACTGACGCTACTGACACTGACGGTACTGCCTCTAACGCTGTCACTAACGGTACTGCCTCTAACGCTACTGTCACTGACGCTTCTGTCACCGACGGTACTGCCTCTAACGCTACTGTCACTAACGGTACTGCCTCTAACGCTACTGTCACTGACGCTTCTGTCACTGACGGTACTGCCTCTAACGCTACTGTCACTAACGGTACGGCCTCTAACGCTACTGTCACTGACGCTTCTGTCACTGACGGTACTGCCTTTAACGCTACTGTCACTAACGGTACTGCCTCTAACGCTACTGTCACTGACGGTACTGCCTCTAACGCTACTGTCAATGACTACTGTCACCGACGGTACTGCCTCTAACGCTACTGTCACTGACGGTACTGCCTCTAGCGCTACTGTCACTGACGCTACTGTCACTAACGTGTTCATTGTGTGACTGCCTTAGAGCAGAGATTCTGGATATAGGTCGACTGTAACTGTTTCTCTTATATTGTCGTTTTCAGAGCATAAGAAAGAACACTGCAGAATGCCTACTGGCACATGCTTGGCAGGTCCTTTTGTGTAATGTATTGGTACTTAAGATGTACATGAATGATATATATACCGACCTGATGAAGAATTAGACACATGTGCTACATCTGGGTATCTTTATTGTAGACGTTTCGCCATCCAGTGGCTTTATCAATATAAATTCAAGGACATAACTGAAAGACTATATACATAAATATGACTTAATCAGTGCCTCAGCCTTGGAGTTGGTGGAGAGCACCGTAGTGGTGAAGACTGAAGCACTGGCAAGAATGCTGGCGCTTATATACTTGCGGTATGTAAGATGACGTGGTCATGAGTGACATAACGAGGTCGCTGCATGATACTTCTCTGCCTGACATTAGATTCATGTGTTACATACACATATACTGTAGCCATGGGGAGAGACGGACCCAATTTGTCCTTTATAAACAAGGTACTCAAGGTTCAGCAGGACGTGGGTCCTTGGCCCTCCTCCGCCTCCTTTAACAGAATCGTAACTGAGGCGAATCTCTACTGGTTGAGGCTTGGTATACACATCTCATTCATAGCCACCTGTTCACAGGTGTTCCCCTGGACAGGTGGGGCCGTGCATGTGGCTTACACCTGACTATACAACACATTTTATAATTTTTTCCAGTGTTTTTGCCTTTTTCTCTCTTTTTTATCATGTATTTTTATAATTACCGAGTTGCCTGTAGGGATCTCGGGGAACCATTGAGCGAATCTTTTGACATTAATAATTTAATTGAGTAAGTGATGCTGGTTATTTTGGTATGATAAAACTTATTTGTGCTGTGTATACCAGGATAAGGTTTAAGGGATCATTGCCCCCGCGGCCCGGTCTGTGACCAAGTCTGTGACCAGGTCTGTGACCAGGTCTGTGACCAGGTCTGTGACCAAGTCTGTGACCAGATCTGTGACCAGGTCTGTGACCAGGTCTGTGACCAAGTCTGTGACCAGGTCTGTGACCAGGTCTGTGACCAGGTCTCCATTATGTGTGATTTATTCATCTTAACAGTTTTTATTGTTTGTTGATTTGATATTTGTTTATATTTGTGTGTTGTAAATATATATTTTATTGCCCAGAACACTGAGTGATCTACACAAAGTTGTCTTCATATATTCTTTAAAATTTTGCCGCCCAATATAGATGGTCCTCAGAGACCTGAGGACCATTTCTTACAGAAATGGAATAATAATAATAATACAACTAATTATAGCAATAATGATATTTATTATAATAAACTAATAATGATGATATTTACAGTGTTTATATAACACAAGTGGTATAAACCTTGGTAATAAATACCGACAAGTTGGTTTAGAAAGACACGTAAGCAAACACTATGACATATTTATTAGAAAACGTTTCGGTCCTGGGACCTTGATCACGGAAGTGATCAAGGTCCCAGGACCGAAACGTTTTCTAATAAATATGTTATAGTGTTTGCTTACGTGTCTTTCTAAACCATATAGCACATACTTCTGACACCATACTTCTGACACTCCAACTTTATACTGGGGATCAAGTAATTTATGTTTGTATATGTTTTGTTACTTGTTATTACTTATTCTCCATAGGAAGTACCTTTAAATGGCGGGCAGAGGAAGTACCTTTACATGGCTGGCAGAGGAAGTGCCTTTAAATGGCTGGCAGAGGAAGTACCTTTAAATGGCGGGCAGAGGAAGTACTTTTAAATAGCTGGCAGAGGAAGTACCTTTAAATGGCTGGCAGAGGAAGTACCTTTAAATGCCAAGCCCATGATGACACTCTTCAGGTCACTTGTTCTATCTAGGCTGGAATATTGCTGCACACTAACAGCAACTTTCAAGGCAGGTGAAATTGCTGACCTAGAAAATGTACAGAGAACCTTCACGGCGCGCATAACGGGGATAAAACACCTCAGTTACTGGGAGCGCTTGAGGTTCCTAAACCTGTATTCCCTGGAACGCAGGCGGGAGATATACATGATTATATGAACATTAAAATGGTATAAAATACCTTACAGGGCTGGGGTTATGGTATACGGGGATGACTCTCAGATCATTGAGGTACAGGGCTGGGGTTATGGTATATGGGGATGACTCTCAGATCATTGAGGTACAGGGCTGGGGTTATGATATACGGGGATGACCCTCACATCATTGAGGTACAGGGCTGGGGTTATGGTATACGGGGTAGCTCTTAGATCATTGAGGTACAGGGCTGGGGTTATGGTATACGGGGGTAACTCTCAGGTCATTGAGGTGCAGGGCTGGGGTTATGGTATACGGGGATGACTCTCAGATCATTGAGGTACAGGGCTGGGGTTATGGTGTACGGGGATGACTCAGTTCATTGAGGTACAGGGCTGGGGTTATGGTATACGGGGGTAACTCTCAGATCATTGAGGTATAGGGCTGGGGTTATGGAATATGCGGATGACTCTCAGATCATTGAGGTACAGGGCTGGGGTTATGGTATACGGGGATGACCCTCAGATCGTTGAGGTACAGGGCTGGGGTTATGGTATACGGGGGTAACTCTCAGATCATTGAGGTGCAGGGCTGGTGTTATGGTATACGGGGATGACTCTCAGATCATTGAGGTACAGGGGCTGGAGTTATGGTATACGGGGATGACTCTCAAATCATTGAGGTGCAGGACTGGGTTATGGTATACGGGGATGACTCTCAGATTATTGATGTACAGGACTGGTTTATGGTATACGGGGATGACTCTCAGATCATTGAGGTACAGGGGCTGGAGTTATGGTATACGGGGATGACTCTCAAATCATTGAGGTGCAGGACTGGGTTATGGTATACGGGGATGACTCTCAGATCATTGAGGTACAGGACTGGGTTATGGTATACGGGGATGACTCTCAGATTATTGATGTACAGGACTGGTTTATGGTATACGGGGATGACTCTCAAATCATTGAGGTACAGGACTGGGTTATGGTATACGGGGGTAACTCTCAGTTAGGAATCCGTAAATTTCATGAGATGATTGGTGGAGTTTCGGTGTTGTACGCAGGTGTTGTTCAAATTATCGTTCCTACATTCATCAATGTGTTCATTGACGCTTGTTTCGAGGTTTCTTGCTGTTTCATCTACATTTATCCTGTCACAGCCCCCACTATACCCTGTGGAGGCCGTGACAGGATATATGTAGGTGAAAGAGCAATTAATCTTGAAACACACCTCCATGAACACATTAATACATGTAGGAACGATAACTTGAACAACACCTGCGTACAACACCGAAACTCCGCCAGTCATCTCATGAAGTTCAGGGATGCCCAACTGGTGATCAAAGAACCTGATTTCCGCAGACACAAATGCCTTGAATCAGCATTAATAGCTGATTCTAACACAAACGAAACAAAGGCAGCTTCATCATCTCTGAAGTCTTAGTGAGAATCCTCCTGAAAACAGTAAACCCTGCCATCACGTAATTGCTTCTCCATAAAAGGACAGGCCCAGTTTGAGCCAACAGGGCTGCTACAGTGTTCCACCTTTCTTATGCTCTTATATAATGGAGGAGGGACACTGATACATGCCTTCTCAAATCCATCCATATACATTTGCCCAACCTATTTTTTATGCTACCCAAGCCATAGGTTTTGTAACCTTTCTTTCTCATGTACCAGCAGATTTTTCCACTACATGTATACTACTACTACTAGTGCTACACCTCACTCAAAGCCTATATATACCCTCTGTGTCCATGTATTGTTTGTAACGGCTTGATAAAGCTCCTGGAGAGCGAAACGTTGCCACAATAAAATGTCACATTAGTTGTACTTGTGTCCTTTTACTTAACACAGGGCTGGGGTTATTACGGGGATAACTTTCACGCATGACGCAGCGACCAGCACCACACTACTGTAGGTTGGTATTCCCTCTTTGTTGTCAACACCGCCATGTGCCCCAGGTCACTGCAGTTTTAAAACCTCACAACTACGTTCCTACTGCCACTGCCTGACCACCCAGTGTGTCCGAGTATCATTGGTGATGGCAGCGTGTTGGGGATCCACCACCACTGACAGTGGTGTGGTGGGGATCCACCTCCACTGAGTGTGGTGTGGTGGTAATCCTCCACCACCACCTGGGTCTAGTGTGGTAAAAATGGAGCCTGAGAGAGGGTGGGGGGCGGGTGCTGGGTGGGATCGGGAGGCGGTGGCTGGGTGGGGGCAGTGTCGTAGCCGCGCCCAGCTGCCGCAGGCGCCGGCATCACAGTAGTTCAAGGTGCCTCGGTCATCATGCTAGTTAACCTGCTAGTTTAAAGGTGATTGGCCCTCGTAGTGACCGAGAGGGAGTTGCCACTAGCGGCGGGCGGTGAGTCTCTTCGTGGTTCCTGAGTTCGTCGCCCCCGCGACTCGGTCTTACACCAGACCCCTCTTAAAGGCCCAGTCAGTTAGGCTGTTAGTGGCCACTGCACGCAGTCCGACGTAGGCATCAAAGCCCGGTTTAAAGTATCAAGTTCTGTCATTGTATTTGAAGGGGTTTTGAAAAATCTTGCGGTGTTTTGCACTTACTGACGTATTAACGTTTTTATTGCATTCCATATTTCATGGGTAATACTTTGCAGCCTCTTCCATGACTCCCGCTTCATTGTTTACATTTGGAACTAGTCCTTCCAGTATTGTACATTAATAAATATTTATATATCTTTCTCTCCTACGTTCCAGAGACTACAGTTTCAAGGACTTTAGCGTAAACAAAAATACATGTGTTTGAAATAACAGTAATCTTTATATACCTTCTTCTGATATATAGTTTTTGTCTGCTTTAAATAGAGCAGTTAATGTGTAGCATTATGCCGGTCAAGATAGTACAAGTACCTTTAAGCATATTACTACTCTGACAGTTCTTGTTTTAAGCTTCTTGTTATCCACTCTTTAGTTTCCCTTGCTGTTGTGACAGCATTACTGTGATCTTTGAAAGTAAGAGCTTCCAACACGTTAGCTCACTTACAGTTTCTCTTCTGGGCTCTAGAGTGGTTTTGATTGTGTTTTATAATTTGTTCCAGGTTTTATTTGTTAAAATTTTTCGCGCCAGATAATCGGAAATTTGTACTCACTGAAATCATATTGTTTTTGTGACTTTCTGGAAAACCTTCCTTCCCTCATCTTGGAAGGTTGCTGTGTTTTCACTGGATGCTGCTCTTGTACAAGTTCTAGTACCGTCTACAGTTTAGGTTACAGTGTTATGACTTGTAAGTTCGTGTGTGTAAAATTAGACACATATGCAACTCTTGGGTATCTTTATTGAGGAAACGTTTCGCCACACAGTGGCACAAGGTTGAGGGACTGATTACCTCATTCTCCTCCTGTTCTTCAAGATTCTCCTTTGTATGGACTGATGAAGCCACTGTGTGGCGAAACGTTTCCTCAATAAAGATACCCAAGAGTTGCATATGTGTCTAATTTATCAACATGTCGGTTCTCTGAACCATTGATCTACAAAGTTCGTGTGTGTAAAATCTGAGAATTGGAAAATTGGGAAAAGCATTGCGTCTCGAGGTAGAGCGTTTTGGCAGTATTTGATTTGATTTGTTGACTCGTACTACTTGAGTTCGATTTATTAAAATAATGATCCATCTGCTCACTTTTCCAGTGATTCCTTTGCCATGCATTTTATGAGTTATTACACCATGATCACAAATCAAATGCCTTCGCAAAATGTGAATATGACATTGGCATCTTGCTTTTCAGTGCATTCAGAGCTGCGTCTTAGTGTTGTAACAGTTGTGAGAGGCAAGAATGTTGTTTTAAACCCATATTGTCTTGTGTTATGCCAGTGTTGTGATTCCTTATGTTTAATAACTTTACTTTTCAGCAGTCATTTAGATGTGTGATGTCAGTACCGGGGCGCTCCATAGAGTTTTGCAGATGCTGTCCTGCCATCTGTGGTTTTTAGTCTTTCAGATGATGCCTGTATCTATACTGCGTGTTATTCGGGTGATGTATGTATCTATATTGTCTTAGTCGTATGATGTCTCTATCTAGACTCACGTCTACATCAGTATCTAGGCTTACTCACTTGACTCAAGTTTGACGACCTGTTCTTTTTTTATATATCTTATACTTGGTTGATGTCTGTATGTGTACTGTATTAGGTTAAGTTCTAGGATTTCTTTGCAGTATTTGTTAAATGTGAAGTTCTTTGGTGTCACGTCACGAAACAGTAGAGTGGGTTGCATTATTATTATTATTATTATTATTTATCATTCGATTTCATTCTCTTTTTTGTAGAATCCGTGTTAGAAAGATGTTTTAATATCAGCCGTCCTGAACACTGTACTGTGTCCACAGTTTTTCATCTGCCTTACGAAAGGACCCAGTACTTGATGTTTTTTTACTTCGATTTTGTTTTTAAGATAATTGTATTTTCAGTTTCAGCTTCGCTGATGGTTTACAGCTCTGTCTTAGAACGAGGTTTCTTATTTCGTCCTCTCAACATTTCTTGTAGTTCTTGAAATGGTGTAAGACATTTGACAAGTTCTGTGTCTCTTGTCGTCGCCCGCAGAAGGAATGTTATTACCTATCTAACTTTCATCTGCTCGTTTTTCTTGAAGGTGTAAATCTTTAGGCTGTGTCTAGTATCACTACATTGTTGTTTCGTCAGGGGCCATGTCTATAGGCCTGTTTTGGCCCCTTTCCGTAACAAGATGTCGAATCCAGCTCTGGTCTAGTTGTCCTTAGACACATGTTATTTTAATATGGGATTATCATTAGGAGACTGATCCGACTAAATAAAATGCGGTCTTTATTATAAAAGAATCCATATAAAACTTAGTATGTGATACAAAGTTCTCTTGTAGTGTTATACATAAAAGTACACGTTGTCTGGGACTAAGTAATCTTCTAGAGCGAGGAATTGTATTAAAGGCTGAGCGCCTAAATCTGCACAGACAAGTGTATGAATGCACTCAGAGTGTGTGGGAACCTACTGCCCTTAGTTTGACCCTACTCAGAGCAAGGGTGGTGAACCTACTGCCTGTACCACTGAGTGGTAAGCGGACGTCAGGTTGGTCACGTGATTAAGGGAGACGTCAGTACCTAAACTGCTAACCGGCACTTAAACTAGCGGTTTCCCACTACATGACAATAACAATATTATGAAAGTCTAACAATATAACAAAATTACCATTAATATATATATATATATATATATATATATATATATATATATAATATATATATATATATATATATTTTTATTATCACACCGGCCGATTCCCACCAAGGCAGGGTGGCCCGAAAAAGAAAAACTTTCCCCCATCATTCACTCCATCACTGTCTTGCCAGAAGGGTGCTTTACACTACAGTTTTTAAACTGCAACATTAACACCCCTCCTTCAGAGTGCAGGCACTGTACTTCCCATCTCCAGGACTCAAGTCCGGCCTGCCGGTTTCCCTGAATCCCTTCATAAATGTTACTTTGCTCACACTCCAACAGCACGTCAAGTATTAAAAACCATTCGTCTCCATTCACTCCTATCAAACACGCTCACGCACGCCTGCTGGAAGTCCAAGCCCCTCGCACACAAAACCTTTACCCCTCCCTCCAACCTTTCCTAGGCCGACCCCTACCCCGCCTTCCTTCCACTACAGACTGATACACTCTTGAAGTCATTCTGTTTCGCTCCATTCTCTCTACATGTCCGAACCACCTCAACAACCCTTCCTCAGCCCTCTGGACAACAGTTTTGGTAATCCCGCACCTCCTCCTAACTTCCAAACTACGAATTCTCTGCATTATATTCACACCACACATTGCCCTCAGACATGACATCTCCACTGCCTCCAGCCTTCTCCTCACTGCAACATTCATCACCCATGCTTCACACCCATATAAGAGTGGTTGGTAAAACTATACTCTCATACATTCCCCTCTTTGCCTCCAAGGACAAAGTTCTTTGTCTCCACAGACTCCTAAGTGCACCACTCACCCTTTTCCCCTCATCAGTTCTATGATTCACCTCATCCTTCATAGACCCATCCGCTGACACGTCCACTCCCAAATATCTGAATACATTCACTTCCTCCATACTCTCTCCCTCCACTCTGATATCCAATCTTTCATCACCTAATATTTTTGTTATCCTCATAACCTTACTCTTTCCTGTATTCACTTTTAATTTTCTTCTTTTGCACACCCTACCTAATTCATCCACCAATCTCTGCAACTTCTCTTCAGAATCTCCCAAGAGCACAGTGTCTTCAGCAAAGAGCAACTGTGACAACTCCCACTTTGTGTGATTCTTTATCTTTTAACTCCACGCCTCTTGTCAAGACCCTCGCATTTACTTCTCTTACAACCCCATCTATAAATATATTAAACAACCACGGTGACATCACACATCCTTGTCTAAGGCCTACTTTTACTGGGAAATAATTTCCCTCTTTCCTACATACTCTAACTTGAGCCTCACTATCCTCATAAAAACTCTTCACTGCTTTCAGTAACCTACCTCCTACACCATACACCTGCAACATCTGCCACATTGCCCCCCTATCCACCCTGTCATACGCCTTTTCCAAATCCATAAATGCCACAAAGACCTCTTTAGCCTTATCTAAATACTGTTCACTTATATGTTTCACTGTAAACACCTGGTCCACACACCCCCTACCTTTCCTAAAGCCTCCTTGTTCATCTGCTATCATATTCTCAGTCTTACTTTTAATTCTTTCGATAATAACTCTACCATACACTTTACCAGGTATACTCAACAGACTTATCCCCTATAATTTTTGCACTCTCTTTTGTCCCCTTTGCCTTTATACAAAGGAACTATGCATGCTCTCTGCCAATCCCTAGGTACCTTACCCTCTTCCATACATTTATTAAATAATTGCACCAACCACTCCAAAACTATATCCCCACCTGCTTTTAACATTTCTATCTTTATCCCATCAATCCCGGCTGCCTTACCCCCTTTCATTTTACCTACTGCCTCACGAACTTCCCCCACACTCACAACTGGCTCTTCCTCACTCCTACAAGATGTTATTCCTCCTTGCCCTATACACGAAATCACAGCTTCCCTATCTTCATCAACATTTAACAATTCCTCAAAATATTCCCTCCATCTTCCCAATACCTCTAACTCTCCATTAATAACTCTCCTCTCCTATTTTTAACTGACAAATCACATTTGTTCTCTAGGCTTCCTTAACTTGTTAATCTCACTCCAAAACTTTTTCTTATTTTCAACAAAATTTGTTGATAACATCTCACCCACTCTCTCATTTGCTCTCTTTTTACATGCTTCACCACTCTCTTAAACCTCTCTCTTTTTCTCCATATACTCTTCCCCTTGCATCACTTCTACTTTGTAAAAACTTCTCATATGCTAACTTTTTCTCCCTTACTACTCTCTTTACATCATCATTCCACCAATCGCTCCTCTTCCCTCCCGCACCCACTTTCCTGTAACCACAAACTTCTGCTAAACACTCTAACACTACATTTTTAAACCTACCCCATACCTCTTCGACCCCATTGCCTATGCTCTCATTAGCCCATCTATCCTCCAATAGCTGTTTATATCTTTCCCTAACTGCCTCCTCTTTTAGTTTATAAACCTTCACCTCTCTCTTCCCTTTGCTTCTATTCTCCTTGTATCCCATCTACCTTTTACTCTCAGTGTAGCTACAACTAGAAAGTGATCTGATACATCTGTGGCCCCTCTATAAACATGTACATCCTGAAGTCTACTCAACAGTCTTTTATCTACCAATACATAATCCAACAAACTACTGTCATTTCGCCCTACATCATATCTTGTATACTTATTTATCCTCTTTTTCTTAAAATATGTATTACCTATAACTAAACCCCTTTCTATACAAAGTTCAATCAAAGGGCTCCCATTATCATTTACACCTGGCACCCCCAAACTTACCTACCACACCCTCTCTAAAAGTTTCTCCTACTTTAGCATTCAGGTCCCCTACCACAATTACTCTCTCACTTGGTTCAAAGGCTCCTATACATTCACTTAACATCTCCCAAAATCTCTCTCTCTCCTCTGCATTCCTCTCTTCTCCAGGTGCATACACGCTATTATGACCCACTTCTCGCATCCAACCTTTACTTTAATCCACATAATTCTTGCATTTACACATTCATATTCTCTTTTCTCCTTCCATAACTGATCATTCAACATTACTGCTACCCCTTCCTTTGCTCTAACTCTCTCAGATACTCCAGATTTAATCCCATTTATTTCCCCCCACCGAAACTCCCCTACCCCTTTCATCTTTGTTTCGCTTAGGGCCAGGACATCCAACTTCTTTTCATTCTTAACATCAGCAATCATCTGTTTCTTGTCATCTGCACTACATCCATGCACATTTAAGCATCCCAGTTTTATAAAGTTTTTCTTCTCTTTTTTAGTAAATGTCTACAGGAGAAGGGGTTACTAGCCCATTGCTCCCGGCATTTTAGTTGCCTCATACGACACGCATGGCTTACGGAGGAAAGATTCTTTTCCACTTCCCCATGGGCAATAGTAGAAATAAAGAAGAACAAGAGCTATGTAGAAAAAGGAGAAAAACCTAGATGTATGTATATATGCATGTGCATGTCTGTGAAGTGTGACCAAAGTGTAAGTTGGAGTAGCAAGATATCCCTGTTATCTAGCGTGTTTATGAGACAGAAAAAGACACCAGCAATCTGTTGCAACCCCTGAATGGGTTGCAATGATTATTATGTATATATATAATTATTACTTTTTCATTTAATTTTATATTGCTTATATGTGCGATAATAGCTAAATCGTAAATGTATTGCTTTATATTGTTATTTGACGTAGCTTCCTTTGTTAGGTAGGATGTAACATATTATGTGCTCAGTTCAAGTCTTGATTGTCTAACTACTGTAATTATCGCTTGTGGCTCGTTAGACTGCCGGCCTTCTGAGCTGCTGCAGTTGTCCACGGAGCTATCACGTGGATCGAGGGGTTCCTCACCCACCTCGCCTGAATATTCAGTCTGTTCTAGACTCTTGTGGTCGGACAGATTGTCTGTATCTTTATTCTTGTTAGTTCCTGTAGAACTCGTTCAAACAGAACTTTGTATAGACTTAGTGATCACGACGTTTGTACTGAGGTTGTGTGTCTCATAGACACTCTGAGTACTCAATCCTGAGACTGTAACTTCTTCACTTAAACTTGTACTGAATTGTATGTGTGTATTATCACAGTCTGGGATTTTCTTATGCGGAAATTAGATTCAGTAATTATGGGAGTTTTTGTGACTTTTGTGGAGGATCAGCAGATGTCCCTACTTAGTGTCGTTATATAATCTCCTTGTACCTGAATTCTGTGGTCGCAGTTGCTGTTTGTATTGCTATGGCTTACATTCCTTTTGTTGTTCAAGCAACTGTTCAGGTTGCCAGTCCGGTCAAGAAGTTAGTTTATTAGAGGACTTTGTCAGTCACTTGTTAAGTCTAGTCGAGGTCGTGAGACATACGAACTACTTAGACATTACAAAACATACACACAAACTTGTTACATATTTGTAATATCTTATTAAATGTTAATGTAACCAGATGTACTTAAAGAAGGAATTATAAATGTGATATGAGCTTTCACACAATAAGACCTGTAAACGAGAGAATGTGATATTATTTTGATTACTGTGATTAATTTAATTTTATTAATTTGATAATATACCTCTAGACAACTTAATGGATTAATAAATTAATTAATTTTAATTTCTCTAGTTAGTAGCCTAGCATTTGTACTCCTGAGCACTATTGAATCATACTGAATTATAATGGATAATTGGACAAGGATACTGACTAATTGTTACAAAAACCCAGGTAAACAGGCGGAATGCAAGAAGGGCAGTCCTTTCTATATTCAACTGGAGATCTCTAAAAGCTTTTAGAATCGCGTTTTTTGTAACACAATCCTACATCATGCAAAACAGTTAACAGTTTCAGGTTCAACAGTCATCCGGCAGACGGTATACTTCCACTGGGTGGTTTGCTGCTACCAACCTAACTACACTATATTTATATATATATATTAATATATATATATATATAAATATATATATATATATCTTATATTATATATATATATATAAATATATATAATAAACATTAATATATATATATCAAATAAATATTTATATATATATATAAAAATATATAAATATCTTAAATATATATTATAGATATATAAATTATATATATATATATATTAATAATATATATATATTATATATATAATTAATATATAAATATATTATATATAAAATCTTATATATATATTTTATAAGTTATTATATATATATATTATTATAACATATATTATATAAATTTATATTTATATTATATATATAATATTATAATATATAAAATATTTATAAATATATTTATATATAAATATATATAAAATATAGATATAATAATATATATAATATAATAATATCTATAATATCATTATAATAAATAATATAATATATATATAATATATAATATTTTAATAAATTAAAATATAATATATATAATATAAAATATATAATATTATATAATATATATATAATAAAAATAAAATTTTATATAATATATATTTTATTATATAAAAATTATATATAAATATATATAAAATTAAAAATATATATAATATATATAATATATAAAATATATAATATAAATAAAAAATATAGTGTAGAAAGGGTTGGTAGACAGCAACCACCCAGGGAAGTACTACCGTCCCTGCCAGATGACTGTGAAACAGAAACCTGTAACTGTTTTGCATGATGGTAGGATTGTGTTACAAAAAACGCGATTCTAAAAGCTTAGAGATCTCCAGTGAATACTAGAAAGGACTGCCCTTCTAGCATCCAGCCTGTTACTGGTTTTTGTAACAATTAGTCAGTATCCTTGTCCAATTATCCATTATAATTCAGTATGATTCAATAGTGCTTCAGGATTACAACTGCTAGGCTACTAACTAGAGAAATTAAAATTTAATAAATTTATTAATCATTAAGTTGTCTAGAGGTATATTATCAAATTAAATTAAATTAAATTAATCACAGTAATCAAAATAATATCACATCTCTCGTTTACAGTATTATTGTGCTGAAAGCACATATCCACATTTAAAATTTCCCTTAAGTACCATCTGGTACATTAACATTTAATAAGATATTAAAAATATGTACAAGTTGTGGGGTATGTGTGTAATGCTCTAAGTAGTTCGTTATGTCTCAAGACTCGACTAGACTTAAACAAGTGACTGACAAAGTCCTCTAATAAACTAACTTCTTGACCGACTGGCAACCAGAACAGTCTGCTTGAACAACAAAAAGAATGCTAAGCCCAATAGCAATACAACAAGCAACTGCGACACAGAATCAGGAACAAGGAGATAATATAACGACACTAAGTAGGGACCATCTGCAGATCCTCCACAAAAGTCACAAAACTCCCATACTACTGAATCTAATTTCAGCATAAGAAAATCCCTGACTGTGATAATACACACATACAAGTCAGTACAAGTTAAGTGAGAAGTTACAGCTCAGGACTTGAGTTACTCAGAGTGTCTATGAGACACACAACCTCAGTACAACGTCGAAAAACACTAAGTCTATACAATGTTCTGTGAACAGAGTTCTACAGAACTAACAAGAATAATGATACAGACAATCTGTCCGACCACCAAGAGTCTAGAACAGACTGAATACTTCAGGCGAGGTGAGGACACCCCCCTCGATCACGTGATAGCTCCGTGGACAACTGCAGCCCAGAAGCCGGCAGTCTAACGAGCCCCCAAAACGATAATTACAGTAGTTAGACAATCAAGACTTGAACTGAGCACATAATATGTTACATCCTACCTAACAAAGGAAGCTACGTCAAATAACAATATAAAGCAATACATTTACGATTTAGCTATTATCGCACATATAAGCAATATAAAATTAAATGAAAAAGTAATAATTATATATATACATAATAATTTATTGCAACCCATCAGGGGTTGCAACAGATTGCTGGTGTCTTTTTCTGTCTCATAAACACGCTAGATAACAGGGATATCTTGCTACTCCAACTTACACTTTGGTCACACTTCACAGACATGCACATGCATATATACAACATCTAGGGTTTTTCTCCTTTTTTTACATAGCTCTTGTTCTCTTTATTTCTACTATTGCCCATGGGGAAGTGGAAAAGAATCTTTCCTCCGTAAGCCATGCGTGTCGTATGAGGCAACTAAAATGCCGGGAGCAATGGGCTAGTAACCCCTTCTCCTGTAGACATTTACTAAAAAAGAGAAGAAAAACTTTATAAAACTGGGATGCTTAAATGTGCATGGATGTAGTGCAGATGACAAGAAACAGATGATTGCTGATGTTAAGAAAAGAAAAGAAGTTGGATGTCCTGGCCCTAAGCGAAACAAAGATGAAAGGGGTAGGGAGTTTTGGTGGGGGAAATAAATGGATTAAATCTGGAGTATCTGAGAGATTAGAGCAAAGGAAGGTAGCAGTAATGTTGAATGATCAGTTTTTGGAAGGAGAAAAGAGAATATGAATGTGTAAATGCAAGAATTATGTGGAAATTTAAAAAAAGGTTGGATCGAGAAGGGTC
>NC_069450.1:8812237-8859107 GCF_026875155.1 Cherax quadricarinatus | reverse complement strand
TTATTTTTTGAAATTTAAAAGAAGTGTATCTTTTATTGTTGATAAATTGTGTTGAAAGAGAAGTGTAGAGGCATGTCTCTCTAACCGTCTTAAAGAGTAGTGTAGAGTCATGTCTTTCTAACCATCTAGTATTACTTAGTAGTAATAATGGTAGAATTACCGACAAAATGTTAGGTAAGTGGACACATATGCAACTAATGTGACACAGTACTGTGACAACTAATGTGACACAGTACTGTGACAACTAATGTGACACAGTACTGTGACAACTAATGTGACATTGTACTGTGACAACTAATGTGACATTGTGTTACGAACATAGTCAATTGGTCCCTGGGTTATAGTGCTTTTCGTAACAAAATAAACTTAGTACATCTAGGTACTCACTTCAGAGGAAAAGGAATTTTCTTAGTTTCTATTTAATTTATTAATAGTCATAATAATCACTTAATTTCACCTTCTCATATTTTGCACTATGAGTAGAACACTTTTACCATTCCTCATTAAAACAACACAGTATTAGGTCAAGTATTTACAAATGGCTCTGAGTGAGTCACGAAATATTAGTATATGTACATGCACAGGCATTGCCTAAAAACTCGAACACAATAGATTTCTTATGATAGGGTTCACTTAACAATAAGTCCTCATACACTACAGAGGCTTGCTCACTTGGCTTCACTTTCTCTAAGAGCTTCTCAACCGCCTTCTCCAACCGAGATAAGTATTAGCAGTAAGTTCCCGAAATTTCCTGGGATTTTCTAGGGAGGCGAATGGTGGTTTAGAGGTGGATACTTCCCTCGACCCTTCCTGGTCCAGAGGAAGGTATGAACTGAACTCGGTGAGGCTTTACCAGCCCACTTTGTCTCGGTCGGAACAGGGGTTGAGCAGCTCAAAACACCTACTGGTGCTTGGCCAGGTCACCAGCAGTTGACACTAATTAAATGACCTACCTAAATACAAAGCTAAGTAATACGACCAGATAATATTATAAAGTCGAGTAAATCCATTTTAGCTACTAATGGAATTACTCCTGAATATAATATTAAGTGAAATAGCAAAAATAACATGTAAAAGTATACCATTGTGACAATAACAAGAAGAAACAGTCTACTTAAAATGAACAAAAGGGTGCAACACATTGTACTGTGACAACTAATGTGGCATTGTACTGTGACAACTAATGTGACACTACTGTGACAACTAATGTGACACAGTACTGTGACAACTAATGTGACACAGCACTGTGACAACTAATGTGACACAGTACTGCGACAACTAATGTGGCACAGTACTGCAGCAACTAATGTGACACAGCGCTGTGACAACTAATGTGACACAGTACTGTGACAACTAATGTGACACAGTACTGTGACAGCTAATGTGAAACAGTACTGTGACAACTAATGTGACACAGCACTGTGACAACTAATGTGACACAGTACTGTGACAACTAATGTGACACAGCGCTGTGACAACTAATGTGACACAGTACTGTGGCAACTAATGTGACACAGTACTGTGACAACTAATGTGACACAGTACTGTGACAACTAATGTGACACAGTACTGTGACAACTAATGTGACACAGTACTGTGGCAACTAATGTGACACAGTACTGTGGCAACTAATGTGACACAGTACTGTGGCAACTAATGTGACACAGTACTGTGACAGCTAATGTGAAACAGTACTGTGACAACTAATGTGACACAGCACTGTGACAACTAATGTGACACAGTACTGTGACAACTAATGTGACACAGTACTGTGACAACTAATGTGACACAGTACTGTGACAACTAATGTGACACAGTACTGCAGCAACTAATGTGACACAGCACTGTGACAAATAATGTGACACAGTACTGTGACAACTAATGTGACACAGTACTGTGACAACTAATGTGACACAGTACTGTGACAACTAATGTGACACAGTACCGTGACAACTGTGACACAGTACTGCAGCAACTAATGTGACACAGCACTGTGACAACTAATGTGACACAGTACTGTGACAACGTGTCGCTCGCCACAATATAATGTCATACGTTACATCTGTGACCATCAACATCACATAGCATCACATACCCAGCTTAACCTTGCTTTCATATCTTCCTTCATTGATAAATTTCTTTTTGTCGAGACGTAAACAACGAAATATTGTTTTTAATAACACTTTTTTTTTATATTTTATTTAAAATTACATTGCAATATATTAAAATAAATAAAAGAACCCTATTATCGGCTCCGCCACAAAAACGTAAATTTTCATATCCTAAACACTGTAGGTTCCTCTTTGCGCTGACACAAAATATCCCTCATCTCCTGTGCTTTTTATCCTTTACTTCTATGCTAAATATAATGTACGTTTTATCAATCACAATATATTACAATTAGCATGAATATTTCTATTCTACTTATCAGCCGACTAAGAGGTGAACATTGTTATTACACAGAATTCCGTGAAAATTTACTTAAGATTTAATACAAATATTGTCAAGTCTCACAACTCCTTCCCGTCTTCTAGATACAGTGTACACACGTTCACTTGCATGTTGTTATGATCCCATCATAATTACTTACACCCCCCCCCCTTTTCCCCATTGCAAAATTAAATGCCACTTACACTAGACGTCACAACGTCTGACTGTCTGTTGTTCACTTAACTTATAAAATAATTAAATAACATAAAACTTATGACAAAAAATAGATAGGAACATTACTTGACAATAATGAAGAATGCCAACTAAAAATGGTAAGTGTACACTAGATAATGAAACACACACTAAATACATATTCCCATATTTATGTTTTAACATGCTCGACAAGATATTGATGTATAGTAACAAGTATTCAGAACATTATCAGACCTACTCTTTGACACACTGAAAAAGATAATATAACATTATCGCTGTTAATATATGTGCAGAGCAGTACTACCTCCATCATTAAAAATCCATCCAGGAACAAGACACTTCAGAAAGCCACCCCCTGCCATCCCCTGACCCCATACTCTCTATATTAAAAACACAAACTTACGTTCCCTTACATGCTCAAGCTCGTACCTGAAGTCTAAAGTCATAAACCCCTGTCTCTTAATTACAGGTCACCAGGTCACCCCCCCTATGCCCCCCACTCATGCCTAACGACTGCACACCCATATACTCCACTACCACACACTTTTATTCACATTCCATCCTCCACTAATCTCAAAACAGAACAGAAGTGACAGACTCAGGGAATACACCCATTCCAGCTCTACCCTGCACCCAACCCTAACATATCACCTACCGTCAGATTACGATAACCCACTGGGAAACTATTTACCCACACCTTTCCATATAGTAGCTTATTCCTGCAAACCGTGCGATACACACTCGCTGCAAGTGCCCTCACCCTACAATCACCCCCACCTCCCGCATACCCCAAGAAGCATACAAAAATTCTGCCACCACGTACATCACAGCCCGCCGAATGTCCTTAGAAACCCCACCCACATCAAAGTGCAACGCCCTCAAGGTCGAGATGTTACTCCTTCCCCCCCCCCCCCGGCCACTATACCTAGGATCCTCGCTAACCATGTCCTTACAACCCCCAAGTTTTCACAAAAATATACAGCATGAAAAGCTGTCTCCTCCCCACAATGCTGACAATTCCCCGCACCTACATAACCCATTCTATATAGCACAGACCTTGAAGCTAGAATTCCCAGAAAAAACCTATGTACCAATTCACGAACCTTCGGCTTTCATCTGATCTTTCAAAAATCTTCCCAAATGCCCCTCCAATCATACATTGGGTATGTATCTAGTCCCTGTATCACCTCTCCCTGCCTACCTGTCCACCCAAGCCTACTAACTTTTACCTTCCTTGCATCCTGGATTGTCAATAAATTACGCATCATATCTTCACATATCAATAACTCTTTCCCCTTTCACCATGTCCTCACATCCTCCATGACCTCTCCCACCCTTATACCCCTCTCCCCTCCCGCCCTTAGGTACCTCTGCTTCACATATACTGCCTTAACACATGTGTCCAGAGGTATGAGACCCAGCCCACCCAGTGGCACGTCTATCATCACCACCTCCTTCGGAAGCCACGGCCTCCCATAACCCCACACATACCTCAAAACCCCCCCTCTCCAGTTCCTGAATATCACACGCCCTCAGTTGATATACTCCTGCCACTCCCCACACTTTACTATACACCAGTGTGTTTACCACCATCACCCTCTGCTGCAACGTTATATCCCCTGCCCTCCACCCTCGCATCATACCCATCGCTCTACTCACAACATCCCTTGAATTTACCCTCTGCGCCTCCCCAGCCTCTGCCATGTACACCACCCCGCATATCTTAAGTCTATCCACAACGTTCCACCCATACAATTCCCCCAACCCCCCCCCACACCCACGTACCTACTTCCATTAACTTAGACTTTGCTCCATTAACCCTCATCCCAGTCGCCCCACCAAAAATCTCTATTATGCGTCCCACATTCCCTAATCCTATTTCCCCTCCCACCAAAATTGCGGTGTCATCCACATACCCCACAATCCCATATCTGCCAGGACCCTTCCCTTCCCGTTCCCACACTCCTTCCTCTATAAGCCTATAAAATAGGTCCTGCATGCATGCAAAGAGGATTTGTGACAAGGGACAGCCCTGTTTCAAACCCTTCCCCATCTGTACCGGCAGCCCTAACTTCCCATTAACTTGTACCCTGACTCTCGCAGGTGTATACAAAGTAGTCATCCACTGCACAATCTCATCCCCAAAACCCTGTTTTTGTAAAATACGCCACAACATACGTCTATCAACACAGTCATAAGCATGCCTCCAATCGATCCCCAAGATTTCCCCCCCTTGTCTGCCCTCCACGAAATCCCTAATTCTTCCATGCCCCTCACACATACTTCGACCTGGAATCCCATACTGTCCTTTATGTAGGACAAGGTCAATCACCTTCTTCATGCAATTGCCCAAAACCTTTGCAAATATATTATAATCAGCACACATGAGGGATATCGCCCTATAGGCACTCAGGGTCCTACCCCCTCCTTTATAAACCAAAACAACTACTCCCGTGCCCTGGGTTTCCCCCAACACTCCCTTTTCCTTCATACAGTTAAGCAACGAGACCAGACATTCCTTCATACAATCCCAGTGTGCAATATAGAAATCGTTAGGAATCCCATCCATCCATGGCGCTTTTCCCCTACTCAAGTTCATTACCGCCTCGCCCACCTCCTCCTCACTGATCCTACCCTCAAGCTCTGCCCTCTCTTCCTCCCCTAAAATTCCCCGAATTCCCTCCCCTATAATCTCTCCCTCCCTCCCTCCACCCTCCCCCTGCTTAAAATTCTCTCTGAACCAATGATCAGCATAGTTACTCATTCCATCAGTGGTTCTTAGTACCTGCCCCACCCTATAGCCCCCCACCCCTTTACACACCTCTAATCCCATAATCGTGGTCATCTGCTGTCTTTCCCTGAACCTCTGCAGAACACATCCTGACGGTTTATCACCCCATAGTACCTCTTCTAATCCTTCCCTCACATGTATCGCATCAAAACGAGAATTCTGTATATCCTTCAATCTTCCCCTTAAAACCTCAGTTTCCCCATGCCTACCAGCCCCACCCCCTTCATAGCAATCAATGAGCTGCCCCTCAAGGTATTTCTGTAATCCAAACCTCCACCGCGCCTCATCCTGTCCTCTATGCTGGTAATAATTCTTAATCCGCCGTTTAGCTTGCATCTCCCACCATCCGAAAACATCCTCCTCGATGTTGCTTGCCTCCCAGAATTGTCTCCACCAGTCCCTGAATGTAAACCCCTCCCCCTCCCCCTGAAGTAACCTCACATTCATTTTCCAATAACCTGCATACCGGAGAACCATACCATCCAACGCCACCTCTGCCAACACAGCACAATGGTCCGAAAAACCTACGTCAACCGTCAGCACACGTTCTACTGTAATCTCACTAGTTATGTATATGCGATCTAATCTGGCAGCATAACCCCTCCGCATAAACGTGTGCTCCACTTTCCACCCATCACCCCTGACTACATCATAAACCCCTGCGTCCCTCAACAAATCCCTCAACACCCCAAGCACACACCCTTCATCCCTCGTCTCCACATCCTTATTTCTAATTACACAATTCCAGTCCCCACCTACTATGGAAACCATGGGTAAACCCCGCAAGTGGAACAGCAGAACATCCCGTATAAAATTCACCTTTCTCTGTCTGTTACTATCAGCCGGCATATATATCCCCAGAAAACACACTCTAATCTCCCCCCAGAGCCCCTCCACCCTCACCACCCTCCCCTCCCCCCCCCTCTTCCCACGCGAGCACTTGAAATGGGCTGGATTTCCTCACTGCCACTGCCACCCCACCCTTTACTTTCCGTGAACTACCAGCATACATCCTAAACCCTTTCAATCTCAACTCTCTGCCACACTTAAAATTGTGTTCCTGTATAAAGCACACATCAACATCAAAACGCCTCAAAACATTCTCGAACCATACACATTTAACTTCAGCTCTTAGGCCATTCACATTTATAGTTAAACACTTAAAGATGCAAAAAAGGTGGCTTTCCTCTGTCTCTGTGTCCTGTCTATAACGCTTTTTATTACTCCTGACTTCTCCCGTACACTCTTGCCCTCTTTGATTCCCTCCCTCCCTCCCTCTCCTGTGCACTGCTCTGCTCTTTCTTAGTTACTCCCACCCATACGTTCTTGCCAGGTCGCTGAGCTGGAGTAATGACCTCGTCATCCAACAGGTCTCCAGCTCTCTTCCTAGAAGCCCCCTCAATCTCCATGTCATTATTTCCACTCTCCCTATGCACCTCAGCATCCACCTGCAACAACTGCAGCATGCCGGATCTTGACCCCGTCGACCCCGTGGCCTGTCCAGTCAGGTCGTCAACCATCAGAAGTCCCCCGTCTAGAGCGGGGTTCTCCTCCACTGGCACGTCTAGGAAGAACTTAATCATCTCCTGAAGAGGCTCAGATAATTCCTGTAGGTCACCAGCCTCCCCCACTCCCACAGGCTGCTGCTCCACTTCAGGTTCTTCCTGTGGGGGAGCTACTGAAGCTTCTGGTAGCATCACACAACGCTCCTCCACACCGTCCACTTCGTCCACCCAATTTCCTTTGCCTGCTGCAACCACCGCAGCAGACGAAGGAGCCACCAACGACTCTGTGGCTACTGGCAATTCCTTTGACCGTGGAGCTGCAGCCTTACCACACCCGGCTGCCATGTGATCAAAACCACCACACAGTCGACACGTTTTACGTTGTCCTGCATAGGTCACAAACACCTGTGTCCTAAAATCCACCAGGACGACATACGAGGGGATAGGTCTTCTCAAAGTCATCTTAATATTGTAAGATCCTGCAGGATGCCCCACGTAGATTCCATCCATCCATCATTCCAAAGTCACAGCATGTACCTCACCATAGCTTCGAAAAGTCTCGAATATCCATGTCATCTGCTTCAAAAGGAACATTTCCGAATCCTCACCCAGGTGTAGTATTTGGAGGCATCCCGCAGGCTTACCTCCGGCCCAGATGAAACGGTGATACATCACTCCTGGTAGTTAGTTACCGTCCTTTCGTAAGCTTCCACTGTGCAGAACTTGACGAAAATTCTTGTAGAATCATTCAGAGCAATCCCATATAACTCATCATTGGCAATACAGAAAGTATCCCTGATGATCGTCGGCAGCAAAACAGAGGCATTTGTAGGGTAAATTGCCCCTTTGACTAAGTCAACACACACAGTGTTACTCCTCCTGCGGCCACTGGCAGCCATCTTGGAGAAAACAGGAAGTTGCACAACAGAGAAAGCAGGAGCTTTTGCGCAGCACGTCCACACGGCCCGAGAGCGATGAGGACAATGAGAATAACACATTAGCTGTTTCCCAGCCTCTTGGCTGACCGATACTCTCACTCCTTTTCTTGGATCTTTTTTTTTTCCTCCTGTTCACCTCCGTCACTCTCAAGACTTAATCGAACATGTTCAGCCACATTCAACCTGTAACATGCTAAGTCTTGACGTTGAGTCCCTCTTCACTAATATTCCTCTTGATGATGATCTCAATTTTCTCTGAAGGTAATTGAAGGATTTCTTCATTTCCTGATACCTACTGATGTCTTTCTGGATCTTTTTCACATTTGTATTAACTCAACTCTTTTTTACTTTCAAGTTAAATTTTATTCCTGAATTTTTGGTGTCGCTATGGGATCTCCTCTATCCCCCTGTTCTTGCCAGCCTTTATATAGAGCATTTCGAAACTCTTCTACTGTCTACCATTCAGATATGTCGTCTTTGGTTTTGCTATGTAGATGATGTCTTTGATCTTTGACTACATGACTCAGTCACTTCCAACCATTTCTAGGTGTCCTTTGCCGTCAGTGGGCTGTTACCAAGCACCATGGCTTGTTGTAGTGTTTTAGAATCTCAGGTTCAAGTGTTGAAGAAGGAGATTCTACTTCTTCAAGAGGAAAATAGGAGGCTGAAGCTTCGCATAGATGAGTTTGGGAGCGAGTGTGAGAAGAATTTAGCTGGTAAGGAAGGAATGGTCACCAGCAGTGATAGTGGCAGCCGCTTTAAGTGGCAAGTGGTTCACAGTTCAGGAAGAAGGAAGATGAGGAGAGTTAATAGAGAAGATGTGAAGGTAGGAAATCGATTCTCTGTTCTCCAAGACGAGTGTACTTCAGTGGTTAGTGAGGTTGAAGGTACCACTGATTCCCCTGGTAATCAAGGTAAGAATATTTTAATAGTAGGCGATTCTCAGGTAAGATCTATGGACCGTGCATTTTGTAACAGAGACAGAAAGGTCAGACAGAGAGTGTGTCTTCCTGGAGCTGGTGTTGGTGACATAGTCAGCAGGTTGGATAATATTATGGCAGGTAATGGGAACAAGCCCATTATCTGCCTTAGTGCTGGGGGTAATGACATTGGAAAGGGCAGGAGAGAGGAGCTGCTGGATAAGTACAGGTCAGCCATAGAAGTAGTTAGGTCTAAGAGAGGGATTCCAATCATATGTAGCATCTTGCCTAGAAAGGGAGTGGACAATGAATGGATGTCTAGGTATAAATTGCTGGCTAGACAGGTACTGCAAGGAACTTGCAATCCCATTCATTGATAACTGGGACCTATTCTTTGGCAAACGTGATACGTATGCAAGGGATGGGGTTCATCTCTCTGGAGATGGAGTGGTTGCATTAGCCAATTCAATTGAGAGGGTAACTGATGACTTGTCTAGGAATTTAAACTGATAGATTATAGAGGTATGGGTGTTTGTGGGAAACAATCAGGCTGCAGCATTAGGGTTGAAAACAGCAGTTATTACCGGGATACCTCAGGGATATGTTTAAAAGACAATATTCAAAATAAAGTTGCTAGTAATGGCAAATCAATTGATTAACAAACAAAGAGGGGTAGTAGAGGGCAACGAGTAACTAGCTCCCTTAAGGTTTACTATACAAATAGTAGGAGTCTAAGAAATAAGATAGATGAGCTAAGATTACTTGCAAGTGTAGGTAATACAGATATTATTGGTATAACAGAGACCTGGTTCAACCTGAAAGATAGAGAAATGCCTTCTGAATGCAACATACAAGGTTATAAACTATTCCACACTGATAGGGTCAATAGGAAGGGTGGTGGTGTGGCGATGTATGTCAGAGAAAATTTAAATTGTTGTCTTAGACATGATGTAAGATTAGAAACATCGAACACAGAATCTGTTTGGCTACAGTTTCTCGAGGGACGTGACAAATTAATTTTGGGTGTGATTTATAGGCCCCCAAACCTTGATAGGGAGGGCAGTAAGCTGTTATGGGACGAAATTCATAAGGCATCTAGATATGAAAATATTGTGATAATGGGAGATTTTAACTTTAGACAAATTGATTGGAACAATATGACAGGAAATCTTGAGTCTAGTGACTTTCTTGATACGGTTCAGGATTGCTTTTTAGAACAGATTGTGACAGAACCAACTACAGGAAACAATATGCTTGACTTGGTTCTTGCCAACAAAGATTCACTAATTAATAATCTAGAGGTTAATGATGAGCTTGGGGAAAGTGACCACAAATCACTTAGTTTCAATACATCATGGAATTACCCAGATAACTGCAATCAAATCTCTGTCCCAGATTTTTGCTTGGCCGACTTCATGGGACTGAAAAATTACCTGGGTGGGCTAAATTGGGATGTCCTGACTATGGGTCAGGTAGGTGATCTTGGTTTTCAATATGACGTTTCTCAGAGCATAGTTCTAGCTGCCCAGACAACCTTTGTTCCGAGTAGGGAAATTAGATCTAACAAAAATGATCCCAAATGTATGAACAATAGATTAAAACATCTCATTGGTCAAAGGAGAGGCATGTATAGGCGTATCAAAAGAGAGGGGATGGGCAGTTAAGAAATCAATATATTCAATTAAAGAGAGAAATAAAGAAAGGAATAAGAAAAGCAAAAAGGGATTATGAGGCTAAGGTCGCAAGGGATTCAAAGACTAACCCAAAAGGGTTCTTTCAGGTATACAGAAGTAAGATTAGGGACAAGATTGGCCCACTTAAGAGTAACTCTGGTCAGATCACTGACAGTGATAAGGACATGTGTGAAATTCTAAATACCTACTTCCTCTTAGTTTTCACCCAGGAAAATACTAGCGATATTCCTGAAATAATAGATTATGTAGAACTGGATGATAATAAACTATGTACGATTGCGATAACTAGTGACATGGTCCTCAGACAAATAGAGAAACTAAAACCTAACAATTCCACAGGCCCTGATGAACTGTTTGCAAGGGTGTTAAAGGAATGTAAAGAGGAACTTAGCATACCTTTGGCTAATCTTTTTAACATATCACCACAAACTCGCATAGTGCCTGATAAGTGGAAAATGGCAAATGTAATACCTATTTACAAGGCAGGTGACAGGTCCTTGGCTTCGAACTATAGACCAATAAGCCTTACCTCCATAGTGGGAAAATTTATGGAATCAATAATTGCCGATGGAATTCGTAGCCATCTTGACAGGCACAGTTTGATTAATGAATCTCAACACGGGAGACTGTTCCAAAACCAAGGGTTGGCACGCGAGACTGTTCCAAAACCAAGGGTTGGCACGCGAGACTGTTCTAAAACCATGGGTTGGCATGCGAGACTGTTCCAAAACCAAGGGTTGGCGTGCGAGATGCAGTGAAATCATCAAGGGGCGTTCCTGTCTTACGAATTTACTAGCTTTTTTTACTAAGGTGTTTGAGGAGGTAGATCATGGTAATGAATATGATATTGTGTATATGGACTTCAGTAAGACTTTAGATAGAGTTCCACATCAGAGGCTATTGAGGAAACTTTAGGCACACGGAATAGGAGGAGAAATTTTTTCCTGGGTCTAGGCATGGTTGACAAATAGACAGCAGAGAGTTTGCATAAATGGGGAAAAATCAGAATGGGGGCACGTCACAAACGGTGTTCCTCAGGGGTCAGCGTTGGGCCCGTTGTTGTTCACAATTTACATAAACGACATAGATGAGGGAATAAATAGCGATATAAGCAAATTTGCTGATGACACCAAAATAGGCCGTCCAATTCATTCTAATGAGGACACTAGAGCACTCGAGGATGATTTGAATAGACTGATGCAATGGTTGGAGAAGTGGCAGATGCAGTTTAATATTGACAAATGCAAAGTTCTAAATGTTGGACAGTTAAATAACCATGCCACATATAAACTAAATAATGTAGATCTTAATACTACTGATTGCAAAAAGGATTTAGGAGTTCTGGTTAGCAGTAATCTTAAACCAAGACAACAGTGCATTAGTGTTCGCAATAAAGCTAACAGAATTCTTGGCTTCATATCTAGAAGTATAAATAATAGAAGTCTTCAGGTTGTTCTTCAACTCCATATATCCTTGGTTAGGCCTCATTTAGATTATGCTGTTCAGTTCTGGTCACCGTATTACAGAACGGATATAAATGCTCTGGAAAACGTAAAGAGCAGGATGACGAAGATGATCCCATGTATCAGAAATCTTCCCTATGAGGATAGACTGAGGGGCCCTGAATCTGCAGTCTCTCGAAAGGCGTAGAATTAGGGGGGATATGATTGAGGTGTATAAATGGAAAACAGGAATAAATAAAGGGGATGTAAATAGCGTGGTGAAAATTTCCAGCCAAGACAAAACTCGTAGCAATGGTTTCAAGTTGGAAAAATTCAGATTCAGGAAGGATATAGGAAAGCACTGGTTTGGTAATAGAGTTGTGGATGAGTGGAACAAACTCCCGAGTACAGTTATTCAGGCTAAAACGTTGTGTAGTTTTAAAAATAGGTTAGATAAATACATGAGTGGGTGTGGGTGGGTGTGAGTTGGACCTGACTAGCTTGTGCTGCTGGGTCTGGTGCAGTGCTCCATTGGGTGAGTTATTGGGCTAATCCGGGGGGGGGGGACATGGACCTGTTCCACATGGGTCAGTAGGCCTGTTGCAGTGTTCCTTCTTTCTTATGTTCTTATGTTTTGTTGAAGCATCCCTTATACCCAGCTTACCTAATATGAATCTTAATCCTGACTTTGTAGATACCTTCCTTTCTCATTACATTGTCAAATGCTCTAACTAGTGAATTGCGATGATCTTGGTCTCTTCCTCTCCTTATATTTTCATCTTCAGTATATGTACATTGGCTTTCTTGTCTTGTGTCTAGGTGGGTTCTGTCCTATGAGGATTTTGAACTGGAGTGGATTTTGCAGCTTTGCTGCAGTGTTCCTGTGTTCTCTGGTTCTTATGGACGACCTTCACTATTATCACTACTGCTACCTTCTGATTTCTACTTTGTCACTGCTGCACTATTACTTATACCACTACTACTACTGCCACTACTATTAATGATGTTATTACTGCTACTACTATTACTACTAGTAGTAGTACCAACACTACTACTATTACTGCTGCCACCACTACTATGTACTTCCATTCCAAAGCTCCCTTTCTGGTCTCCTTACCTTCTCTCTTCAGTGGGACTTGTTAATGATCCAAACCAGACCAAAACGTCGTCCTAACTCTGGTAAGTGCGGGTTATTATTTGTGTATTGTTCCAGCCACGGTATTGTAAGTTTTTATTCTGCAGTCTTCTGTACTGAAGAGAAATAATCTTCTATACTGAAGTGAAATAATCTTGCGTATTAAAGTGAAATAATCTTGTGTAAGGAAGACATAATAGAACATCTCAATGACAACTCGTAATTTAACCTGTCTGAAAAGTGCTTTAAAGGTACTGTAATTTCTTAAGTTACATCTTTGTGGTCTCTTAAGTGGAATATTCTGCTTTCTAACAGTTTAACAAGAGGTCTAATATTTATTTTTTCTGCCTATGTTCTTTAAGCTAGATTAGGTTATGTTAGGTTTGGTTAGTCTTGATGGTTACCCTTGACCGGGTAGCAACGACCATCTTGTTAAGAGTGATTCTTGGGTGGGGGTAGGGGGAGGGGAGGGAGGGGGGTAAGACGGTGATTAGGAGGGACCAAACTGACTCGGTTGCCAACGTTGATTTGTTTAAGTATTTACCGAAGCCAGTGTCTGCTAATGCTCGTTAAGTTAGGTTTGGTTTGGTTAGTCTCGATTTGATTAGTTAGCTTTGACCAGGTTTGATGTCATGTAGGCTTGACTAGATTTGTTTTAATTATGTAAGTTTGGCAAGGTTTGGTTTAAGTTGTTAGGTTTGACAAGGTTTGGTTCAGTTAGGTAACTTTGGTTAGATTTGGTTACGTTTGATTTGATTATGTAGGTTTGACAAGGTTTACTTTGATTATGTAGGTTTGACTAGATTTTGTTTAATTAGGTAAGTTTGGTTAGGTAGGAACACTGTATTATGATTACTGGCCAATGCTACATCAACCAACCCACTTCTGGTTCATCCCACTTCGAATCTGATCTACTTCTTCTAGTGGGCCCCTCCCACATGTTACCACATCTACCACTGTTGCGTCGCCCCACTACCTCAACCTAGTTGGCTCCACTATAAAAGCCTCCCTCATGAGTCTCTGCTAGACTGATAAAGCCTCTAGTGAGTGAAACTTCTCTCAGTAATGGTACTCAGGTACTGATCATACTTGGTTTGCCTCTGGACATGCAAAAACATCATTTATTTTTTGTATTAAAAATAATTACTCTAGTCCCTTTATTAAGCATTATGTGAGTGTGGCTTGTTACTTGACTAGTCTCACAACCTTCAAACAAATTTGAATTTCGCTAACCATGGCTGTGAAACTGATCACTTCATAGCTACATCACTAATTCTGCCGTCTCCTTCGTATTTGGACTGAAGAAGCCTGCTGAGCAGGCGACATGTTTTGTCAATAAAGACACCAGACTGTTGCTCATGTGTCTTACTTGTCGGTGTTATATAACATTAATATATGGACATTTTAATGGACTGGAAAGAACATATCATTAGGAAGGTTGATAGTGTTTGCCTTCAACTAACTTGTTAATGTGAGACTGTGTCACACACTTCATGAGCTGCACAACACATTTACCAAGTTTAAATAACCAGTGACTTTTATCAACGATTGCAGAAAAAATAGTGTTAAAATCTCCCACAGCACAAGACAGAATCCACAACATTACTGCTAAAAGCAGTGCCCACGTAGCTAGTGTTACTGCCAACACCATTAACTATAAATAAGAAAGAGGAACACAACGATTAACTGTATCCAACGCTGGTGTTTGTACTATTCCATCTGGAGGATGTAATAACTATCCTTGGAGAAAACATCTAAGAGCCTGAAACAAAGTAACAGTATATATATGCTTGCCAGGAGACCGATCAACCAGTGCTTGTACCATACACAGCAACACCACCCAGCAGAGCTACAGCACACCCAGCACAGCAGAAGCACACCCAGCACAGCTGAAGCACCACACCCAGCACAGCAGAAGCACACCCAGCACAGCTGAAGCTCCTCACCCACACAGCCACCACCCAGGGAGCCTGTTTACCGCAACCCACCCAGCAGATCAGAAGCCCGCCCCACACCCACACAGGCAGCCAAGAGCGAGGTGTGTATGCAGGGAGCGGGTGTGTGGGTGTACAGGATGGTGTAAGTCACTACATGTTAGGAGGTGACTATACCTCCACACTCCACTTACTTTCTCACCCCCTGCTTAGTAACCTACTAGTTCACCTCTCCTCTTACCTCACTCCTTACTTCACTCTCTCATCTCTCCCTTCATTCCTTCCTTCATTAGTCTGCCCGAAATGCCTAGGCATGCTAGTGGCCTTCTTTGTAATTAATATTTTATAACATGTAAACTACACATTGTAAGATTTGCAAGCAAATAAACATTTTTATTTTCATTCCTTCCCTCACTCTTTCCTCCAGTGCTTCCTTCCCTCACTCTTTCCTCCAGTGCTTCCTTCCCTCACTCTTTCCTCCAGTGCTTCCTTCCCTCACTCTTTCCTCCAGTGCTTCCTTCCCTCACTCTTTCCTCCAGTGCTTCCTTCCCTCACTCTTTCCTCCAGTGCTTCCTTCCCTCACTCTTTCCTCCAGTGCTTCCTTCCCTCACTCTTTCCTCCAGTGCTTCCTTCCCTCACTCTTTCCTCCAGTGCTTCCTTCCCTCACTCTTTCCTCCAGTGCTTCCTTCCCTCACTCTTTCCTCCAGTGCTTCCTTCCCTCACTCTTCTCCCAGTGCTTCCTTCCCTCACTCTTTCCTCCAGTGCTTCCTTCCCTCACTCTTTCCTCCAGTGCTTCCTTCCCTCACTCTTTCCTCCAGTGCTTCCTTCTCCAACTTCCTTCTCCCAACTGTTAATGTTGCAATTTAAACTGTAGTGTAAAGCACCCTTCTGGCAAGACAGTGATGGAGTGAATGATGGTGAAAGTTTTTTCTTTTTCGGGCCACCCTGCCTTGGTGGGAATCGGCCAGTGTGATAATAATAATAATAAATATATAAATGGATAACTAGTGTAATGAACACTTGTCAGTGCTCAGTAATATCATACATGGAGACAGACACTCAGACGATTAATTAGTCTGTGTATTTCGATCTGCTGAAAAGGATCCCAGAAGGAGATCGAAATATACAGATAAATAAATCTTCTGAGTTTCTGTCTTCATGTGGGTTATTATTAAGCATATGTAAATATTGAAGTCAACAGATAGATAGTGAAGTACCACCTCTGGTGCTAACTGGAGACCCTTTATCCTCAAGAATAAACATACTTTATCCCCAAGAATAAACATACTTTATCCCCAAGAATAAACATACTTTATCCTCAAGAATAAACATACTTTATCCCCAAGAATAAACATACTTTATCCCCAAGAATAAACATACTTTATCCTCAAGAATAAACATACTTTATCCCCAAGAATAAACATACTTTATCCCCAAGAATAAACATACTTTATCCTCAAGAATAAACATACTTTATCCCCAAGAATAAACATACTTTATCCCCAAGAATAAACATACTTTATCCTCAAGAATAAACATACTTTATCCCCAAGAATAAACATACTTTATCCCAAGAATAAACATACTTATCCCCAAGAATAAACATACTTTATCCTCAAGAATAAACATACTTTATCCTCAAGAATAAACATACTTTATCCTCAAGAATAAACATACTTTATCCTCAAGAATAAACATACTTTATCCCCAAGAATAAACATACTTTATCCCAAGAATAAACATACTTTATCCCAAGTATAAACATACTTTATCCCCAAGAATAAACATACTTTATCCTCAAGAATAAACATACTTTATCCTCAAGAATAAACATACTTTATCCCCAAGAATAAACATACTTTATCCCAAGAATAAACATACTTTATCCTCAAGAATAAACATACTTTATCCTCAAGAATAAACATACTTTATCCTCAAGAATAAACATACTTTATCCCCAAGAATAAACATACTTTATCCTCAAGAATAAACATACTTTATCCTCAAGAATAAACATACTTTATCCCCAAGAATAAACATACTTTATCCTCAAGAATAAACATACTTTATCCCAAGAATAAACATACTTTATCCTCAAGAATAAACATACTTTATCCCAAGAATAAACATACTTTATTCTCAAGAATAAACATACTTTATCCTCAAGAATAAACATACTTTATCCTCAAGAATAAACATACTTTATCCTCAAGAATAAACATACTTTATCCTCAAGAATAAACATACTTTATCCTCAAGAATAAACATACTTTATCCTCAAGAATAAACATACTTTATCCCCAAGAATAAACATACTTTATCCTCAAGAATAAACATACTTTATCCCCAAGAATAAACATACTTTATCCTCAAGAATAAACATACTTTATCCCCAAGAATAAACATACTTTATCCTCAAGAATAAACATACTTTATCCTCAAGAATAAACATACTTTATCCTCAAGAATAAACATACTTTATCCTCAAGAATAAACATACTTTATCCCCAAGAATAAACATACTTTATCCTCAAGAATAAACATACTTTATCCTCAAGAATAAACATACTTTATCCCCAAGAATAAACATACTTTATCCTCAAGAATAAACATACTTTATCCCCAAGAATAAACATACTTTATCCTCAAGAATAAACATACTTTATCCTCAAGAATAAACATACTTTATCCTCAAGAATAAACATACTTTGTCCTCGAGAATAAACATACTTTATCCTCGAGAATAAACATACTTTATCCTCAAGAATAAACATACTTTATCCTCAAGAATAAACATACTTTATCCTCAAGAATAAACATACTTTATCCTCAAGAATAAACATACTTTATCCTCAAGAATAAACATACTTTATTCTCAAGAATAAACATACTTTATCCTCAAGAATAAACATACTTTATCCTCAAGAATAAACATACTTTATCCTCAAGAATAAACATACTTTATCCTCAAGAATAAACATACTTTATCCTCAAGAATAAACATACTTTATCCCCAAGAATAAACATACTTTATCCTCAAGAATAAACATACTTTATCCTCAAGAATAAACATACTTTATCCCCAAGAATAAACATACTTTATCCCCAAGAATAAACATACTTTATCCTCAAGAATAAACATACTTTATCCTCAAGAATAAACATACTTTATCCTCAAGAATAAACATACTTTATCCTCAAGAATAAACATACTTTATCCTCAAGAATAAACATACTTTATCCCCAAGAATAAACATACTTTATCCTCAAGAATAAACATACTTTATCCCCAAGAATAAACATACTTTATCCTCAAGAATAAACATACTTTATTCTCAAGAATAAACATACTTTATCCTCAAGAATAAACATACTTTATCCTCAAGAATAAACATACTTTATCCTCAAGAATAAACATACTTTATCCTCAAGAATAAACATACTTTATCCTCAAGAATAAACATACTTTATCCCCAAGAATAAACATACTTTATCCTCAAGAATAAACATACTTTATCCTCAAGAATAAACATACTTTATCCCCAAGAATAAACATACTTTATCCTCAAGAATAAACATACTTTATCCCCAAGAATAAACATACTTTATCCTCAAGAATAAACATACTTTATCCTCAAGATATAAACATACTTTATCCTCAAGAATAAACATACTTTATCCTCAAGAATAAACATACTTTATTCTCAAGAATAAACATACTTTATCCTCAAGAATAAACATACTTTATCCTCGAGAATAAACATACTTTATCCTCAAGAATAAACATACTTTATCCTCAAGAATAAACATACTTTATCCTCAAGAATAAACATACTTTATCCTCAAGAATAAACATACTTTATCCTCAAGAATAAACATACTTTATCTCAAGAATAAACATACTTTATCCTCAAGAATAAACATACTTTATCCTCAAGAATAAACATACTTTATCCTCAAGAATAAACATACTTTATCCTCAAGAATAAACATACTTTATCCTCAAGAATAAACATACTTTATTCTCAAGAATAAACATACTTTATCCTCAAGAATAAACATACTTTAGGGGAAATCTAGAAGTTTCTTCCCGGAGATGTTTGGATATTTTCTTTCCCTACCACCCTTGTATATATTCAAATTCAAATTCAAAGTTTATTCTCTATAAAGATTACAATGTTGAATTTACAGAATTTGGTTGTTGTGTGGTTTACATGTAGTTAAATAATGATTACAGAGTGTACCACTAGAACGCCTAGCATGGCTAGGCATTACAGAGTGTACCACTAGAACACCTAGCATGGCTAGGCATTACGGGCAGACTTAGTTTAATTCTTTATTTTAAAATATTACAAATTATGAGGTAAGTTGGTATTATGGCTAAGTGACTAAATACTAGTTTGTGAGTTTAGCAATGTGAATGCTTTTGTTTTGGCACAGTACATAGTTTCAGTATTGGAGTATCATAGGATTCATTATTTTAAGATTGAGATTAATATTTCTGTTTATGGTCAAATGGGTGAGTGAGTGTAAGTGTGAACCACCAGGTGGTATTCGTGTAGTTAGTTGATGGGGTGTATCAGGGAGATAAGATGTTTTCTAATGGTAGTTTTGAAGGTGATGAATGTGTCTGCAGTTCTAGAGTTCTCAGGTAGGGTGTTCCAGATTTTAGGGCCTTTGACATGCATTGAATTTTTGTAAAGGTTTAGTCGGACATGGGGAATGTCGTAGAGATGTTTGTGTCTGGTGTTATGCCTGTGGGTTCTGTCACAACTATCAAGAAAGCGTTTTAGGTCAAGGTTGATATTGGAGTTTAAGGTCCTGTAGATGTAGATTGCACAGTAGTAAGTGTGGATGTACTGAACAGGGAGTAAGTTTAGGTCTATGAAGAGTGGGGGGGGGGGGTGTTGCCAGGGATGGGATTTAGTGATTATTCTTACTGCAGCTTTTTGTTGGGTTATTATTGGCTTTAGGTGTGTTGCTGCAGTTGATCCCCAAGCACAAATAGCATAGGTGAGGTATGGATAAATAAGTGAGTGGTATAGTGTGAGAAGGGCATTTTGTGGCCGTATCGTATCTTGGAGAGGATCCCAACTGTTTTGGATACTTTTTTGGTTATGTGTTGGATATGGGTGCTGAAATTCAGGTTGTTGTCAAGGTATAGGCCTAGGAATTTGCCCTCATTATGTCTGGTAATTAGAGTGTTGTCGATCTTAATGTTAATTTGTGCATCTCCTGCTCTGCTACCAAACATAATATAGTAGGTTTTGTCAGTGTTAAGCGTAAGTTTATTGGCTGTCATCCAAGTCGATATTTTGATCAGCTCCTCGTTAACAATGGTGTTGAGGGTGGCAAGATTAGGGTGAGAGATGACATAAGTCGTGTCGTCAGCAAAGAGAATGGGTTTCAGGTGTTGGGATACGTTTGGAAGATGATTGATGTATATGAGGAAGAGCAGGGGACCAAGGACACTTCCCTGCGGAACTCCAGTATCAAGTGGCCGTGTTGTTGATGCTGTGTCTTTAATGGTAACATACTGATACCTATTAGTAAGGTAAGATTTGAAATAAGCAAGCGCATGGCCTCTTATACCGTAATGGTCAAGTTTGTGGAGTAGGATGTCGTGGTCTACTGTGTCAAAAGCTTTTCTTAGGTCAATAAAAATTCCTAGTGGATATTCCTTATTTTCCAATGCTGTGTAAAGCAGATCTAGCATTTTTATGATTGCATCATTAGTGCTTTTATTTTTCCTAAATCCAAATTGGCAGGGGTTGAGTATGTTTTGTGCTGTTATAAATGAATATAGTCTCCTGTGCACGAGTTTCTCAAAGATTTTGGATAGCAATGGTAAGTTTGATATTGGCCTATAGTTATTTAAGTCTGTAGGGTCACCACCTTTATGTATTGGTGTAACCCTTGCCATCTTGAGTAGTTTCGGGAAGGTGCTAGTTTCTAGTGACTTGTTAAAAAGTAATGAAATAGCATGCGAAAGGATATGGGCCGCTTGCTTGTACAGTAATGGTGGGACATTAGACAGATTCCCTGAGTTGTTTTTAAGTGACTTTATAATCTCGGTGACTTCCGAGGGCTCAGTTGGTGCAAGATAGAAGGAATTTGGGAAATTCCCATCTAGGTAGTCCCTGGCATGGGCATTAGTATGTGGGATTTTATTGGCGAGATTAGATCCTATGGTTGAGAAGTCGTTTATCTTGTTAGCTGTGTCAGTGGGATGTAGTGGTGTTTCATTAGGTTTAGTTAGGACAATATTCTTGTTTTTTTTCAGTTTGTGGGTCCCTAGAATCTGAGAGAGTGTTTTCCAGGTCTTTTTTATATCTCCTCTAGTGTCTGTGAATCTACTGGAGTAGTATAGTTGTTTGGCTTTCTTTATTACTTTGGTGAGAACTGATGAATAGTGTTTAAGAATATCTTTGTGTATTAAGCCCTGTCTATATTGCTTTTCATATTGGTGTTTCTTGTCAATGGATTTCAGAATGGTGATGGTTAGCCATGGGCAACCAAGCCGTTTGTTTGTGATCTGTTTCGTTTTTATAGGACAATGTTTGTTGTATAGTCTAAGTAATTTGTTAAGAAAAATGTCTGTCCAGTCATCAATACCAATGGCCTTGGAGAATTCTGTAGGCCAGTCAACAATCTCTAGGTCAGTTGTGAACTTCCTTATTGAGGCCTCGTCATGGAGTCTAAATGAGACTTTGTTGTATTCAAGTGGTGGTTTATTAATGTTTGTCAGGAGGAAGGTAGGGTAGTGGTCTGTAGTGCTATCTGTGATTATCCCTGATTTAAGGGGGGCTAGTATATTGGTCCATATGTAGTCTATTATGGTTGCACTTGTCTCAGTGAGCCTGGTTGGTTTAGTTATTGTTGGTATGAGAAGTGTGTTGTTCATATTGTTGATGAAATCAGTTACAGGCTGATCATCTAGTAAGCCAAGGTTGATGTTGAAGTCTCCAGCTAAGAGAAGGTGGTGCTTATTCATTTGTCTGTTTGTTATTAGTGACTTTAATTTCTCACTGAAATTTGGGATGTTTGTGTGAGGTATCCGGTAAATGGCACCGATTGTTATAGGTGTCTTAAGGTCTTTTACAGTAAAATTAGCAAAAATGTATTCCCCATATTCATCACTAAAGCAAGTGGTGCTAATACAAGATAATTGGTTAGAGTAATAGATTGCAATACCACCCCCAACTTGGTTTGGTCTGCAGTTGTGAATTGCTGTGTATCCTGGTAGAGGGTAGATATCTATTGTGTCCTGCTTAAGCCAGGTCTCAGTAAGAATAATGCAGGAGAAGGGTGTCTTTAGTGATTCAAGGAGTGCCAGGAGGTCATCATAGTGTTTGCTTAAGGACCTGATGTTGTAGTTAAGTACTGATAGGCTTTTGGCATTGTTTAGGATAGTGCTGGCTTGTGATGCTGTGTAATAAAGGCAGTTACTTTCCAATAGGTTTTGATTGGGTGTCAGATTATGGAGGTTTAGATCAGGGTCAACGTGTGTGGATATTTTTAAAACCTTCTTTCCAGTGGTTGAATAGAACTTATGTTTACATATTAATGAGTGTACTACTTTAGGAAGTTAGACTCCTGCAGAGCTCCAAAGAATGTGGAAACTCGTAATTTAATTTGTGGAGTTCCTTCAGAACTCGAGATGTAGCAGGCATTTCCTCTCTGGATCACCACACTGAGGCGCCAGTACAGAAACGTAATATCCTTCAAGTCTCTGGTGGTTTTTATGAGCTTTGCACTCAGCTCTTTGAGGGGACCCATATAATGTTTTCCTCACGAGTCAAGGGTCTCCGATCTTATTGAGATGTGGTCTCAGTATGACGGCTGCATCACTGTCCACAGTTCTCACTGTTGCCATGATAACAAGACTGCGTAGAGAGTTGCCAACGGATATGGGCCTGAATCCTCTATCCTTCATGTTTAAGGCACAGAAGGCGCCAAAAAAAGAGAAGCCTAACGGTCTCCGGAACACTACCAGTGAGACTTGTTGAGAAATACCGCGATCTCTGACAGGAGAAGTTCTCAATATCTCAGACTGGCTTGAGCATTTGTTTGATACATTGTAGCCTTAATCTCGTGAAACTTCCCGCAGGAATGACGTGATAGCTTTGAGAAATGTTATGGTGATGCCGACAAGATGTGAAAAAAGACACTTAAGTACTATACATATTTGTTTCTTCGTCATCTCTGTATTAGGAAATGTTTTCTTTAAATGTCCTGAACTATACATACAAGTGTGTTTTTCCAGGTGACAGCTTAATACACTTGTGGTTCTTGGAGTGTCAATGATTCTCTGGTGATGTTATGATGAACATTATTATCGTTGTTGGACCTCTGGTAGAGTGTTTACCTTGTAGGACGCCAGCTGTGGTGCTATCTCTGGGGCCAGTTGTTTCAGTGCTGGGCATTATTCTGATTGCTACCCTGCAGTATTCTGATTGTACCTGCCGTATTCTGATTGTTCCTGCAGTATTCTGATTGTTCCTGCAGTATGCTGATTGTTTCTGCAGTATGCTGATTGTTTCTGCAGTATGCTGATTGGTCTTGCATTATTCTGAGTGCTCCTGCAGTATTCTGACTAATCCTGCAGTATTCTGATTGTCCCTGCAATATTCTGATTTTTCATGCACCTCAGTATTTTGATTGTCCCTGCAGTATTCTGATTAATCCTGCAGTATTCTGATTGTTCCTGCAGTATTCTGATTGTCCCTGTAGTATTCTGATTAATCCTGCAGTATTCTGATTGTTCCTGTAGAATTCTGATTGTCCCTGCAGTATTCTGATTGTTTCTGCAGTATGCTGATTGGTCTTGCAGTATTCTGATTGTTTCTGCAGTATTCTGATTGTTCATGCAGTATTCTGATTGTCCCTGCAGTATTCTGATTGCTTTTGCAGTATTCTGATTGTTCCTGCAGTATTCTGATTGCCTCTGCAGTATTCTGATTGTCCCTGCAGTATTCTGATTGTTTCTGCAGTATGCTGATTGGTCTTGCAGTATTCTGATTGTTTCTGCAGTATTCTGATTGTTCATGCAGTATTCTGATTGTCCCTGCAGTATTCTGATTGCTTTTGCAGTATTCTGATTGTTCCTGCAGTATTCTGATTGCCTCTGCAGTATTCTGTTTGTTCCTGCAGTATTCTGATTGCTTCTGCAGTATTCTAATTGTTCATGCAGTATTCTGAGTGCCCCTGCAATATTCTGATTGCTTCTGCAGTATTCTGATTGTTCCTGCAGTAGTCTGATTGTCTCTGCAGTATTCTGATTGTCTCTGCAGTATTCTGATGGTCCCTGCAGTATTTTGATTGCTTCTGCAGTATTCTGATTGCTTCTTCAGTATTCTGATTGTTTCTGTAGTATTCTGATTGTTTCTGCAGTATTCTGATTGGTCCTGCAGTATACTGATTGTTCCTGCAGTATTCTGATTGATAAATTAGACACATGTGCAACTCTTGGGTATCTTTATTGAGGAAACGTTTCGCCACGCAGTGGCTTCATCAGTCCATACAAAGGAGAATCTTGAAGAACAGGAGGAGAATGAGGTAATCAGTCCCTCAACCTTGAGTCGATGTGGTCAGTCCATCAATCTTGAATAGAATACGGCATACGTGCGGAGAAGGAGCTTATAAACCGTATGGCAGGAGAGGTGCAGCAGTCACATTTGTTCAATGTGGAAGTAGGTCGTGCCCAAGAATTAGGCAAACGAAGAATTCCCAAGTATTAAGACCCCAGAAGTTGCAGTGTCTGACAGGTTTGTAGATGAATGGTTCACAGAACCGACATGTTGATAAATTAGACACATGTGCAACTCTTGGGTATCTTTATTGAGGAAACGTTTCGCCACACAGTGGCTTCATCAGTCCATACAAAGGAGAATCTTGAAGAACAGGAGGAGAATGAGGTAATCAGTCCCTCAACCTTGAGTCGATGTGGTTAGTCCATCTGGGGTCTTAATACTTGGGAATTCTTCGCTTGCCTAATTCTTGGGCACAACCTACTTCCACATTGAACAAATGTGACACCACCTATGACTGCTGCACCTCTCCTGCCATACGGTTTATAGCTGCTTCTCCGCTCATCTGCCGTATTCTACTCAAGATTGATGGACTGAACACATCGACTCAAGGTTGAGGGACTGATTACCTCATTCTCCTCCTGTTCTTCAAGTTTCTCCTATGTATGGACTGATGAAGCCACTGTGTGGCGAAACGTTTCCTCAATAAAGATACCCAAGAGTTGCACATGTGTCTAATTTATCAACATGTCGGTTCTCTGAACCATTCATCTACAAAGTATTCTGACTGTTCCTGCAGTATACTGATTGTTCTTGCAGTATGCTGATAGTTCTTGCAGTATGCTGATTGGTCCTGCAGTATGCTGATAGTTCTTGCAGTATGCTGATTGGTCCTGCAGTATACTGATTTCCTGCAGTATGCTGATTGTTCCTGTAGCATTCTGACTGGTCTTGCAGTATGCTGATTGTTCCTGTAGCATTCTGATTGATCTTGCAGTATTCTGATTGTTCCTGTAGCATGTTCAGTGTACATTAAATTCCTCCCGCAACAGCTCAATCGGTGAGAGCTGTTCTTGCTGCTGAACAGCGGTTAGTGCCGATGAAGGTAGCGTAGGTAGCAATGATACGGCCGTGGACTAGTTTGGCTTTAATTGGATAGGAGTGAGTACACAACGGGCAGTGTGAGGGAGTGACCGCAAGCTAGTCCGTGGAGGGGGAGCACTTGTGTCTATCAAGTGGGTCGGCCTAGGAGTGAGAGCGAATGGGCTCAGCCTCCCACTGACCTGGGTGAGCCTACAGAGGGCAGCACCTAAATGCCGCGAAATATGAACTAGTCAGAACAGACGGCTAGGCTGTGTGTTCTTACAGTACAGGCTGTCTACAAGCATTCTGATTGGTCTTGCAGTATTCTGATTGTTCCTGTAGCATTCTGATTGGTCTTGCAGTATTCTGATTGTTCCTGTAGTATTCTGATTGGTCTTGCAGTATTCTGATTGTTCCTGTAGCATTCTGATTGGTCTTGCAGTATTCTGATTGTTCCTGTAGTATTCTGATTGTTCCTGTAGTATTCTAATTGGTCTTGCAGTATTCTGATTGTTCCTGTAGCATTCTGACTGGTCTTGCAGTATTCTGATTGTTCCTGCAGTATGTTGATAGTTCTTGCAGTATGCTGATTGGTCCTGCAGTATACTGATTGCTCCTGCAGTATGCTGATTGTTCCTGTAGCATTCTGACTGGTCTTGCAGTATGCTGATTGTTCCTGTAGCATTCTGATTGGTCTTGCAGTATTTTGATTGTTCCTGTATCATTCTGATTGGTCTTGCAGTATTCTGACTGTTACTGTAGCATTCTGATTGGTCTTGCAGTATTCTGACTGTTACTGTAGCATTCTGATTGGTCTTGCAGTATTACTTTTCTTTATTTTCTTGCTGATTCTTGGTTTCAGTTTGAAAGACATCGGAAGTGGTTTAATTTTAAAACCTCTGGCAGGTGTTTTCGCACAGTAAGAGATGCGGAGATTGTTTTCTCTGAGGGATTTCGTTTATTGCCCTGATAACAGGTGTTGCTAGGGGACGTGTCCCGCCTGGGTGGAAGACCCAGGCAGGCTTCTCTTTCAAGTAATTCTCCTGTTTAGCTGCTCATGACTGCTAAGACGATGTTTCACGATCTCTACGTCTCCAGTAATGTTAGTTTACAAACGTAGTCTCACGTAGAAGTGTTTAGTTTGTCACGCCTCTTCTTGCCCTTCCCATTTCTCTCCTTGTCCCTTCCACCCCCCTACCCTGCCTCTCCCATCTCCCTTCCATCCTTCTTCCCTCCCCCTCCCATCTCTCTCCCTTGTCTCACCCATCTCCCACTTCCCTACCTCTTCCATCTCCCTGCCTTCTTCCTGCCAGTTCTCTGAGCCATAAGCACAAGGCTCCCACGTTCATTAAGCTGTGTACTGCCTTCGTTTACGCTAATCAAGATTCATCATGACCATTACGTTGATTCTGGCAGGGAGAGAGAGAGAGAGAGAGAGAGAGAGAGAGAGAGAGACAGACAGACAGAGAGAGAGAGAGAGAGACAGACAGACAGACAGACAGACAGACAGACAGACAGAGAGTAGAAATTAATGATATAAAACTTTTTGCGCTAAAACCGGAGGGATTTCCTCCGTACCTCTGTTCCTCCCTCCTTTGCTCTCTCCCTCGTTCCTTACAGACCTTTCCTTCTCTTCCTCCTTCCCTCCCTCCCTTCTACCAGAGCTCTCCTTCTCTCTTCCTCCCTCCCACCTCCCACCTCGCTCCCAACTTCCACCACCCTTCCTCCCTCCCACCGTGGGAAAGTTAGTTATGGAAGCACACACTCATGAGTCATTGACTAAGTCCCTTGTTTTGTTTGTGACGTAACATTCACACTGATGTAACATTCACACTGTGACGTAACATTCACACTGATGTAACATTCACACTATGATGTAACATTCACACTGATGTAACATTCACACTGGGAAGTAACATTCACACTGTGATGTAACATTCACACTATGATGTAACATTCACACTATGACGTAACATTCACACTGTGACGTAACATTCACACTGTGACGTAACATTAACACTATGGCGTAACATTCACACTGTGACGTAACATTCACACTGTGACGTAACATTAACACTATGGCGTAACATTTACACTCTGATGTAACATTCACACTGATATAACATTCACACTGTGACGTAACATTCACACTGATGTAACATTCACACTGGGAAGTAACATTAACACTATGGCGTAACATTTACACTGTGATGTAACATTCACACTCTGACGTAACATTCACACTGTGACGTAACATTCACACTGTGACGTAACATTAACACTATGGCGTAACATTCACACTGTGACGTAACATTCACACTGTGACGTAACATTAACACTATGGCGTAACATTTACACTCTGATGTAACATTCACACTGATGTAACATTCACACTCTGATGTAACATTCACACTGTGACGTAACATTCACACTGTGACGTAACATTTACACTGTGACGTAACATTAACATTATGACGTAACATTCACACTGTGATGTGACATTCACATTCTAATATAACATTCACACTGTGACGTAACATTCACACTGTGACGTAACATTCACACTGTGATGTGACATTCACACTGTGATGTAACATTCACACTGATGTAACATTCACACTGTGACGTAACATTCACACTGTGATGTAACATTCACACTGTGATGTAACATTCACACTGATGTAACATTCACACTGTGACGTAACATTCACACTGTGATGTAACATTCACACTATGATGTAACATTCACACTGATGTAACATTCACACTGTGACGTAACATTCACACTGTGATGTAACATTCACACTGTGATGTAACATTCACACTGTGATTTAACATTCACACTGTGACGTAACATTCACACTGTGATGTAACATTCACACTGTGATGTAACATTCACACTGTGATGTAACATTCACACTGTGATTTAACATTCACACTGTGACGTAACATTCACACTGTGACGTAACATTCACACTGTGATGTAACATTCACACTGTGATGTAACATTCACACTGTGATGTAACATTCACACTGTGACGTAACATTCACACTGTGATGTAACATTCACACTCTGATGTAGCATTCACACTGTGACGAAACATTCGCACTGTGATGTAACATTCACACTGTGACGTAACATTTGCACTGCTTGTGACGTAACATTCACACTGTGATGTAACGTTCACACTGTGACGTAACATTCACACTATGATGTAACATTCACACTGTGACGTAACATTCACATTCTAATGTAACATTCACACTGTGACGTAACATTCACACTGTGATGTAACAGCCACACTGTGACGTAACATTCACACTGTGATGTAACAGCCACACTGTGACGTAACATTCACACTGTGACGTAACATTCACACTGTGATGTAACATTCACACTGTGTGTTGCAACATTAATACAGTATGTGATGTAACAGTCACGCTGTGTATTCGTAATGTAACATTCATACAGTGTGTGTGTGTGTGTGTGTGTGTATGTGTGTGTGTGTTTGTGTTTGTATGTGTGTACTTACCTAATTATGGTTGCAGGGGTCGAATCACAGGTCCACTCTCTCCTTGATCCATGAGCTTTATCATACCTCTTCTTAAAGCTATGTATGGATCCTACCTCCGCTACTACATTACTCTCCAGACTATTCCACTTCCTGACAACTCTGTGATTGAGGAAATACTTCCTAACATCCCTGAAACTCGTCTAAATCTTCAGCTGTGTCCCATCTCTGGAACATCCTGTCTCTGTCCACCTTCTCAATTCCTCTCAGTACTTTATATGTCGTTATCATGTCCCCCCCCCCTCTCTCTCCTGTCCTCCAGTGTCCCTTAACCTTTCCTTGTAGGACATTTCCCTTTTCTCCGGGACTAGTCTAGTTGCAGTCCTTTGCACTTTCTCTAATTTCTTGACGTGCTTCATCAGGTGTGGGTTCCAAACTGGTGCTGTGTACTCCATTATGGGCCTGACGTACACTGTGTACAGAATCGTGAACGATTCCTTACTGAGGTGTTGGAATGCTATTCTTAGGTTTGCCAGGTGACCATATACTGCAGCAGTTATTTGGTTGATGTGCGCCTCAGGAGATGTGCTCGGTATTATGCTCACCCCAAGATCCTTTTCCTTGAGTAAAGTCTGCAGTCTTTGGTTCCCTAGACCGTGCTTTGTCTGCAGCCTTCTTTGACCTTCCCCGATCTTCATGAGTTTGCACTTGGTGGGGTTAAAATCTAGGAGGCATTTGCTGGAGGAGGCTGTCCAGATTCCTTTCTAGTCTTTCCTGATGGTCGTCCGATTGTATTCTCCTCATTAAGAACATAAGAAAGAAGGAACATTGCAACAGGCCTACTGGCCCATGCGAGGCAGGTCCACGTCACCTCCCGGCTTAATGACCCACCTATTCAGGTTAGGTCACGTCCACTTAAGGAGCGCGGCATCAGATCTACAGCACAAGCTAGTCAGGTCCAACTCACACCCACCAACACCCATTAATGTATTTATTCAACCTATTTTCAAAACTACACAACGTCTTCGCTTCTATGACGGTACTCGGGAGTTTGTTCCACTCATCCACTACTATATCCTTCCTGAATTTGAATTTTTCCAACTTTAAACCATTGCTGTGAGTCCTGTCTTGGCTAGATATTTTTAGCAAGCTATTTACATTCCCTTTATTTATTTCTATTTTCCATTTATACACCTCAATCATATCCCCCCTAATTCTACGCCTTTCTAGAGAGTGCAGATTCGGTGCCCTCAGTCTGTCCTCATAGGGAAGATTTCTGATACACAGGATCAACTTTGTTATCCTCCTTTGTATGTTTTCCAGTGCATTTATATCCATTCTGTAATACGTGACCAGAACTGTGCAGCATAATGTAGATGAGGCCTAACCAAGGATATATAGAGTTGAAGAACAACCTGAGGACTTCTATTATTTATGCTCCTTGATATAAAGCCAAGGATTCAGTTCGCTTTTTTTGCTAACACTTATGCACTGTTGTCTTGGTTTTAGATTACTTCAAACTAGAATTCCCAAATCCTTTTCCTAGTCAGTAATATTAAGATCTACATTATTTAGTTTATATGTGGCATGATTATTTTCTTGTCCAGTGTCTGGAACTTTGCATTTGTCTATATTAAACTGCACCTGCCACTTCTCCGACCACAGCATCAGTCTATGTGATCATCCTGGAGTTCTCTAATGTCCTCATTAGAATGAATTAGGCGACCCGTTTTGGTGTCATCAGCAAATTTGCTTATGTCGCTATTTATTCCCTCATCAATCTCGTTTATGTAAACTGTGAACAACAAAGGGCTCATCATTGACCCCTGTGAAACGCCACTCTTGACATGCCCCCATTCTAATTTCTCCGCATTGATGCAAACTCTCTGCTGCCTATTTGTCAGCCATGCCTCTACCCCGGAAAAAATTTCTCCTATTCCATGTGCCTTAATTTTCCTCAATAGCCTCTGGTGTGGAACTCTATCAAAAGCCTTACTGAAGTCCATATACACAATATCATATTCTTTACCATGATCTACCTCCTCAAATACCTTAGTGAAAAAAGTTAGTAAATTTGCAAGATAGGAACTGTCAGCATAGTTGCTGATCCCCTGTATATGTATATGTTATCTGAGTGTCATAGTACCATCCCTATGTTTTACATACATGACCCCTTGCTAGGCTCAGTGACTAGCTTGTGTAATGTCACGTGATGCCGATGTGAGCACTGCACTCCCGGCCCTCGTCCTCAGTTCCCAGTACACCTACCAAGCAACAGGACAGGCAGGTTGGGATCCCTATTTTCACACACTGCTAATATAAGTTACCATCCAACAAGTGTGTTTAACTCCAATCATCACATCACGAACCCTCCCAACAAATGGTGCCAGTGGTGAGCACATAAATTTGGTATTTACGTAGATGTCTGGAGATAAATTCTCTCAGCCGATGAGGACATTGTGTGTGTGATGCATGGCGGCCTAGCTAAACAGCCTGCTACTCTGACCCAGCACTTGCCAGCCTCTCTGCACTACTTCCTGGTCAGTCTTTGTCTTAGTGTTTTATTTGCTTATTTGCATTACTTCCAAGGGGTTGACCCGGGTTTGCAAATTAAGCCAAGCCACCAAGCCAGTCTGTGGGGGGAGTCCAGCCCTACACCATCCAGCCTGTCTTAAGTACCAGCCTTGCCTGCTAAGCCAGCTTTCTACCCCTGCTGTGCTCATCCTTACAAGTTCTCAATCCAGTCTGTGTGACGGGTTAAGCCAGTCGAGCCAGCCAGCCAACTAACCCAGGTGACTAACCCAGTACTCAAGCAAGCCACGTGAGTTCCAGCCTTCACCGTCGCTTTGTGCTTCCAGTTCTAAGCTGTTCTGAGTGTTTTACCATCCCTGTGATGTTGTGGTATTTTGTGGGTTTTTAAGCCAGCCTGGCTTAGAATATTTTCGTGCCTAGTGTGGGTGTCCCCAGAGCAGCTTATCCCATCCTGGAGGCCCAGTCACCGCGCTGCCTCACTCACCCACACCTACCACACTGTTTTTTTTGTACCCTTATATCGGGTTCTAGCACCATATTTTATGGACCACATAGGGGGTCAAGACGCAAGATTGTCCCTTCGTCCTTGTGCGCCAACATAAACACCTCCTGTATGCGTCTATCATCGATATAAGCGCAAATCCTCGGAGACAACGTGTTAAGAGTAGTAGCGAATGCCGGCAGCCCAAGAGACTCCACTATCATTCTTCACCAACGTCGCTACAGTGATAATAAATATTTTTATAGAGACATTTGCGAGTGTTGAGACAATTTTTCAGTGATTTCTTAGTGACATTTCTTTCCATGTTGAGATTCATTAATCAATTTGTACCTTTCAAGATGGCTACGAATTGCTTCGGCAATTATTGATTCCATGAATTTTCCCACTATGGAGGTAAGGCTTATTGGTCTATAGTTAGAAGCTAAGGACCTGTCACCTGCTTTGTAAATAGCTTCACATTTTCTTCACATAGGGACACTTCTGAGTCTATCCCTTGTGTCATATTTACGTATGCCAGAAGCACCGATCCTAGGACCGACCCCTGTGGAACCCCACTTGTCATAGGCACCCAGTCTGACACCTCGTCATGTGTCATGACTCGCTGTTGCCTTCCTGTCAGGTATTATCTGATCCATTGCAGTGAATTCTCTGTTATACCTGCCTGGTCCTTCAACTTTTGCATTAATCTCTTGTGTGGAATTATGTCAAAAGCCTTCTTACAGTAAGTCCAAGAAAATGCAATCTACCCACTCTCTCTCCTCTCTCTCCTCTCTCTCTCTTCTCTCTCTCTCTCTCTCTCTCTTCTCTCTCTCTCTCTTTTACTGCCGTCACCTTGTCGTAAAACTCCAGTAAGTTTGTGACACAGAATTTTCCTGCCCTGAAACCGTACTGGTTGTCGTGAATAAGCTCATTCCTTTCTAGATGCTCCACATCTCTTCTGATAATCTTCTCCATCACTTTTCATACTATACATATCATTGACAGTGGTCTGTAGTTTAGTGCTGCGAGTCTGTCTCCTGTCTTGAAAATTGGGACAATATTTGCTGTCTTCCACACCTCAGGTAGCGTGTGTGGTGTAAGATTCGCACGGTGTGTGTGTGTGTGTGGTGTAAGATTCACACGGTGTGTGTATGTGTGTGTGTAAGATTCACACGGTGTGTGTGTGTGGTGTAAGATTCACACGGTGTGTGTGTGTGTAAGATTCACACGGTATGTGCGGTGTAAGATTCACATTGTGTGTGTGTGTTTGGTGTAAGATTCACACGGTGCTTGTATGTCTGCGGTAATATTCACACAGTGTGGAGCTCGTCTGGCGTCGGTCTCTATGGCAGGAACACTCCAGTTGTATCACTGAGTGGTGGTAACAGCAGTAGTAGTAGTAGTAGTAGCAGTCATAGTAGAAGCAGTAGTAGTAGCAGTAGTGGTAGTAGTAGGAATAATAGTAGCAGTAGTAGTAGCGGTAGCAGTAATAGTAGTAGTATCAGTGGCAGTAGTAGTAGCAGTAGTAGTAATAGTAGTAGTAGTAGTAATAGTAGCAGTAATAGTAGTAGCAGCAGCAGTAGTACTAGTATTTGTAATAGCAGCAGTAGTAGCAGCAATAGTGGCAGTAATAGCAGTAGTAGAAGTAGTAGCAGTAACTGCAGTAGTAGTAGTAGTAGCAGCAGTAGTAGTAGCAGTAACTGCAGTAGTAGTAGTAGCAGCAGTAGTAGTAGCAATAGCAGCAGCCGTAGCATGAAGGTGGTACACAGCCAAAGTGAAGGTGAGACTGAGGATGGCACTCTGCCAGAGTGAAGGTGGCACACAGAGTAAAGATGGCACACAGCCAGAGTGAAGATGAGAGTGAAGGTGGCACGCAGCCAGAGTGAAGGTGACACACAGAGTGAAGATGAGAGTGAAGGTGGCACGCAGCCAGAGTGAAGGTGGCACACAGCCAGAGTGAAGATGAGAGTGAAGGTGGCACACAGCCAGAGTGAAGATGAGAGTGAAGGTGGCACACAGCCAGAGTGAAGATGAGAGTGAAGGTGGCACACAGCCAGAGTGAAGATGAGAGTGAAGGTGGCACACAGCTAGAGTGAAGATGAGAGTGAAGGTGACACACAGCCAGAGTGAAGATGAGAGTGAAGGTGGCACGCAGCCAGAGTGAAGATGAGAGTGAAGGTGGCACACAGCCAGAGTGAAGATGAGAGTGGAGGTGGCACACAGCCAGAGTGAAGGTGGCACGCAGCCAGAGTGAAGATGAGAGTGAAGGTGGCACACAGCCAGAGTGAAGATGAGAGTGAAGGTGGCACGCAACCAGAGTGAAGGTGAGAGTGAAGGTGGCACACAGCCAGAGTGAAGGTGAGAGTGAAGGTGGCACACAGCCAGAGTGAAGGTGAGAGTGAAGGTGGCACACAGCCAGAGTGAAGAGAGTGAAGGTGGCACGCAGCTAGAGTGAAGATGAGAGTGAAGGTGGCATGCAGCTAGAGGGAAGGTGACACTCAACCAGAGTGAAGGTGAGAGTGAAGGTGGCACAGAGCTATAGTGAAGGTGAGAGTGAGGATGGCACATAGCCAGAGTGAAGGTGACACACAACAAGAATGAAGGTGAGAGTGAAATTGGTACACAGCTATAGTGAAGGTGAGACTGAGGATGGCACATAGCCAGAGTGAAGGTGGCACACAGCCAGAGTGTAGATGAGAGTGAAGGTGGCTCACAGCCAGAGTGTAGATGAGAGTGGAGGTGGCACACAGCCAGAGTGAAGATGAGAGTGAAGGTGGCACGCAGCCAGAGTGAAGATGAGAGTGAAAGTGGCACACAGCCAGAGTGAAGATGAGAGTGAAGGTGGCACGCAACCAGAGTGAAGGTGAGAGTGAAGGTGGCACACAGCCAGAGTGAAGGTGGCACACAGCCAGAGTGAAGAGAGTGAAGGTGGCACGCAGCTAGAGTGAAGGTGGCACGCAGCTAGAGGGAAGGTGACACTCAACCAGAGTGAAGGTGAAAGTGAAGGTGGCACACAGCTATAGTGAAGGTGAGAGTGAGGATGGCACATAGCCAGAGTGAAGGTGACACACAACAAGAATGAAGGTGAGAGTGAAGGTGGTACACAGCTATAGTGAAGGTGAGACTGAGGATGGCACATAACCAGAGTGAAGGTGGCACACAGCCAGAGTGTAGATGAGAGTGAAGGTGGCTCACAGCCAGAGTGTAGATGAGAGTGAAGGTGGCACACAGCCAGTGAAAATGAGAGTGAAAGTGGCACACACCCAGAGTGAAGGTAGCACGCAGGCAGACTGATGGTGAGAGTGAAGGTGGCACACACCCAGAGTGAAGGTGGTACACAGCCAGAATGAGGGTGAGAGTGAAGGTGGCACGCAGCCAGAGTGAGAGTGGCACACAGCTAGAGTGAAGGTGGCACACAGCCAGAGTGACGGTGAGAGTGGATGCCGTCTTGAGAAAGAGTGAAGATGCGGTCTCCTGGAGATGTTTCAAGGTGAAGATGCTGTCACCTGGAGATGTGTCAATTTAAAGATGCTGTCACCTGGAGATGTGACAAGGTGAAGATGCTGTCACCTGGAGATGTGACAAGGTGAAGATGCTGTCACCTGGAGATGTGACAAGGTGAAGATGCTGTCACCTGGAGATGTGACAAGGTGAAGATGCTGTCACCTGGAGATGTGACAAGGTGAAGATGCTGTTACCTGGAGATGTGTCAAGATTCACTCGATAAAAATAAATCTGTGACGTAAGCATTTCATTGTTTCAACTGAGAGGAACTGAACTTCATTTTAGACTTGGGAATAAAGGAAGACAAAATAAAAGGAGTAACATAAAAAGACTACAGCCCAAAATAGTACAAAGATATTGGACATACTGGACAGAAGCAGAGTACCCCACACCAGCTGCATTATAAAAAGCTGGAGCTGTACTGGACACTAGAAGCATAACAAACACGAGTGGCAGCAACACTTGATTCAACAACAGTCTCGCCAGTAGTCAGTTCACTAAAACAGCACAGCTAGAACAACTTCCTTTATCATTGTAAATATACAAGGCATTAAAGGAAAGATGATGGAATGTTTGGAGTCTTCACAGAGACCCACACATACGAATACACAGATCATTTACAGCCCACACAGAGCCAAAAAAGTATTTAAATTACTGGGAACGCCTCAGAGTCCTAAATATGTACTCTCCGGAGTGGAGTAAAGAGAGATATATGATCGTATATTCGTGAAAGATACTTGAGGGACTATTTCTAAATCCGGGCACTGTCATAACAACATACTGGAGTGAGAGATATGGAAGGAAGTGTACAATAACACTAGTGAAAAGCAGGGGCGCCGTGGGCACAATAAGAAAACATTGTATTAATATCATGGTCACAGACTGTCTGTGCATGAACGGTGTACAATACCTACAAGATGAATTGGACACATATACCTTTGATGAGTTTCGAGAGTCTTACTACTCTCGGAGCCCGGCCATGGGCCAGGCTTGTCTGGTGCTAACCTGGTCAACCAGGCAGTTGCTGTTGGAGGCTCGTTGCCCCACATATCCATCACAGCCTGGTTAATCTGGCACCTGGTGAAGATGCTTATCCAGGGTTCTCTTGAAGACTTCTACACTTGTTCCAGCAGGGTTTCTGATATCTTCTGGTAAGATCTTGAAAAATATGGGGCCACGAATGTTGATACAGTGTTCCCTTATTGAGCCCACCGCACCCCTGCTTTTCACTGGGTTTATTTTGCACTTCCTCCCATATCTCTCACTCCAGTATGTTGCTATGACAGTGTACAGATTTGGGACCATTTACTCGAGTACTTTCCAGGTATATATTATCATGTATCTCTCTCTCTCTTCCGTTCCAGTGAGTGCATGTTCAAGACTTTAAGACGTTCCCAGTAATTTAAATGCTGTACTGCCTCTATGTGGGGACGTAAACGATCTCTGTATTTGTTCAAGTTCTGATATTTCTCCTGCCTTGAACGGGGCCATCAACACTGAGCAATATTCCAGATGAGGGAGCGATGTGAAAAGTGTCACTATTGGCATTATTTCCCTTGTTTTCAAAGTTCTCAATACCCCCATCGTCATCCTCCTGGCTGTCGTGATCTTTGTCTTATTGTGTTCTTTAAAAGAAAGGTCAGCTGACATAATTATGCCCAAGTCTTGTACGTGTTCCTTTTGTTCTATTTGGTGATCCTCTTGAGTTTTATATACCGTATATATTCCTTTTGAGTTCTTCATTCTTTCCATACCTAAGAAGCTGGAACATACTACCAATGAACGTCATGTTCTCCACTGCGCACTGGAAAACCGTGCTTATATCTTCCTGTAATTTTTCAATGGTGACTGTCATGCTTATTTTAGTGTTATCTGCAAATGATGATACAAAACTATGACGGGTGTTTTTATTTATGTTTTGCTACGAGGATGAGAAACAGCAGAGGTGCCAGGACAGTGCCTTGGGAGAACTGAGTTTTTACCTAGCTGATGCTGGCTTTTTCTCTGTTTAGTTTTTGTGTTCTGTATGTTAGGAACCCGTAAATCCATCTGCCTACCTTTCCCGTAATGCCTATGGCCCTCATTTTGTGAGCTATCACTCCATGATCGCATTGATCAAACGCCTTTGCAGATTCTGTGTATAAAATTTCTGCGTTTTCGTCGCTTTCCAGCGCCTCCGTAATTCTGTCATAGTGGTTCAGCAGCTGTATATCTGGGTATCTTTATTTGTAGATGTTTCGTCAACCAATGGCTTTTTCAGTACAAGGACACAGCTTGAAGAAAGTATAATTATATACAAAAGACGAGGTAATCAGTCACTCAGCCTTGGAATTGGTGAAAAGCACTCTAGTCTTGAAGAATCTGAATCACAGTCATGAAGCATGGCGCTTATACATTGGCGTCAGGTGAGGGACGTGCAGCAGGTTGTGCAGATATCCTCTGTACCAAGATTCCATAATGTTGCTGTCTGACAGGTTGTACATGCCACTGCAACATTATGGAATCTCGTGAAGGCTGGCATTTCAGACGGGAGTAGAATGAAATTAGTTCTGAGCTTACCACAGCCACGTATGTCCTGGCATCATGAAACATGCCCAGTGCTACTGAGTACATGATGATTGAGGTGGGCTTAAATAACACTGGTTCGGTCCCCATCTCACCGCAGTTTGTTAATTTCTTAAAATCCACTTGGTCGTGGTTATGTCGTGCCGAATAGGTAAAACTTGCGATATTGTTTTAAATATCAACACTCTCCTTGCTGAAAAAGGCAAGTGAAAATTTGTGTATGCAATAATTTAACAAAAAATCATTCTGAACCTAATGAAAAAATATATATTTCACTGTGTTTGTTGATTATTAAATTATTGTAAACTTATCCAAAGTATATGTAGCTGGATTAGGCTAAATTAAATTACGCTTGTTATAATAAGGTTAGGTAAGTTTTCTAAGGTTCTTTTGGTACAAAATTATTAATTTTTACATTTTATATATATATATATATATATATATATATATATATATATATATATATATATATATATATATATATATATATATATATATATATATATATATATATATATATATATATATATATATATATTATATATATATATATATATATATATATATAATATATATATATATATATATATATATTAATATATATATATATATATAAAATATTATATATATATATATATTATATATATATATATATATATATATATATATATAATGTCGTGCCGAATATGTAAAACTGGTCAATTAGCAAGAACTCATTTAAAATTAATTCCTTTCTAAAATTTTCTCTTATACGTTTAAAGATATATTTTTATTCATTAATGTTGTGTAAATCAATTTATAATTTTGCACCAAAAGAGAAACTTACCTAACCTTATTATAACAAGCCGCCAAATTTATATTAGCCTAACCCAACTAAATATATTTTAGATTTCGTTTACATTAATTTAATACGAAACAAACACAGTGAAATATAGAGTTTTTGCGTTGGTTGGTCAGAATGATTTTGGCCGAAATATATTGCATACACAATTTTCACTTGTCCTCTATATGGCAAGATGAACGTTGCTATTTAAGCCAAGATGTGTCAAGTTCTGACTATTAGGCACGACATATATTATATATATATATTTATAGAATTATATTTATATTATATATAGATATATATATAAAGTAGTCTAATTTCTACAGGGGCATCCCTTCGGTTTAGGGCCTTCCACTGGGCGCACCCTTCCGGTTAGGCCTTATACAGTGGGCATCCCTTCCGGTTTGGGCCTTCTACAGAGACATCCCTTACGGTCTAGGCCAGCAGCTGGAGGGTCACCTTTTCACACCTAGGTGTTACTTCCCGGTTTTTGACCATGACTCGCTCGAGACTAATACCATTGACCCCCCAACCATACCCCCCGCCCACGACCCCCCGCCTTGCGACCCCGCCGTCGCCCGCGAGCACCGCCCCGCCGCCCGCGAGCCCGCGCACCGCGCGCCCCGCCCCGCCGCACGCGCGCCCGCGAGCCCCGCCCAACCCAGCGCGCCCGCCGGCCCCTCGGCGCCTTCTGCTGCGGCCTTCTGCAGCGTGTCCGGATCGCCCACCCGCCGCTCGCAATTTTTTTCCGATTTTTGTCGAATTTTTTTGAATTTCATTTTCGTGAGTCTCATCTCCTCAGATCAAAATTTTTAAGGTTCCCCTCCCAATTTCACCCCCATCCAAAATTTCTAGATAATTCAAGTATCATCTTCCTCGGATACCCCCTCCATTTCACACCCCCATCCCCAAACAATTTTCGAAAATCAAATTCTCCATCTCCTTGTAGAATCAAGGTTTTTTTGGGTACCCCTCTTTCACCCAAAAATTTTCTCGACAATACCATGGACTCATCTCCTCGGATAAGTTTTTTGGATCCCCGATGGGTTTTTCGAAATTTCCATCTCCTCAGATCAAATTTTTGGGTTACCCATCCTTTCACCCCCCATCCCCAAACAATTTCGCGAAATCAAATTCTCCATCGCCTTGGATCAAGTTTTTTTTTTGGGTACCCATCGTTCACCCCAAATTTTCTCGACATACCATATCCATCTCTCGGATCAAAGTTTTTTGTAATCCCACTTGGGGGTTTCTCCTTCTCCTAGGATCAAATTTTTGAGGTTCCCCCTCTCACTTTCACCCCCCACATCCCAAAAATTTCTCGATAATAAAAGTTTTGGATTCCCTATGGGGGTTTCGAATTCTCCATATCTAGGATCAGTTTTTGGAATCCCCCCCTATGGGGTTTCGAAATTCTCCATCTCCTTGGATTCAAATTTTTGTACTTTAACCCCTCACTTGCACCCCAAAATTTTTTCTCGACAAAATACCATGACTCATCTCTCAGATCAAATTTTTAAGGTTCCCCCTCCACTTTCACCCCCAATCCCAAAAATTTTCTCGATAATACAAGTTTTTGGATTCCCCCCTATGGGGGGTTTGAATTTCTTATGAGCACCTTGGATCAAAAATTTTTGGATTACCCTCCCACTTTTTCAACACCACCATCCAAATTTTTCGGATAATACAAGTTTTGGATACTCCCCCTATGGGGTTCTCAATATCAAAGTCTCCACTTCCTCGGATCACCCTCCCACTTTCACCCCCCCAACCCCAAAAATTTCTGACAATTCATGATTACATTTCCTCGGTTCAAGTTTTTTGGATCCCCTATGAGAGTTTCGAAATTCTCATTCCTTGTATCAAGTTTTTCTCGAAATCAAAGTCTCCATCTCCTTGGATACAATTTTTGGAATACCTTCACTTTTCACTCCCCCCAAAATTTTCTCGATAATACAAGACTTATTCTTGGATCAAGGTTTTGTGGGATTACCCCTCTGGGGTAAGCATTCAATTGAACTCATCCTATGGGGCATGCATACTAGGTCTAATGAAGGTGTTTACTCGGCGGTCGTGACCGTCAGTTATTCCACTCATTAAGGTTATAAATGAACTAAAAAAGGACCAACGCGCGCACAGGTTGAATCTTGTCTAACCTTTTACCCACCCTTCCAAACCCTCACACTCCAACCCACACCTCACAATTTTCACTCATAACCCATTTTTCTCGTTTTAAACCTTTTAGTTCATTAAGTAATATGGGACACATGCTCTGAAAGTCACCACATCACTTTAGTTTAAATTCACTACTCACAATTTTACATATTACGAAGTAAATACGCACTTTTTTTTGAAAACATCTTAAAACACACTCCTAAAATATTTGAATCCTCAAAAAACTACTTTATACATTTCAAACAACACTGAATTACTCCAAAAAACATATTTCGAAAACACCCCAAAATCACCTTTGAATACTCCAGAAACAACTTCAAGTACTCTTGCACTTCATTTGAAAAACCCTTCATAAGTTACTATCATAATCATTTGTACACCTTCAAAACACCTTTGAAATAATCACATAAACACTTGAACACCTTCAAAAACACCTTTGAAATAACTCAAAACACTTCGAACACCTTCAAAACACCCTTGAACACCTTCAAAACACCTTGAACACCTTCAAAAACAACATTTGACTCACTCAAAACACACCTTTGTACACCTTTGAACCATTTCCAAACATCACTGAAAAACACTCAATACACCATTTGAGTACTCCAAATACCCATGAATACTAAAACACCACTGAATACACTCAAAACACCACCAAAATACCATGAAACCATTTCCAAACCAAAATTTGAGTACTCCCAATTACACCACTGAATACTACTAAAACACCGCTGAATTCAATCAAACACTTCAACACCTTCAAAAACCTTTTGAAACACATTTGAACATTTCAAAAACACTATTTGAGTATTCCAAATATACACCAATGATTACTACTAGAACACCGCTGAATTCAATCAAAACACCTTCAACACTTCAAATAAACTAAATTTCATCACAACCACTTATTTCATCTTTTTTCGGTAATCTCTAATTCGACTACATTACCCACATCCATCATCAATTTACAATTTATTCTCATTTTTTTCCCCTTCTTTTACTAATAAAATTTCTAATAAAATCCTCTCCATACCCACCTCTTGTATCCACATAAATTAAATATTATACTCGCATCAACTACCCACTATTGCGATATTTATTCAACACCCCCTCATGATTTTACAATTTCATAAACTTTTAATTCTATAATTTCTTTTTTTAAGATTTCAAACTTTACCTTTTTATTCAGTAAATTCTTCCATAGTTCTAATTTACAAACCTCCCCATACCCCTCTCATCTCACCGCATGTTCGTCACATCTATACTCACCCATCTCCCCAACAAACCTCTTCTGAAACAACACACACACACACAAAAAAATCACATTTCACTTCCACAAAATGCATCTAATCCACTAAATACACTGTAACCAAGATTTTCACACACACCTTATCTAACCTAACCTTACTAACTAACCCCTAACCCTAACTAAACTTATTCCTAACATAACCTAAACATAACCTTTCTAGCTATCCTGAACCTTACCTAACCTAACCTTACCTAACCTAACCTTAACCTACCTACCCTAACCTAACTTACCATAACATAACTAACCTAACCTTAACTAGCCTAAACTAAACCTTACCGAACGAACTTACCTACTACCCAACCTTAACCTTACCTAACCTAAACTAACTTATCCTAACCTAACACAACCTAACCGTACCTAACATAACCTTTCTTATCTAAAACGCACTAACCTACCTTACCTAACTTATTCCTAACCTAACCTACCCTAACCTAACCTACCCGAACCTAACCCACCCCCAACCTAACCTACCCTAAACCTAAACCTAGCCTAACCTACCTAACTTAAAACTAACCTAACTAACCTAACCGAACCTGCCCTACCTAACTACCAACCCTACCTTACGAACCTACCTAACCTAAATTAACCTTAACCTAACTATATACAAACCTTACCTAACCATTACCTAACATCACATAAACATACTTACCTAAACCTAATCTACCTATCCATTACCTAACCTAACCTAACCGAACCTTTTCTAACCTAAACCTAACTTATACTAACCTAAACACAAACCTAACCTTACCAACTTAACCTCAAATTAACATAACCGAACCTAACCTAACCTAACCTAATTATTCCTAACTAACCTACCCTAACCTAACTACCCTACTAGCTACCCTAACCTAACCTTACCCTAACCTAACCTAGCCTAACCTAACTACTTAACTAAACCTAACCTAACCTAACCCGAACTAGCTAACATAAACCTAACCTACACTGAAAACACTTCCAAAAACACCATTTGAGTACTCCCCAAAATACCACTGAATCAAAAACACCACTGAATACACTCAAAACAACCTTCAACACTTCAAAAACACCTTTGAACACCTTCAAAACACCTTTGAAAACATTCAAAACACTCTCATAATCATTTGAACACATCAAAAACCTTTGAATAACCTCAAATAACCTCGAAAACACTTCAAAAAACACCCTTGACCACCTTGATCACTTCAAAAACAACATTTGAACACACTCAAAACACCTTTGAAACCTTTGAACATTTCCAAACAACATGAAAACACTTCCAAAAACCACCATTTGAGTACTCCCAAATTACACCATTGAATACTTAAAACACACTGGATTACACTCAAAACACACCCAAAATCCCATAAACTAAGTCAACACCCACACCCACAACACCACAACCCTCAACACCAAATTTTTTCTCGTTTTATCTCATTTCTCGAAAGTCAAACACCCCACACCCCCCATATTTTTCTCGGTTTAACACTTTTAGTTCATTAAAGTTTATAAGGGGCCACACTACATCAGAAAAAAGTCACAAAAAACAACCCACTTATAACGTCTTTTCGGGTATCTCTAGTTCGCAACAGACACCACATCCCACATCACCACATCACTAACCACACACACCCACCACAGACAACACCCACAACATTCCCTAATAGCCTAACTAAACCTAACTTATCCTTAACATAACCTAACCTAACCTACCTAACCTAACCTAACCTAACTTATCTAACCTACCTAACCTAACCTAACCTTAACCAAATTATCCTACCTAACTAACCTAGCTTAACTAACCTAACCTAACTTAACCTAACCTAACCTAACTAAACGAAACCTACCCTAACCTAACCTTACTATCCTACATAGCTAACCTAACCTAACCTAACTTAACTAACCCACCTAACCTACTAACTAGCTAACCTAACATAACCTAACCTAACCTAAACCTACCCGAACCTAACTAACCTAACCTTCTAACATTACCTTACCTAACCTAGCGAAACCTATCCTAACCTAACCTAAAATATTTGGAACACTTCCAAAAAACATTAGAGTACGCAGGAATTACTTTGAAGACTCCATTTTTGGATATTTCCAAATTAGTTTGAAAACTTTATCGTAAAAACGAACATTATTTTCTTGTCGGTTTAAAACACACTCAATGGTAGAAATATTTACTCGATTTCCGAATTAGAAGCACTGTCCTCGCTCTGAGAGATCATTGTGGGGGGCGTCACCCCAACACATGGTGTAATGCGCTTCAACCCAAGGTAGAACTTAAACACCTGCGTCAAAACTCAGGACAGACAGGCGCCATGTAATGCGGGGAGTAACATCAGGTAGAAAATCATCTCTTTCCAGACCAACTGTCAATCCTAACTAACCTAAACCTACCTAAAATTTCCTAACAACCTAACCTCCACCTAACCGACCCTAACTAACTCCATCAATCACCTATAATCTAACCTACCCTCCCACCTAACCTACCCAACCTAACTCATCAAACACCTCTATCCTAACCTAACCTAACCTAACCATACCTAACCAACTCCTCAACCACCTCGAATATACCTAACTTAACCTAACTAACCTTACCTAACTCCCGAACCTAACTACCTAAATAACCCATCCTAACCTGTCCCAACTTAACTAACCTAACCTACCTAACCTAACCTAACCAAACCTAACCTAACTTATCTAAGCTAAGACCTAAACCTAACTTATTCCTAACCTGTCCCAACCTTAACCTAACCTAACCTATCTAACCTAACCTAAAAACTAAACCTAACTAACTATCCTAATGCTAACCTAACCTAACTTATCCTAACCTAACTAGCCTAAACCTAATCCTAAAACACGACTAAAATTTGATCCAACTTGAACACCAATGATCTTCTTCAAAAAATGCTCGCCATCATTTGAACCCTTCAAAAAATCACCATCAAACACCTCCGAATACTCCAAAAAAAACCACTACTGATTACTACAAATCACCACTAATCTACCAATCACCGTCAAAAATCACCAGAAAAACTAAGATAACATCACCATTAACATCCTTTTTATAGAAATCCCATCAAATCACTTAACCAAGAACTCCCTCCCCATTTGGCGCATGAAAAAAAAAGCATGAACACAAACCTAATACGCAAACACTTAGTACATGATCACCATCAACTGAAAACATATCTTGTACACACACATAATATAAGACAATCACCAACTACAATCACCCATGTTCACTTACCTCAAAATCACTAATATCACAGAAAACAATCATTTTTATAAACATTTCACACACAAAAAAAAAAAAATCATATTTGACAATATCTAAGCGCACTCACCTCACTACCACCAACACACGATGTCTCACCTCACAGGACCGACAAAGCTCACCTCCAGTGACGTCACACTCCCATTGTGTTACTTGGTGGTTGGTAACATCACACCTAACCCCCCTTGTTTCAACCTATTGTACCCTACATTATCTAAGAACACTATATCCAACACGATTACCAGATTTTATGATCCCCAACACCAAGATCACAGAAAACACACATTTTTTATAATTATTCACACAAAAATCACGATCACCAATTCCATATCATGTTTACCGTCATCTATCAACACTAATCACCAAGATCACCAAAAAATCTAAGATCATGCATCTCAAAACTACTATGATCACTGAAAACACTTATTTTTTAAACATTCGCACAAAAATAAGACATACACAAAAATACCACAACACTTCCACCAACATCTATAACATAACATGAGCACTATAACATATCACTATCACAAAAAAAATAATACACAGACACCCACATATTATACATTTCAATTGCAAATTTAAGACATGAGACATACACACCAAATCTAAGACATTCACCTCCAACTAAGACATACACATCACCCCTAAAACTTCCTTCCTTATTCATTCCGTATATCTCCTAGAGCTGTTTTAACCCCGACGGATCCATCACGACGTAGGAGCCAGAGTGTAGTAGGTGGTGTTGGAGTGGTGATGGTTCCTCTGGCTCCTACGTCGTGGTGGATCCGTCGGGGTTAAAACAGCTCTAGGAGATATACGGAATGAATAAGGAAGGAAGTTTTAGGGGTGATGTGTATGTCTTAGTTGGAGGTGAATGTCTTAGATTTGGTGTGTATGTCTCATGTCTTAAATTTGCAATTGAAATGTATAATATGTGGGTGTCTGTGTATTATTTTTTTTTGTGATAGTGATATGTTATAGTGCTCATGTTATGTTATAGATGTTGGTGGAAGTGTTGTGGTATTTTTGTGTATGTCTTATTTTTGTGCGAATGTTTAAAAAATAAGTGTTTTCATGATCATAGTAGTTTTGAGA
>NC_069450.1:8779869-8811737 GCF_026875155.1 Cherax quadricarinatus | reverse complement strand
TAGAAGTTTTATTTTTTTATTGAAATTGCTGTTAACGGTTTCTAGGGGATTTTTCCTAAGTTTAGAATAGGTTTCAGTATCATCTAAGAGATTATTCATTTTTTTCTTGGTAATCATTTTCTTTCATAATTACTATTGATTTATTTTGTCTGCTTTAGTAAGGCGCAAATTTTTATTGTTATTAAGTGTATCATAAAGACTTAAAGAATCTTTGAGGGCAATTGGGAATGTTTGGTTTTAACATAGAGCTATATACCATTCCCTTACTAATATTAATTTCATCAGAGGATAAATCAGAAAATTTTTCAAAGTTACAAAAGGCTTTTGCAATTTCAACATTATTAAGTTTTTTGAAGTTGCAAAACTTAGGCCAAAACCTAGAGCAGCAGTTGTATGTTTGTCTAAAATTTCATCTGATAAGTTAATTACAAAATTGTTATTAGCATGCTTTGTCCAATCACTATTTTCAATTAAAATGTCTAATTTTCTTTGTAGTTTGCTCTTGAGTTCATTACAAATTCTTCTGAGTTTATTATAGCAATGATCCAACATACTGTGTTTCCATTCTGATGGAATGGCCTGATTAAAAGAGTATTTTTTGTTTTGACTACAAACCTCACTCAAGGAAAAAGATCTTGGGGTGAGTATAACACCAGGCACATCTCCTGAAGCGCACATCAACCAAATAACTGCTGCAGCATATGGGCGCCTAGCAAACCTCAGAACAGCATTCCGACATCTTAATAAGGAATCGTTCAGGACCCTGTACACCGTATACGTTAGGCCCATATTGGAGTATGCGGCACCAGTTTGGAACCCACACCTAGCCAAGCACGTAAAGAAACTAGAGAAAGTGCAAAGGTTTGCAACAAGACTAGTCCCAAAGCTAAGAGGTATGTCCTACGAGGAGAGGTTAAGGGAAATCAACCTGACGACACTGGGGGGACAGGAGATAGGGGGACATGATAACGACATACAAAATACTGAGAGGAATTGACAAGGTGGACAAAGACAGGATGTTCCAGAGATTGGACACAGTAACAAGGGGACACAGTTGGAAGCTGAAGACACAGATGAATCACAGGGATGTTAGGAAGTATTTCTTCAGCCACAGAGTAGTCAGTAAGTGGAATAGTTTGGGAAGCGATGTAGTGGAGGCAGGATCCATACATAGCTTTAAGCAGAGGTATGATAAAGCTCACGGCTCAGGGAGAGTGACCTAGTAGCGATCAGTGAAGAGGCGGGGCCAGGAGCTCGGACTCGACCCCCGCAACCTCAACTAGGTGAGTACACACACACACACACAGGAAGTGGAATAGTTTAGGAAGCGATGTAGTGGAGGCAGGATCCATACATAGCTTTAAGCAGAGGTACGATAAAGCTCATGGTTCAGGGAGAGTGACCTAGTAGCGACCAGTGAAGAGGCAAGGCCAGGAGCTTGGACTCGACTCCTGCAACCTCAACTAGGTGAGTACAACTAGGTGAGTACACACACACACACACACACACACACACACATACACATACACACACACACACATACACACACACACACACACACACACACACACACACACACACACAATGCGCCACCTTTCACAATCACAAAAATATTAACTGAATGGCTCAAAAACCAACGTCAGTAATCGCTAATTACCTTCAACTTTTATAATTTACGGGTTAATTAAAACGTAATTATCATTTAACTTTAAAACCGCGAAAAATTATCGTAAATTTTCGCGGAGATGCTTATTTGAAAGTGAGCTCTTGTTGCGGGAGTGTGAGAGTATAGTGATGGTGGTGGTGGTGGTGGTGGTGGTGGTGGTGGTGGTGGTGGTGGTGGTGGTGCCTGGTTGACCTGACACGTGTACCAGGTCCTCATAGTACTCCAGTATACTGAACAGTGCCAGGTAGTTTGATTAATAATTGTTGACGATACTAGACGATGTTTCGACCTCCCCCGAGATCATTATCAGGTCCGCCGAGGACGGACCTGCAGGTCCAATGCTGGTCCCGTTCAGGTCCCGTACAGGTCCCGTGCAAGACCCATGCAGGTCCCGGGCAGGTCCCGTGCAGGTCCCGTACAGGTCCCGTGCAAGACCCATGCAGGTCCCGGGCAGGTCCCCTGCAGGTCCGTCTCACAACCTACCCAACATTCTCCACCTGACTCTCCACACTACATATACTCACGTACTCTTTACACAGGTAGATCTGTTTATGACTTGATAAAATCCAAACGTTGTCAATAAAAATCACTTAATACTGCATTTGTCTTTATTTTTCCATCGTGTAGGTATTTTATATTTTTTATCTCCTGGTGGAAGGTTGTTGAACATCTACTGACCATGTAAAGTAAAAGGACACAAGTGCAACTAATGTGACATTTTATTGTGGCAACGTTTCGCTCTCCAGGAGCTTTGTCAAGTTCGCTCCTGGAGGCGAAACGTTGCCACAATAAAAATGTCACATTATTTGCACTTGTGTCTTTTACTTTACATATTGTCGGTAATTCTACCAACATTATTACAACTACTGACCATAATGTTACTATGAAAGCCAGTGAAAGGCCTCGGTCACATGACCAAAAGCTCAATGGCGGATCATTCTATGACTAAGACCCACGTCAGGAAAACTTGTCCTGTTTCCTGACGAATCTTACCTAACTTAACCTAACTACCCTTACACCGTCCATCAATGATCTCACCAGGGTGCCATTCTTGCTTGATAAACTTACTGATCTTCAGTAGAGTATTTTCATCAGTAGATATTAAGGAACGTGGGGGGCAATGGTTTTTGGAGAAAATTTTCCGTGGATCAAGACATGGTGCAGGAAGAGGTTGACATAAATGGAGTAAACTCAAAATTTCGGACCATACGCGGGCATCCCACAAAGTCACTTTTAGGCCCCTAGTTGTTTTAATCCCATTAATGATTTTAAAGAGAAAAAAGAAAAAAATGGTAAATTTTCTAATGTAGAAAAAAAATAATGAGTAATAGAATGAAGTTCTAAAAGATTTGGACAAATAATGTCGTTTATCTGAAAATTGCCAGATCAGGTCCATGCAGACAATCCAAAAGGAAAATGAAATAATTTGGTACTTTTAAACTAGATTTTGAAGAGCTGGTCAAAGGGGAGTGAATTTAAAGGGTTTGGGGACTTTGTAAGCGAAATGTGATTTATTGCAAGAAAATATATTGGTATCCCGATGTTTTTCCCAAAAATCTATTTAAAACATTTTTTGGTTTTGGTTTGGTAAGGTTTGTCAGGAAAAAAAGACAAGTGTTTGGGAAAAAAATGGTATAAAAACGACACAATGGTAATTAAACACAAATGCAGTATAAAGTGATCCCTTTTTTGATAGTTTCCCAAAAAAGTGGGCTTTTCAAGTCACAAAAAAGAAACCTATTCTGTTTGTGACTTGAAAAAGCCACGTGTGGGCGAAAAGTAGTCAATAAAAGGGTCAATTATACTGCATTTGTGTTTAAAATTACCATGACAAGTGTTTCCCGACGCGGGCTTTTTCATATGTGACCCCAGCTGGGAAATTTTGGTCATTTGATCAATCCTTCCGCTGGCTTACCAGTCCCCCTATTGAAAATATGGTTTATGCATCAGTAATGTCTCACCTGGAACAATGGAAGCATTTGATATCATACTATAGAAAAACTTACTTAAATAACTTTAAAAGGAAGGATGGACAAATATAAGTGAGAAAAGGTTGGTAAAGAACACGATAACAGCCCGTAGACCTTTTGCAGTGCTCCCCACATTTTAATGGTTCCAATGAGCAACATCATTTTTAAATTGAGAGGCGATCCCAGACGCCAAAAAACCTACAAAGAGAGTTAAATGTACTTAGATTTTTCCCATCAAACATACCACACACAACATACACACACCACACACACACACACACACCAACACACACCACATCACACACACACCACACAACACACACCCCACAAACACAACCCACACACACAACCACACAACACAACCAAAAATTGTTAGTGAAAAGACATAACGGAAGGGATAGACTCCGAAATGTCCTTTCTTGCAGATGATGTGAAATTAAGAAAGAAAAAATCGGTGAGGATCAGGCAGGGGCTACAAAGAGACCTGGGCAGGCTCAAGCCTGGTCCATAACTGGCTCCTTGATTTAAACCCCGCCAAAGCAAAGTCATGAAGATTGGGGAAAGGGAAAGAAAAACCCCAGACACAATAAGTTTAGATGGCCAAAAACTGCAAACTTCATCAAGGAAAAAGATCTGGGGTGAATAAAACACCGAGCATATTCTGAGGGCCCCCATCAATCAGATAACTGCTGCGCCCCGGGGGTGGGCAAACCTACGATACCCCGATACCTCAGGAAGGATTTTGTTCAAGACTCTGTATACTATTTACCCCAGGCCCATACTGGAGTATGCAGCATCATTTTTTGGGAAACCCCACCAGTCAAAACACGTCAAGAATTGAGAAGGTGCAAAGGTTTGGGGAACAAGACTAGCCCCAGAGCTACGGGGATTGTCCTGAAAAAAGGTTGAGGGAAAACGGCCTAAAGAACTGGAGGACAGGGGGTCAGGGGAGACATGAAAAGAATTTTTAAAAAGCGCCGGAAAAGACGAGGTGGAAAAAGACGGGATGTTCCAGAGATGGGACACTGACACAAGAGGCCCAAAATTTGGAAAAGTTGAAGACTCAGATGAATCAAAGGGATTTTGGGAAAGTATTTCTTCAGTCTAGAGTAGTAGAAGGGGAAATACCCTGAAAGTGAGTGTGGAGGCGGAAACCATACATATTTTTAAAGACGAGGTATGATAAAGATCATGGGGCGGGAAAGAGAGAGTTTAGTGCAACGTGAAGAGGGGGGCCAGGAGCTAGAATCGACCCTGCAACCAAAATAGGTGAGTACACACACATGAGGCTGGGTTTCCGCGAGGACATAAGAAGTGGCCATAAAGTCAATTTCCCCCCAAAGGGGATGGTCAAGAAAACTGACGCTTTCCGTTTTCTTGGTATTCAAATTTTTGCTCCTTCTTTTCTTAAGTTATATATTATATATTATATATAAAAATTATATATATATATATATTTATTTTATATATATTATTAATATTTTATTTATATATATATATTATATATATATAAGTAGTCTAAATTTTAAGGGGGTCCCTTCCGGTTTAGGGCCTTCCACGGGGCATCCCTTCCCGGTTTTGGGGTTCTACAGAGACATCCCTTCGGTCTAGGACCGCAGCGGGGGTCCCTTTTCACACCTAGGTGTTACTTCCGGTTTTGACTGACCTCGCCCTCGAGACTACCTCCCCCTTTGCCCCCAAAACCAATACCCCCCCCCACGACCCCCCCCCTTGCGCCCCCGCCCGCCCGCCCCCCGCGCCCCGCGCCCCCCCCCCCCCCCCCCCCCCCCCCCCCCCCCGCCCCCCGCCCCCGGCACGCGGCCCCGCCCGCCGCCCCGCGCGCCCGCGCGCCCGCCCCACCCCGCGCCCCCGGCCCTTCGCGCCTTTGCGCGCCTTCTGCGGTCGCCGGATCGCCCCCGCGCCTCGAATTTTTTCCGATTTTGTCAAATTTTTTTTTTTGAATTTTTTTTTTGTGCTCTCCATCTCTGGACAAGTTTTTAAGGTTTCCCCTCTCATTTCCCCCCCATCCCAAAATTTTGATTTAAAAGTTTTTGCTTTTCCCCCCCCCTATGGGGTTTTCGAAATTCTCCATCTCCTGGTCAAATTTTTTGGGGTTTCCCCCCTCCCCTTTCACCCCCACCCCAAAAAATTTTCGATGATACAATTTTTTGGATTCCCCCCTAGGGTTTTCAAAATTCTCCAATTCCTGGATCAAGGTTTTTTTTTGGGTACCCCCTCCTTTCCCCCCACCATCAAAATTTTTTTCACCGATAAACAAAGACTCTATTTCCCCTCGGTAAGTTTTTTGGATTCCCCCCTTGGGGGTTTTGAATTTTCCATCTCCTCGGATCCCCCCCCACTTTCACCCCCAACCAAAAATTTTCGATGATACAAAGCTCTATTCCTTGGTCAAGTTTTTTGTTTTACCCCTCCCCTTTCACCCCACCCCAAATTTTATCGTAATCCCATGACCCATCCCCTTGATCAATTTTTTTTTTTGGACCCTCCCTATGGGGTTTTCGAAATTTCCATCTCTTGGATAAGGGTTTTTTTTTTGGATTGTCCTCCTTCCCACCACACCCCCAATCCCAAAAATTTCTAAAATATTCCCAAAATTTTTGGTTCCCCTAGGGGGTTTTTCAAAAATTCCTCGGATCAAGGTTTTTTTTTCCTCCCTCTGGGGTAAGCATTCAAATGAAACTCCTCCTAGGGGCATGGTGCTCTCCTTACTAAAAGTCTAAACAAGTGTGACGTAAGTTTTCCCTTCTTTGTGTTTACTCGACGGTCGTGACGCAGCACACAGGCTGAATCATGAGACCCTTTAGTTCATTCAATTTAATAAGGGGTTATACCTACATCTTGGGAAAACTTTTATATCAGAAAAGTCACTTTTTTTGTTTCGTAATACCCATAAAAATCCAACATTTCTTTACAACACAAAATTGACATTTTTTTAACTATTTTATCTAGGTCATCCCCCCCCACGAAGTAACCCCCTCCCCCCCCCCCGAAACCCTCACATCCAACCAACACCTACAATTTTCATCTAACCCCCCAAATTTTTTCGTTTTAACCCTTTTAGTTCATTAAAATTAAAAGGGGATACAGTTTCATCAGAAAGTCACCACAACACTTATAAAACCCCTTTTCGATAAAAACATAGTCACAATTTTAATATTCGAAGTTAAAAAACGCCTTTTACTTTGAACACCCCTTTAAAAAAACTCTTTAAATATTTGAATCTCACAAAATTCCTTTATCATTTCCAAACAACACTGAAAAACTCCAAAAAATCATTCGAACACCCCCCAAAAACACCCCTGAATACTCCCAGAAACCTTCATAAGTACTCTTGCACTTTTTGAACCCTTCATAAGTTTTTTCATAATCATTTGTCACCCTTTAAAAAACACCTTTGAATACTCACATAAAACACCCCCTTTAACACCTTTAAAAAACCTTTGAATAACCTCAAAAAACCCTTTTAACACCTTCAAAAAAAAAAAACTTTGAACACACTTAAAAACCCCCTTTAACACCTTTGAAATTCCCCAAAAACACTGAAAAACCTTCCCAAAAACACATTTGACTACTCCCAAATACACCACTGAATACTAAAACACCACTGAATACATCAAAAACCCCCAAAAACACCCTGAAACATTCCCAAAAAAAAAAATTTGGTCTCCCATTCACACTGAATATTTCTAAAAAAAACCCCTGAAATTTAATCAAAAAAAACCCTTCAACACCTTCAAACACCCTTTAACACCCTTTAAAACACTCTTTAAACTTTTTAAAAAACACCTTTGAACATTCCAATCAACACTGAAACCTTCCAAAAAAAAAAACACAATTTGAGTACTCCCAATTTCACCCCTGAATACTACTAAAAAAACCGGAAATTTTAATCAAAACACCCCTTTAAAAACCCTTTAAACACCTTTAACACCCTTTAAAACATCTTGAACACTTTTCAAAAACCCTTTGAACATTTCCAAATCAACACTGAAAAACACTTCCAAAAAAAAAAAAAAAACAATTTGAGTACTCCCAAATTTCACCCCTGAATACTACTAAAACCCGGAATTCAATAAAACACCCCTTTAACACCTTTTAAAAAACTTTTAACACCTTTGAAAACCCCTTAAAAAAAACAAATTTAACACACTCAAAAACCTTTGAACACCTTTGAACATTTCCAAACAACACTGAAACACTTCCAAAAACACCATTTGAGTACTCCCAAATACACCACTGAATACTAAAACACCACTGAATACACTCAAAAACACCACCAAAATCCCCATAAACTAAGACAACACCCACATCCCACAACACCCAACAACCCACAACACCCACATTTTTTTCTCGTTTTATCTAATTTCATCAAAAAAAGTCACAACACCCACACCCCCCATTTTTTTCTCGTTTTAACCCTTTTAGTTCATTAAAGTTAATAAGGGGACACACTACATCAGAAAAAAGTCCCAACAACAACCCACTTATAACATTTTTTTTCGGTATCTCTAGTTCGACAAAAACAACCCACAACACCCACATCCCCACAACACCCATGAACATTTCCAAAACACTATTTGAGTACTCCCAATTACACCACTGAATACTACTAAAACACCGCTGAATTCAATCAAAACACCTTTAAACACCTTCAAACCCCCCGGGAACACCTTCAAAACACTCTTGAAACACTTTTCAAAAACCCCTTTGTACTTTTCCCAATCAACACTGAAAACACTTCCAAAAACACCCATTTGAGTACTCCCATTACACCACTGATTACTACTAAAAACCACTGAATTCAATCAAAACACCCTTCAACAACCTTCAAACACCCTTGAAACCACACTCAAAACACCCTTAAAACACCTTCAAAACCCCTTTGAACACCTTCAAGCACCTTTAAACACATTCAAAAACACTCTCATAATCATTTGACACCTTCATAGTACTCCCATAATCATTTGTACACCTTCAAAAAAAAACAACATTTGAACCACTCAAAACACCTTTGAACATTTCCAAACAATTACTGAAACACTTTCCAAAAACACCTTTGAGTACTCCCAAATACACCACTGAATACTAAATCACCACTGAATACACTCAAAACACCACCAAAATCACCATAAACTAAGTCAACACCCAATCCCACAACACCCACAACCCACAACACCCTCAATTTTTTCTCGTTTTATCTAATTTCATCAGAAAGTCACAACACCCACACCCCCCATTTTTTCTCGTTTTAACCCTTTTAGTTCATTAAAGTTAATAAGGGGCCACACTACATCAGAAAAAGTCACAAAAACAACCCACTTATAACGTCTTTTCGGTATCTCTAGTTCGACAACAACACCCACATCCCACATCACCCACATCCCACATCCCCCACACACACACACAGACACACACACACACACACACACACACCCCTAACTAACCTAACCTAACCAAACTTAACCTAACCTAACCTAACCTAACCAAACTAACCTAACTATTCACCTCAGTAACCTAACCAAACCTTACTAATTTTATCCTAACCTATAACCTAACCTAACCCAACCTAACAAACCAAACCTAGCCTAACCAACTTAAACCTAACTTAACCTAACCTCCTAACCCAAACCTAACTAAACCCTAATCTTAACCTTAACCTAACTTTAACCTAACCTAACCTAGCCTAACCCTAACTAACCTAACTAACCAAAACCACCCTAACCTAAACCTAGCCTAACTATCTTACCTTTACCAACCTACCTAGCCGAACCTATCCTAACCTACCTAAAATATATTGGAAACATTTCCAAAATACATTAGAGTACTCCGAATTACTTGAACGACTCCATTTGGAATTTCCAAATTAGTTTTGAAACTTATCGTAAAATCGAACATTTATTTTTCTTGTTGGTAAAACAACTCAATGGTAGAAATATTACTCGTTTCCGAATAAAGCACTGTCCTCGCTCTGAAGACTCATTGGGGCACCCCAACACATGGTGTAATGCGCTTCACACCCAAGTAGAACATAAACCTGCGTCAACTCAGACAGACAGGCGCCATGTAATGCGGGTAACATCCAAGGTGAAAATCAATCTTTTTCAACCAACTGCTATCCTAACCCTTTACCAAACCTAACCTATTCCTAACCTAACCTAACCTAACCTAACCGAACCTAACCTAACATCCATCAATCACTCTATCCTAACCTAACCAAAACCCAACCTAACCCCATCAAACACCTCTATCCTAACCTAACCAACCCTATCTAACTAACTAACTCCATCAAACACCTCGAATACACTAACTTAACCTACCTAACTTACTAACCTCCGAACCCAACCTAATAACCAAACCCTATCCTAACCTGTCCCAACCTAACCAACCCTAACCTATCCAAAAACCAAACCAAAACCTACCTAAACTATATCCTATGCAACCAACCTAATATTTTAACCTAACCTATCCTAACCTAACCTAAACACTGACTAACTTGAACCAACTCTGAACACCACTGATCTTCTCAAAAATGCTCGCACACATTTGAACCCTTCAAAAAAACACCAAAACACCTCGAATACTCCCAAAAAACACTACTGTTTACTACCCAAATCACACTGAATACTACAATCACCGTCAAAATCACCAGAAACTAAGTTTAACATCCCCACTAACACTTTTTATAGAATCCCTCAAATCACTATAACCAAGAATCCTCCCCATTGAGCATAAAAAAAAAAAGCATGAACAAAAAACCTAATACGCAAACATTAGTACATGATCACCATCAACTGAAAACATATCTTGTACACAACTTAATATAAGACAATACCAACACAATCCCCCATGTTCATTTACCTCAAAATCACAATATCACAGAAAACAATCATTTTTAACATTCCACACTCAAAAAAAAAAATCATATTTGACAGTATTAGGCACTCACACCTCAACCACCAACACACATGTTCACCTCACGGACCGACAAAAGTCACTCCAGTGACGCCCACACCCCTGTGTTACTGGTGTTGGAAACATCCACCTAACCCCCCTTGTTCACCTATTGTACCCTACAATTATCTAATTTACACTATATCCAACACGATAAAGATTTTATGACCCCCAAACACCAAGATCACGAAACACACATTTTTATATTATTCACAACAAAAAATCACGATCACCATCCATATCTGTTTACCTCATTTTCAAAACCCTAATCACCAAGAACACCAAAAAATCTAAGATAAAGCATCTCAAAACTACTATGATCACTGAAAACATTTTATTTTTTAAACATTCCCCACAAAAATAAGACATACCCCAAAAATACCACAACACTTCCACCAACATCTATAACATAACATGAGACTATAAATATCACATCACAAAAAAAATAATACACAGACACCCACATATTTTACATTTCAATTGCAAATTTAGACATGAGACATACACACCAAATCTAAGACATTCACCTCCAACTAAGACATACACATCACCCCTAAACTTCCTTCCTTATTCATTCCCGTATATCTCCTAGAGCTTTTTTAAACCCCCGACGGATCCATCACGACGTAGGAGCCAGAGGAACCATCACCACTCCAACACCACCTACTACACTCTGGCTCCTACGTCGTGGTGGATCCGTCGGGGTTAAAACAGCTCTAGGAGATATACGGAATGAATAAGGAAGGAAGTTTTAGGGGTGATGTGTATGTCTTAGTTGGAGGTGAATGTCTTAGTTTTTGGTGTGTATGTCTCATGTCTTAAATTTGCAATTAAATGTATAATATGTGGGTGTCATGTGTATATTTTTTTTTGTGATAGTGATATGTTATAGTGCTCATGTTATGTTATAGATGTTGGTGGAAGTGTTGTGGTATTTTTGTGTATGTCTTATTTTTGTGCGAATGTTTAAAAAATAAGTGTTTTCAGTGATCATAGTAGTTTTGAGATGCATGATCTTAGATTTTTTGGGGGATCTTGGGGGATTAGTGTTGATAGTTTGACGGTAAACATGATATGGAATTGGTGATCGTGATTTTTGTGTGAATAATTATAAAAAATGTGTGTTTTCTGTGATCTTGGTGTTGGGGATCATAAAATCTGGTAATCGTGTTGGATATAGTGTACTTAGATAATGTAGGGTACAATAGGTTGAAACAAGGGGGGGTTAGGTGTGATGTTACCAACCACCAAGTAACACAATGGGAGTGTGACGTCACTGGAGGTGAGCTTTGTCGGTCCTGTGAGGTGAGACATCGTGTGTTGGTGGTAGTGAGGTGAGTGCGCTTAGATATTGTCAAATATGATTTTTTTTTTTTTTGTGTGTGAAATGTTTATAAAAATGATTGTTTTCTGTGATATTAGTGATTTTGAGGTAAGTGAACATGGGTGATTGTAGTTGGTGATTGTCTTATGTGTGTGTACAAGATATGTTTTCAGTTGATGGTGATCATGTACTAAGTGTTTGCGTATTAGGTTTGTGTTCATGCTTTTTTTTTTTATGCGTCAAATGGGGAGGGAGTTCTTGGTTATAGTGATTTGAGGGGATTTCTATAAAAAGGATGTTAGATGGTGATGTTAAACTTAGTTTCTGGTGATTTTGACGGTGATTGGTAGTATTCAGTGGTGATTTGGTAGTAATCAGTAGTGTTTTTTGGGAGTATTCGGAGGTGTTTGATGGTGTTTTTTTGAAGGTGTTCAAATGATGTGCAGAGCATTTTTGAAGAAGATCAGTGGTGTTCAGAGTTGGTTCAAAGTTAGTCAGTGTTTAGGTTAGGTTAGGATAGGTTAGGTTAGGATAAGTTAGGTTAGGTTAGCATAGGATAAGTTAGGTTAGGTTAGGTTAGGTTAGGTTAGGATAGGTTAGGATAGGTTAGGTTGGGACAGGTTAGGATAGGTTAGGTTAGGTTAGGTTAGGTTCGGTTAGGTTAGGTAAGGTTAGGTTAGGTTAAGTTAGGTAGTATTCGAGGTGTTTGATGGAGTTAGGTTAGGTTAGGATAGGTTAGGTTAGGTTAGGATAGAGGTGTTTGATGGAGTTAGGTTGGGTTAGGTTAGGTTAGGATAGAGGTGATTGATGGAGTTAGGTTAGGTTCGGTTAGGTGAGGTTAGGTTAGGTTAGGAATTAGGTTAGGTTAGGTTAGGTTAGGATAGACAGTTGGTCTGGAAAGAGATGATTTTCTACCTTGGATGTTACCCGCATTACATGGCGCCTGTCTGTCCTGAGTTGACGCAGGTGTTATGTTCTACCTTGGGTGTGAAGCGCATTACACCATGTGTTGGGGTGACCCACAATGAGTCTCTCAGAGCGAGGACAGTGCTTCTATTCGGAAATCGAGTAAATATTTCTACCATTGAGTGTGTTTTACCAACAAGAAAAATAATGTTCGATTTTACGATAAAGTTTTCAAAACTAATTTGGAAATATCCAAAAATGGAGTCGTTCAAAGTAATTCTGGAGTACTCTAATGTATTTTGGAAGTGTTCCAATATATTTTAGGATAGGTTAGGATAGGTTCGGCTAGGTTAGGTTAGGTAAGGTTAAGATAGGTTAGGCTAGGTTAGGTTAGGGTAGGTTAGGTTAGGTTAGGTTAAGTTAGGTTAGGCTAGGTTAGGTTAGGTTAGGTTAGGTAAGGTTAAGATAGGTTAGGGTTAGGTTAGGTTAGGGTAGGTTAGGTTAGGTTAGGTTAAATTAGGTTAGGCCCAGGTTAGGTTAGGTTAGGTTGGGTTAGGTTAGGTTAGGTTAGGATAATTTAGGTAAGGTTAGGGTTTGGTTAGGCTAGGTTAGGATAAGTTAGGTTAGGTTAGGTTAGGTTAGGTTAGGTTAGGTTAAGTTAGGTTAGGTTAGGTTAGGTTAGGGGTGTGTGTGGGGTGTGTGTGTGTGGTCTGTGTGTGTTTTGTGTGGGGGATGTGGGATGTGGGTTTATGTGGGATGTGGGTGTTGTTGTCGAACTAGAGATACCGAAAAGAGTTTTAAGTGGGTTGTTTTTGTGACTTTTTCTGATGTAGTGTGGCCCCTTATTAACTTTAATGAACTAAAAGGGTTAAAACGAGAAAAAAAATGGGGGGTGTGGGTGTTGTGACTTTCTGATGAAATTAGATAAAACGAGAAAAAATTGAGGGTGTTGTGGGTTGTGGGTGTTGTGGGATGTGGGTGTTGATCTTAGTTTATGGTGATTTTGGTGGTGTTTTGAGTGTATTCAGTGGTGTTTTAGTATTCAGTGGTGTATTTGGGAGTACTCAAATGGTGTTTTTGGAAGTGTTTCAGTATTGTTTGGAAATGTTCAAAGGTGTTTTGAGTGTGTTCAAATGTTGTTTTTTTTTGAAGGTGTACAAATGATTATGGGAGTACTTATGAAGGTGTTCAAATGATTATGAGAGTGTTTTGAATGTGTTCAAAGGTGCTTTGAAGGGTGGTTCAAAGGTGTTTTTGAAGGTTGTTGAAGGGTGTTTTGAGTGTGTTCAAGGGTGTTTGAAGGTGTTGAAGGGTGTTTTGATTGAATTCAGCGGTGTTTTAGTAGTAATCAGTGGTGTAATTGGGAGTACTCAAATGGTGTTTTTGGAAGTGTTTCAGTGTTTTATTGGAATGTACAAAGGTGTTTTTGAAAAGTGTTCAAGAGTGTTTTGAAGGTGTTCAGGGGTGTTTGAAGGTGTTGAAGGGTGTTTTTTATTGAATTCAGCGGTGTTTTAGTAGTAATCAGTGGTTGTAATTGGGAGTATCAAATAGTGTTTTGGAAATGTTCATGGGTGTTGTGGGATGTGGGGTTTTTGGGTGTTGTTGTCGAACTAGAGATACCGAAAAAAAATGTTAAGTGGGTTGTTGTTGGGACTTTTTCTGATGTAGTGTGTCCCCTTATTAACTTTAATGAACTAAAAGGGTTTAAAACGAGAAAAAATGGGGGGTGTGGTTTTTGTGACTTTTCTGATGAAATTAGATAAAACGAGAAAAAAATGTGGGTGTTGTGGTTGTGGGTTTTTGTGGGATGTGGGTGTTGATCTTAGTTTTTGGTGATTTTGGTGGTGTTTTGAGTGTATTCAGTGGTGTTTTAGTATTCAGTGGTGTAAATTTTGGGGGTACTCAAATGGTGTTTTTGGAAGTGTTTCAGTGTTGTTTGGAATGTTCAAGGTGTTCAAAGGTGTTTTGAGTGTGTTCAAATGTTGTTTTTTTGAAGGTGGGTTTAAAAGGGGTTCAAAGGTGTTTTGAAGGTGGTTGAAGGGTGTTTTGATTGAATTCAGCGGTGTTTTAGTAGTAATCAGTGGTGTAATTGGGAGTACTCAAATTGTGTTTTTTTTTTTTTTTGGAAGTGTTTCAGTGTTGATTGGAAATGTTCAAAGGGTGTTTTTGAAAAGTGTTCAAGAGTGTTTTGAAGGTGTTCAAGGGTGTTTGAAGGTGTTGAAGGGTGTTTTGATTGAATTCAGCGGTGTTTTAGTAGTATTCAGTGGTGTAATTGGGAGTACTCAAATTGTGTTTTTTTTTTTGGAAGTGTTTCAGTGTTGATTGGAAATGTTCAAAGGTGTTTTTGAAAAGTGTTCAAGAGTGTTTTGAAGGTGTTCAAGGGGTGTTTGAAGGTGTTGAAGGGTGTTTTTGATTGAATTCAGTGGTTTTTTTAGTAGTATTTAGTGTGTAATTGGGAGATACTCAAATTGTGTTTTTTTGGAAGTGTTTCATGGTGATTTTGGTGGGGTTTTGAGTGTATTCAGTGGTGTTTTAGTATTCAGTGGTGTATTTGGGAGTAGTCAAATGGTGTTTCAGTGTTGTTTGGAAATGTTCAAAGGTGTTTAAAAGGTTTTTTTAAGTGTGTTCAAATGTTGTTTTGTTTTGAAGGTGTTCAAAGGTGTTTTGAGGTTATTCAAAGGTGTTTTGAAGGTGTTCAAGGGTGTTTATGTGAGTATTCAAAGGTGTTTTTTGAAGGGTGTACAAATGATTAGAGAGTACTTATGAAGGTGTTCAAATGATGTGCAAGAGTACTTATGAAGGTGTTCTGGGAGTATTCAGAGGTGATTTTGGGGGGGTGTTCGAATGATGTTTTGGAGTATTTCAGTGTTGTTTGGAAATGTATAAAGGTATTTTTGTGAGTATTCAAATGATTTAAGAGAGTGTTTTGAAGGTGTTCAAAGTAAAAGTGCGTATTTAACTTTCGTAATATGTAAAATTGTGACTAGTGAATTTATCGAAAAGTGGTTATAAGTGTTGTGGTGACTTTCTGATGTACTGTATCCCCTTATTAACTTTAATGAACTAAAAGGGTTTTTAAAAAAAAGAAAAATTGGGGGTTATGAGTGAAAATTGTGAGGTGTTGGTTGGAGTGTGAGGGTTCGGGAGGGTGGGGAGGAGGTTACTTCGTGGGGGGGGAGTGACCTGAGATGAAATAGTTAAAAAAATGTCTAGACTTGTGTTGTAAAGAAATTGTTGGATTGTTATGGGTATTAACGAAACAAAAAATGTGACTTTTCTGATGATGAAAATGTTTTCCCTATGATGTAGGTACTATATCCCCTTATTAACTTGAATGAACTAAAGGGTCGTCATGATTCAGCCTGTGTGCGTGACGTCACTGACCGTCGAGTAAACACATTAATGAGAGGAATACTGACGTCACACTTGTTTAGACTTGTAGTAAGAGAGAGCACCATGCCCCATAGGAGGAGTTCATTTGAATGCTTACCCCCAGAGGGGAGGAAACCAAAAAACCTTGATCCGAGGAATTTCGAAACCCCCATAGGGGGGAATCCAAAAATTTGGTAATATTGAGAAATTTTTGGGATTGGGGGGTGTGGTGGAAGGAGGGACAATCCAAAAAACCTTGATCCAAGGAGATGGAGAATTTCGAAAACCCCATAGGGAGGATCCAAAAAAAAAACTTGATCTAAGGAGATGGAGTCATGGTATTATCGATAAAATTTGGGGTGGGGGTGAAAGTGGGAGGGGTAATCAAAAAACTTGATCCAAGGAAGTAGAGTCTTTGTATCATCGAGAAATTTTTGGGTTGGGGGGTGAAAGTGGGAGGGGGATCCGAGGAGATGGAGAAATTCAAAACCCCCAGAGGGGGAATCCAAAAAACTTGATCCGAGGAAGTAGAAATCTTTGTATTTTTCGAGTGAAAAAAAATTGTGATGGGGGGGTGAAAGGAGGGGTACCCAAAAAAAAAACCTTGATCCGAGGAATTGGAGAATTTCGAAAACCCCATAGGGGGGAATCCAAAACTTGTATCATCGAGAAATTTTTGGGGTTGGGGGTGAAAGTGGGAGGGGGAACCTCAAAAAATTTGATCCGAGGAGATGGAGAATTTCGAAAACCCCCATAGGGGGGGAATGCAAAAACTTGAATATCGAGAAATTTTGGGATGGGGGTGAATAGTGGAGGGGGGGAACCTTAAAAAAATTGATCCGAGGAGATGGAGAGCACAAGAAAAATGAAATTCAAAAAAAATTCGACAAAAATCGGAAAAAAATTCGAGGCGCGGGGGCGATCCGGACGACGCTGCAGAAGGCGGGAGCAGAAGGCCGAAGGGGCGCGGGGGGCGCGCGGGGTGGGGCGGGGCGCGCGGGGCGCGCGGGGCGGCGGGGGCGGGGCGCGGGTGCGGCGGGCGCGCGGGGGGCGGCGGGGGGGGCGCGCGGGTGCGCGGGGCGCGGCGCGACGCGGGGGGGTCGCAAGGCGGGGGTCGTGGGGGGTGGGGTATTGGTTGGGGGTCAAGGGTGAGGTAGTCTCGAGGGCGAGGTCATGGTCAAAACCGGAAGTAACACCTAGGGGTGAAAAGGTGACCCTCCAGCTGCTGGTCCTAGACCGGAAGGATGTCTCTGTAGAAGGCCTAAACCGGAAGGGATGCTCCAGTGGAAGGCCCTAAACCGGAAGGGATGCCCCTGTAGAAATTATGACTACTTATATATATATATATATATATATATATATATATATATATATATAATAATATATTATGCTGAGGGGAAAATATACATTAAGTTTTTCCCAGGTAATAAAAAGATAGTGAAAAAATTTGAAGTTCAGATTAATTTTTTTTCCATTTCGAGTGATTCATAAAAGCAACAATATTACTTATTCGTTTATTTTTCAACAGCTATAAATCGTGAGTTTTGGGGAGATAAATGTAATTTAGTGTCCCTTCAATTATCATAATTACTTAGGCTCTAGTTATTTAATATTTGTATTTATTGGCATAGTTTATTTACGATTATATTTTGAGCAATCCATTCCATTATCCGTCCTCCATTCCTATCCCTCTATCCCACCATTTATCCCCATGTCTATCCTGTTATTTTATTCCTCTACCTAACAATCTATGAAGACTGGTAGTTTAAAACGTCATAATCGTGTTTATCAAGCATCAATTAGTTCCCTGGTTACACCATTATAAAACTTTTATAAACATCGTTAAACCCTACTATAAAAAAAGGTTAAACCCTGGTAAAATATGATTAAATTTTGGTAAAATTAAGTTAAACCGTGGTATAACCGATTAAACCCTGATAAAACGTGATGGATGGGATGTTGTGGCCAATCATTAGTCGAGAGGACTTCGTCTTAGCGTGACGATTCCTTTGGAAGGAGGTAGAACCCAACACTCACGTTCTTCTGAACCTTCTATAACTTGTTGCTCGTCTGCAGGGCCCACCTGGCCCACTGCTTCCCAGAGACATAACTGGAGAGTGAGCTCGTTACAGCACTCTCTGCCTCAGCAGTGTGTGTGTGTGTGTGTGTGTGTGTGTGTGTGTGTGTGTGTGTGGTGTGTGTGGTGTGTGTGTGTGTGTGTGTGTGTGTGTGTGTGTGACTTATACACAGTGAGTATATACCTCACACTATCTTTGTATAAATGTAACGCTGCAAATGATGGCATTTCTGTCTGTGATGCTCAGGGAAGAAACATGGGCTTAACACTGTCTCTGCCGACATGCTGATAAGTAAGACACGTTGTCTGTTCTCTGTACCATTTGTTTACAAGACACGTAGGCGAAACATTTCGGTATAAAGATACCTAACTGTTGCTCATGTGTCTTAATTATCAGAACTCCACATCGAGCCGAGCACAGAGACGCGCCAGCCACTCCAGCGATGTCTTGGGCCACGAGGTAGACAGAAACATACTGGGCCAGGGCAAACAAAGCAAACTGGGAATCTGATTACACAGTGAATTATCTAAGGTAGCTGTCAGAACAAAAATAGCGGGGATTACATTGAGATACACACAGTGAACAATGAACTGTCTAAGCCAGTTGTCAGAACAAGAGCATCGGAGATTATACTGGGCTACACAGTAGCAACAAGGGAAGTTGGTTTAGAAAGACACGTAAGCAAACACTATAACATATTGTGTTATAGTGTTTGCTTACGTGTCTTTCTAAACCAACTTGTCGGTATTTATTACCAAGGTTTATACCAACAAGGGAAGTACATTTTTAACACCTAATAACCACTCCACTATTATTATTCTCGGTTGTTTTCCTTGCATTGATATATGGGCGACTCATACATTAATCACATTTAATGTGTAAAAATTGCACGAAATACGATAAAACTATGGAAGGTAGTCTACGTAGTTTATTCAAGTAAGCTACGAGAAGTTTGAGGAAACTGACACATGTACAAACATTTAAGATATTTTATCAGGAAACTTTTCTCCCCTGGATCCTTGTTTACTAGAGGCTAAGACCCTGGATAGCTTTAAAGAGGGACTGGACAACTATACGAGTGGGAGGGGCTGGGTTTGACTGGTGCCTGGGATAAGGAGGAAAATTCTTGCATAGCTTTGAGAAAAAGTCGGACAATTGCATGGCTGGTTTTAATAAGTATCTGCCTTACATGGGCCAGTAGGTTTACTGCAGTGTTCCTCCACTATTGTTCTAAAGAACCTAGACACATGTGAGGAAAGATACACAAATAACCCGCACATAAAAGAGAGAAGCTTACGACGACGTTTCGGTCCGACCTAGACCATTGACAAAGTCACACTAACAGATGAACATCAAAATGGTATACAATACCGACAGGTTTTTAGGTAAGACACATATGCAACAGTTAGACAACTTTATTCGGTGGTGGAGGTGGAGCAGGACGGCTATTATAGGCAGGAAGAGGTGGAGGTAGTAGTAAGTAGTAGTAGTAGTAGTAGTAGTAGTAGTAGTAGTTAGTAGTAGTAGTAGTAGTAATAGTAGTGTAGTAGTAGTAGTAGTAGTACAAGAATTGTATATAATACCGACAAGATGAAATTAAGACACATGCACAACACCCGGGCATCCCCACGTAGACTTTCGCCAACCAGCCCGCCACTGGATGGCGAAACGTCCACAACAAAGACAACCAGACGCCACACATGTGTCTTAAATTTCATCAGTAGTTGTAGTAGTAGTAGAAGAAGAAGAGGTAGTAGTAGTGGTTAGTGGTAAAGAAGTGGGAATAAGGGTGACGAGCCCGTCAAAAACAAAAACAAAGGAAGGGGAGCACTGCAAGAAGCTAGATGCCCCCAGAGGGAGAGCAAGCGCACAGAGGTGCGTGAAAGGGGGAAATGTTCAGGTTTAAGCATATGCCAGGTCGGATTTCCCGCCTCATGAAAGTTAGGTCACCTTTACAGCCGTGTCAAGATTTAGCCCCTAACGAAGCGTTACGAGATGCTGTAACTAAATGCTTTCTGCTCAAAAGCGTTAGAAACCCGTGATATAGAAGGCTTTTAAGCACCCAGGCTTCCTTAGCTTTTAGTCCAGTGAAGACCAACTTGGCCTCCTTCCAGTTCATGAGGGACCATGGGTAACCCTGGGATTTCCTGTGGGTTATGCAAAATATTGTTCTGAACACCCCTACTGCACGAAAAGCACGACCGCCCTTTATTTTGTGCAGTATTTAAGGGATATTATATCCACACGATGGGCATGCGTGCGTTTGGAATGTAGTGGAGACGCCCTCTCGGGGGTAGAAGAAAACGGTTTTAACTGAACCTTTATTAAAAGACTTTCGACCCCGGGAAGGGAAATGTGGGCATTTTTACTCCAGAAGAAGCACAATTAGTGTTTTTACCTCGTGGTAATTATTTTAGGGAGGACATATAAACATAGACTTCACACACTCACTAAGAAAAAAAAAAGGGGAAATAAATTTTGATCAGTGAAAGAAATACAATGTAAAATTTATACTATATATCGACAAGAAAAGGGAAAGGGGATATACCCAGGACATCACATCGAGTTGGACAATTAAGGTTCCACGGGCTGCATCGCAAGTATTCACCTATGTGTATGTTTGGGGAGAGTCAGGTGTGATTTTCCATTTTACCGCCTGCTGTTTGTGAACGGTCCAACTTCCTAGTATGATACAGAATGGGATAACATGTATCAAAAAACAAATACAATTAGTAATTTACGTAAAAGGGTGCAGCAGACAGGTGTTTTTAGGCTAGGAAAAGTATAACTGAGGAAAACCCTAGTAGGGGGGTGGGGGGTCAGGTGAGTGGGGGTCAAACAGATAGGGGACTGTAGACCGGGGTATGTGGGTCGGGGTCGGGAGGGTATGGGGAAACCCAGGTAGGGAGCACGGGAAACCCACAACAACACACACACACACACACACCACACACACACACACACACACACACAAAACCCCCACACACACAACACACAACACACACAAGGAGCAGAAAGTGGAAATTTGGGGGAAAGCGATGTAGTGGGGGCAGGATCCATACAAGTTTTAAAGCAGAGGTATGATAAAGCCACGGCTCAGGGGAGGCCCATAGCGATCATGAAGGGGCGGGGCAGGAGCTCGGACCGACCCCCGAAACCTCAACTAGGTGAGTAACACAGGCCTATGTCTAATCGACATATGCCTGGACAAAATGGTAACTAACTAAACACACACACACCAACCAAAACAATGCAGAATCAACCCCTGAAACCCACAAAAAGGTGAGTAAAATAGTGATACACACACATTAAAAACCAGTGGGTTTTAAAAAAAAAGGGAAAGGGAGGGGATGGCACGGCGAAAGGGACTACTTGTGGGAAAAAACCATCAGAGGGACAAAAGGTGATAATTGCAGTAATGTACAACCCACCACAGAACGCAGGAGGCCAAGGAGAACAGAGCAATGGTCGACACACTAGCCGAGGTCCAGGAGAGCACACATGGGGGGAGCAAATTACTTTAGGGGTGATTTCAATCACAAGGAGTTTGGGACGGGGAAAAACCTGGAGCCCCATGGGGGTCCTGAAACATGGAAGCCAGATGAGGGATGTGGCACTGGAAAACCTCATGCATCAACATTTTAGAGACACTACCAGAGAGAGAGGTGAGGATGAACAGCAAGACTGGACCTTGTATTCACCTTAAAGTAGTTCGGACATCGAGGATATCATGTATAAAAAGGCCCCGGGGGAACTAGTGATCATGTGGTTCTGTGCTTCGACTACATAGTTGAGTTTCAAGTGGAGAGAGTAGCAGGAATAGGGATGGGAAAAACCAAACTACAAAAGGGGGAACTACTCAGGCATGGGGAAAACTTCCTGCAAGACATCAGTGGGAGAGGGAACTGACAGAAAAACCAGTAAAAGAAATGAGGGACTATGTGGCAAAAAAAATGCAAGGAGGCAGAGGAGAGGTTTTTTCCCAAGGGAAACAGAAATAATGGGAAGAACAGAACGATTTCTAGGTTCCCCCAAAGGTGTAGGGAGGCAAAAACTAGGTGTACTAGAGAATGGAAAAGGTACAGAAGACAGAGAACTCAGGAAAACAAGAGATTAGCCGAAGAACCAGAAACGAATATGCACAGATGAGAAGGGAGGTTCAACGACAATATGAAAATGACATAGCATCGAAAGTCAAGTCTGACCAGAAGCTGTTGTATAGCCACATCAGGAGGAAAACGACAGTCAAGGACCAGGTAATCAGACTGGGGAAGGGTGATGGGGAGTTTACAAGAAACGACCGAGAGGTATGTCAGGAGCTCAACACGAGATTTAAAGAAGTATTTACAGTGGAAACCAGTAGGACTCCAGGAAATCAGAACAGGGGGGGTTTACACCAGCAAGTGCTGGATGAGGCACAATATAACCAAGGAGGAGGTGAAGAAGCTGCTTTTGCGAACTTGACACCTCAAAGGCGGTGGACCAGACAACATCTCTCCGATACTGTGTGTGCCATTAAAAAAAGATCTTCAAAACATCAAGTGAAGCTGGCAACTCCCTGAGGTATGGAAGATGGCAAATGTAGTCCCAATTTTTAAAAAGGGAGACAGACATGGGGCACTAAACTACAGACCTGTATCACTAACGTGTATAGTATGCAAGGTCATGGAGAAGATCATCATGAGGAGAGTGGTGGAGCACCTGGAAAGAAACAAGTGTATAATTGACAACCAGCACGGTTTCACGAAAAAGGGGAAATAATGTGTCACAAACCATACTGATTTTTATGACAAGGTGACAAAGTAAGACAAAAGAGAGACGTGGATTCGACTGCATTTTTGGACTGCAAGAAGGCCTTTTTGACAAGTTCCTCACAAGAGGTAAATGCAAAAGCTAGAGGATCAGCCAAAAAAAAGCATAACAGGGAAAGGCCCCTGCAATGACCAGAGAATACCTGACAGGGAGGCAAAAACAACGAGTCATGGGTACGTGACGAGGCGCCAGAGGGGCGGCCTGTGACAAACGGGGTTCCACAGGGGTCAGTCCTGGGGCCTGTGCTAGTTTTTTGGTATATGTGAAAGACATAAAGGAAGGGATAGACTCGGAAGTGTCCTTTGTTTGCAGTAATGTGAAGTGAATGAGGAGAATCAAAACGGTCGAGTATCAGGCAGGACTACAAAGAGACCTGGACAGCTACAAGCCTATCCAGCAGCTGGCTCCTTGAATTTAAACCCTGCCAAATGCAAAGTAATGGAGATTGGGGAAGGGCAAAGAAGACCGCAGACACAGTATAGTCTAGGTGGCCAAAGCCTGCATAACTCACTCAAGTAAAAACTTCTTGGGGTGAGTATAATACCGAGCATATCTCCTGAGGCGCTCATCAAACAGATAACCCGCTGCAGCATTTGGGCGTTTGGCAAACCTAAGGATAGGTTTCCGATACCTCCCTAAGGAATTGTTCAAAACTCCGTATACCATATACCCTCGGCCCATACTGGAGTATGCAGCACCAGTTTTTGGGAAACCACACCTGTTTAAGCACGTCAAGAAATTAGAGAAAGTGCAATTTTTGCAACAGGACTAGTCCCCAGAGCTAAGAGGATTGTCCTACGAAGAAAGGTTAAGAGAAATCAGCCCGACGACACTGGAGGACAGGAGGGTCAGGGGAGACATGATAACGACATATAAAAACTGCGCGGAATAGACAAGGTGGACAAAAGACCGGATGTTCCAGGGAGGGGACACAGAAACAAGAGGTCACAATTGGAAGTTGAAAAACTAAAGAGTCAAAGGGATGTTAGGAAATATTTTTTCAGTCATAGAGTTGTCAGGCAGTGGAATAGCCTAGAAAGTGACGTAGTGGAGGAGGGAACCATACAAAAGTTTTAAGACGAGGTTTGATAAAGCTCATGGAGCAGGAAGAGAGAGGACCCAGTAGCAACCAGTGAAGAGGCGGAGCCAGGAGCTAAGATTCGACCCCTGCAACCACAAATAGGTGATTACAAATAGGTGAGTACACTCTCACACACTCACTGTCTCATACAAATTTTCACACACTCACTCTTTCACACACTCTCACAACCCCTCACTCTCTCACAACTCGCACACTCACTCTCACAAAACTCTCTCACACACTCACTCTCTCACAACACTTTCACACACTCTCTCACAAAACCTCACACACTCACTCTCACACATTCTCACACACTCACTCTCTCACACACTCTCACACACTCACTCTCTCACACACTCTCACACACTTTCTTACACATTCTCACACACTCTCTCACACCCCTCTCACCCCACTCACTCCTCACACATTCTCACACACTCACTCTCTCACACACTCACTCTCTCACACATTCTCCCCACACTCACTCTCTCACACACACACTCACACACTCACTCTCTCACACACTCTCACCCCACTCACTCTCACACACTCTCACACAGTCACTCTCACACACTCTCTCAAATCACTCTCACACACTCTCACAGTCACTCTCTCACACACTCACACACTCACTCTCACACATTCTCACACACTCACTCTCTCACACTCTCTCACACACTCACTCTCTCACACTCTCTCACACACTCACTCTCTCACACACCTTTTACACACTCTCTCACACACACTCACACACTCACTCTCTCACACACCTCACACACTCACTCTCACACACTCTCAACAGTCACTCTCACGCACTCTCTCACTCACTCTCACACACTCTCACAGTCACTCTCTCACACACTCTCACACACTCACTCTCTACACTCTCACACAGTCACTCTCACACACAATCACACACTCACTCTCTCACACACTCTCACACACTCACTCTCACACACTCTCACACACTCACTCTCACACACCCCTCACACACTCACTCTCATACACTCTCACACAGTCACTCTCACACACACTCTCACACACACTCTCACACACTCCCCTCATACACTCTCACACAGTCACTCTCAAAACACACTCACACCCCTCACTGCTCTCATAAACACATATATATCCTAGTATACATGTATATACGCCACTGTGTGTATAACGTGGCATGGTTACCCATGCGTATCCAAGGGTAGATAAGTCTGATGGTCGCGTCGTGTCGCATACGCGCGTGCGTGTGAGTGTAATGTGTATGTATGTGTGTGTGTGTGTGTGTGGACGTCCATGTGCGTGCTTGTTCCCACACAAAATTTTCAGCTCCCTAGGAGTGGGCGAGAGGCATACTGTACCGCTGACGTTAATTCGCTCCGGATTTAATTACCAAATGTTTGTTTTTGTTAATTTAGGAGTTCATGTTAGTTATCGGAACCTTGCAATGTGCTATCTATTAAGACGAACCTTGCAATGTGTTATCTAAATAGGAACGTTGCAATGGGCTATCTATTAAGAAACGTTGACAGTGTGCTTCTATTAAGAAACGTTTGCAGTGGGCTATCTATTTGAGCTGCATTAATTGCCTGTCTATAATTTACTGTCTTTCCACCTCACTATCTACCATAATGTCTCACCGGCTGTTATGACTACCTTTGGGCGTATTTCTTTATTACTGGTGGCCTACCTACCGGTTTACCTGCTGGTTTACCTGGCTGGTTTATCTGCTGGTTTACCTGCTGGTTTACTCCGCTGGTTTACCTGCTGGTTTAACTTGTTTCCCTCAGTTTAACTATTGGACGTACATTCTGATAGGTTATTTGTCTTTAAGACACATATATTCTCTTACCTCTTCACGTTTGTTTATCTCACATCACCACCACCACCCCAGCTCCCTCACACCACCACTCCAGCTCCCTCACCACCACACTCCAGCTCCTCACCACCACCCACTCCTGCTCCCTCCACCTCCACTCCAGCTCCCTCACCAACCACCACTCCGCTCCCTCACCACCACCACTCCAGCTCCCTCACCCCCCCACCCCAAACCCCCTCCCACCACCACTCCAGCCCTCACCACCCCCACCCCACCCCCCCACCCCCACCCTCCGCTCCTTCCCACCCCCACCGCAGCCCCCTCACCACCACCACCCCCACCCCCCCACCCCACCCCAGCTCCCTCCCCAACCACCACCCACTCCATCACCACCATCCCCACCCCGTTTCCTCACCCCAAAACCCCCCCCACCACCCCACCACCCCCCCACCCACCACCACCCCCAACTCCTCCCCCCCCCCCCAGCTCCCTCACCCCCACCACCACCACCCCAGTTTCCTCCCCACCACCACCCCCACACCCCACCCCCACCACCCCACCACCACCCCAGCTTTCCACACCCCCCCAAAACCCCCCGCCCATCACCCACCACCACCACCCCACTCCCTCACCCCACCACCCCCCCCGCTCCCCACCAACCAAAACCACCCCGCTCCCTCACCCCCACCACCCCGGCTTCCTTTCCCCACCACCCCCCCCAAACCCCCAGCTCCCCCCACAACCCAAACCCCCCGCCCCTCACCCACCACGACCACCACCACCCCACCCCCTAAACACGAAAAACCACCCCAGTCCCTCATACCCCACTCCAGCTTCCTCACCCCCACCCACCCAGCTTCCTCCCACCACCACCCCGCTTCCTCACCCCAAAACCACCCCAGCTCCCCACCACCACGCCACCACCACCCCAGCCCCCCTCTCAAGAAAACCACCCCATCCCTCACCACCACACTCCAGCTTCCTCACCACCAACACCCCCAGCCCCTCACCACCCCCCCCTCCACTTCCTCACCACCAAACCACCCCAGCTCCCCACCAACACCCCAGCTCCTCCCACCACGCCCCCACCACCACCCCCCCCCCATCACAACCAACCCCCAGTCCCCCCACCACCCCCAAACCCCCCAGCTCCCCACCACCACCACCCAGCTCCCTCACCACCCGCCCACCCCCACCCCCCCCCCCTCATCACAAAACCACCCCAGCTCCCCCCCACCCACCACCCCCAGTTTCCCCACACCCACCACCCCCCCAGCTCCCCCCAACCCCACCCCCCAGCTCCCTCCCCCACCAGGGACCACCCCCCCCACCCCCCCTTCATTCCCAACACCCCCCAGCCCCCCTCCCACCACACCCCCAACCCCCACCACCACGCCCCCTACCACCCATTCCCACCAGCAAACCAACCCCACCCCCTCACTACCACCACTCCGCTTCCCTCCCCACCACCCCCCCCAGCCCCCTCACCACCACCCCACCCCCCCCCACCACCACCATCCAGCTCCCCTCACCTTTTCACCCCCCCCCGCTTCCTCACCACCACCCCCCCACCACCACCACCCCCCACCCCACCCCCACCACCACCAAAAACCCCCCCACCCCAGCTCCCTCCCCCCCCCCACCACCCCCAGCTCCTCCCCCAACCACCCCAGCTTCCTCCCCCACCACCACCCCCCCCAGCCCCTCACCACCACCACCCCCCCCCCCTCACCATCACGACCACCACCACCCAGCTTCCTCACCACCACCACCACCTCCCCCAGCTCCCTCCACCCCCACCCCCCCCAACCACCACCACCACCACACCACCACCACCCCCCCACCACCACCCCAGTCCACACCACCACCCCCCCCCCGCCCCCCAACCCACCACCACCCCCCCCCGCCCTCCCCCACGACAACCCCCCCAGCTCCTCACCACCAACAACCCACACCAGTTTCCTCACCACCCACCACCCCAGCTCCCTTACCCACCATCATCACCACCCCACTCCCTCCCCCCCCAGCTCTCTCACCACCAACCACCACACCCCAGCCTTCACCAACCCACCACCCCATCCCTCACCACCCCCCCACCACCCCAGCCCCCTCACCACGCCACCCCCCCCAGCTCCCCCACCCCCAACCCAGCCCCTCACCCCCACCACCACCCCAGCTCCCTCACCACCACCCCCCCCCCTCACCAACCCCCCCAAACTCCCCACCACCCCACCACCACCCAGCCCCCTCACCCCATCCCAGCCCCCTCAAAACCACCACCACCCCGCTTACCTCACCCCACCACCACCCACCCCCCTCCCCCACACACCACCACCACCACCACCACCACCACCACCACCCCCACCCCCCAAGCTCCCTCCACCCCACCACCCTCACTCCCTACCACCCCCCCGTCCCTCATCCCCACCCCAGCTCCCTCAAACCACCACCCCCCCCATTACCTCACCCCCACCACCACCACCACCCCCTTTCCCCCAAACCCCGCTCCCCCACCCCACCTCCACCCCAGCCCCCTTCCCCCCCACCCCCCCACCCCCCCTGCTCCCTCCCCACCCCCCCCACCCCAGCCCCCCTCACCCCCACCACCACCCCACTCCCTCACCACCACCACCACCCCAGCTCCTCACCACCCCCCACCATCTCCACCTCGCCCCCCCAGCTCCCTTATACCCCCCCAGCTCCCCCTTACTCCACGCAGCTCCCTTAGACCACCCCGCCCCCTTTACCACCCCGTCCCTTACTACCACCCCCACTCCCTTACTACCACCCACCCCCTTACACCCCCCCCAGCTCCCTTACACCACTCCAGCCCCCCTTAGTCCCCACCCCAGCTCCCTTACTACCCCCCCAGCCCCCTTTAACCAACCCCAGCCCCACTACCACTCCAGCCCCTTGTACAACCCCAGCCCCCTTATTACCAACCCAGCTGCCTTACTACCACCCACTGCCTTTTTAACCCCCCAGCTCCCTCAAAACTACACAATCACACCACCTCCAAACTTCGTCATTCCCCACAAAGAAAATAACCAAAAAATTTCCACACCCCCCTCCCCTCTTCCTCCTCCCCTCCTTTCCTTCCTCCTCCTCCTCCTCCCTCTCCTCCTCCTCCCCCCCCCCTTTCTTTGGTCTTCTTTTTTCTTTTTTCTCCCCTCCTCTTCCTCCTCCTACTCCTCCCCATCGGTGCAGCCTACAATGCCATCTTGTAATTATAGCTGTGGGTGGAAGGGGGGGCAGACAAGGACACTAGCTGGGCGAGGGTCCGGCACGAGGGGAGAGAGAGATGGGAGGAGGGAAGGAGGCAAGGAAGGGGAAAGAGGAAAGGGGAATGATAAGTGAGGGAAGGAAATGAGAGAATGGAGTTTGGGGGGAAAAAGGAGGGAGGAAAGAGGGGAGAGAGAGAAAAAGAGAGAAAAGAGAGAGAGAGAGGAGAGAGAGAGAGAGAGAGAGAAAGAGATTAGGGGAGTTAGTGATAATTGATTGAGTGGGGTTAAGGCTGGTGTTTTGGGTAGTGTCCACCAAGCTACACACGACACATAAAAGAGATACATGAGACAAGATACGTAGACACAGCACACACAGGAGAATGCATAAGAAAACACCTGACACGGTACACACAGGAGACATGGGTAACATGTTTCTTGGTAGATTATAAGAATATACCCTGTCAGAAAACCCAATGCAGTCGATGGCTACACCGACTGAAAGAGAGAGACAGGTTTAACTACCTACCTGCAGGGTATTCCCAAAGGATCAACGCCCCAGCGGCCCGGTCCCCCGACCAGGACTCCCGGTGGATCATGGTCTGATCAACCGGCTGTTACTGCTGGCCGCACGTAGCCCCAGTGTACGAGCCACACCCCGGCTGATCCGCCACTGACTTTAGGGTCCAGCTTCTTCTTTGAAGACAACCAGGGGTCTATTGGTAATTCCCCTTATGGCTGGTGGAGGCTGTTGAACAGTCTCTTGGGCCCCGGACACTTACTTTGTTTCTCTTAGTGTACTAATGGCACCCCTACTTTTCACTAGGGGTATTTTGCACCGCCTGCCCAGTCTTTTAGCTTTCGTAGGGAGTGATTTCTGTGAGCAAATATGGGACCAGTCCCTCCAGGATCTTCCAGGTATAGATTATGATGTATCTAACTCGTCTGCATTCCAGTGAGTACAAGTCAAGTGCTATCTATAGGCGCTCCCAGTAGTTCAGGTGTTTGATGGAACTTATACGTGCAGTAAAGGTTCTCTGTACATTCTCTAGATCTGCAATTTCACCTGCTTTGAACGGAGATGTTAATGTGCAGCAGTATTCCAGCCTAAGAGAGAACAAGTGATTTAAAAAGGATCATCATTGGCTTGGCATCTCTCGTTCTGAACGTTCTCATTATCCATCCTATCATTTTCTTCGCAGATGTGATAGTGTCAATGTTATGATCCTTGAAAGCGAGATCTTCAGACATTACCACTTCAGGTCCTTCACATTACTTTCCGTTCTATTGTATGATCAGAGTTTGTAGTATACTCAGTCCTAGTTATTATCCCCTCCAGTTTTCCATAACGCAGTAGTTGGAATTTTGTCCTCATTGAACATCATATTGTTTTCTATTGCCCAATGGAAAACTGATTTATATCTTCTTTGAGGTTAACCGCGTCCCCAATAGATGACACTCTCATGCAGATCCTAATATCGTCTGCAAAGGACAACACGGTACTGTAGATATATCTCTATCTATGTTTTGATATGAGGATGAGGAATAGTATGGGGGCGAGTACTGTGCCTTGTGGAACAGAACTTTGCGCTATGGCAGCTTCCGATTGAACCGCTACTTTTTGTGTTCTGATTGGTTAGAAAATTGAAGATCCATCTGCCCACTTTGCCAGTTATCCCTTTAACACGCATTTTGTGTGCATATTACACCATGATCATCACTTGTCAAAGGCTTTGGCAAAATCTGTGCATACTACATCTGCATTCTGTTTGTTTTCCATGCATCCAAGACCATATCATAGTGATCCAGTAGTTTGCGAGAGGCAGGAGCGACCTGCCCTGAACCCATGTGGCCCTGGATTGTGCAGTTTCGGGAAATCCAATGTGGTTTGCAATCATGTTTCTTAGTACTCTTTCAAATATTTTTATATGGGACGTTAGACCTATTGGTCTATAGTTCTTAGCTATTGCTTTGCTGCCACCTTTATGGAGTGGGGCTATATCCGTTTTTAGTGACTGTGGGATTTCACCCGTGTCTATGCTCCTCTCCTAATAATATACAAAGGGTGGTAGAAGGTGGTACAAGGAAGGAGGTAGCAGGCAGGTGTAGCGGGCAGGTGGTAGCAGGCAGGACGTAGTAGGCAGGTGATAGCAGGAAGGAGGTAGCAGGCAGAAGGTAGCAGGCAGGTGGCAGCAGGCAGGACGCAGCAGGTAGGTGGTAGCAGGAAGGAGGTAGCAGGCAGAAGGTAGCAGGCAGGTGGCAGCAGGCATGTGGTTGCACGTAGGTACTGAAGATGATACAAGAATTCCTTGAGAATAGAAGTCAGAAGATAATCTTGATAAAGATGTCTGAGTGGGCAGAAGAAATAGCAATAAAGATGTCTGAGTGGGTAGACATGTCAATAAATATGTCTGAGTGGGAACAGTAATGCGCGGAGTGGCTGGAGATCCAGTTCTTGGTCCCTTGTTATTCTTCATATACATGAATGACTTGCTTGTCATTGTAGTTTCGAACTTCAGGTTTCCCAAGTGATCCCGTTATTGAAAACCTCACCGCTGGACCAGACTTTTACACCTGAACGTGACTCACAATAAGCCTTGGTGACAACTCCAAACAGACCTCCATCCGGTTCAGAAAAAAGCTGCCGCCATTA
>NC_069450.1:8606837-8779369 GCF_026875155.1 Cherax quadricarinatus | reverse complement strand
ACCAAAAACCCCTAACCTTTACCTAACCAAACCCTAACTTACCTAACCAACACAACCTAACCTTACCTAACATAACCTAACTTAACCTAACCGAACCTAACCTAACCTTACCTAACTTATCCTAACCTAACCTACCATAACCTAACCTACCCTAACCTAACCTACCCTAACCTAACCTACCCTAACCTAACCTAGCCTAACCTAACCTAACTTAACCTAACCTAACCTAACCTAACCGAACCTGCCCTAACCTAACCTAACCTACACTGAAACACTTCCAAAAACACCATTTGAGTACTCCCAAATACACCACTGAATACTAAAACACCACTGAATACACTCAAAACACCCTTCAACACCTTCAAAACACCTTTGAACACCTTCAAAACACCTTTGAACACATTCAAAACACTCTCATAATCATTTGAACACACTCAAAACACCTTTGAATAACCTCAAAACACCTTCGAACACCTTCAAAACACCCTTGAACACCCTTGATCACCTTAAAAAAAACAACATTTGAACACACTCAAAACACCTTTGAACACCTTTGAACATTTCCAAACAACACTGAAACACTTCCAAAAACACCATTTGAGTACTCCCAAATACACCACTGAATACTAAAACACCACTGAATACACTCAAAACACCACCAAAATCACCATAAACTAAGATCAACACCCACACCCCACAACACCCACAACCCTCAACACCCACAATTTTTTCTCGTTTTATCTAATTTCATCAGAAAGTCACAACACCCACACCCCCCATTTTTTTTTCTCGTTTTAACCCTTTTAGTTCATTAAAGTTAATAAGGGGCCACACTACATCAGAAAAAGTCACAAAAACAACCCACTTATAACGTCTTTTCGGTATCTCTAGTTCGACAACAACACCCACATCCCACATCACCCACATCCCACATCCCCCACACACACACACAACACACACACACACACACTTCCCTAACCTAGCCTAACCTAACCTAACTTATCCTAACATAACCTAACCTAACCTAACCTAACCTAACCTAACCTAACTTATCCTAACCTAGCCTAACCTAACCTAACCTTACCTAAATTATCCTAACCTAACCTAACCTAGCCTAACCTAACCTAACCTAACTTAACCTAACCTAACCTAACCTAACCGAACCTACCCTAACCTAACCTTACCTAACCTAACCTAGCCTAACCTAACCTAACCTAACTTAACCTAACCCAACCTAACCTAACCTAACCTAGCCTAACCTAACTTAACCTAACCTAACCTAACCTAACCTACCCTAACCTAACCTAACCTAACCTATCTTAACCTTACCTAACCTAACCTAGCCGAACCTATCCTAACCTAACCTAAAATATATTGGAACACTTCCAAAATACATTAGAGTACTCCAGAATTACTTTGAACGACTCCATTTTGGATATTTCCAAATTAGTTTTGAAAACTTTATCGTAAAATCGAACATTATTTTCTTGTTGGTAAAACACACTCAATGGTAGAAATATTTACTCGATTTCCGAATAGAAGCACTGTCCTCGCTCTGAGAGACTCATTGTGGGTCACCCCAACACATGGTGTAATGCGCTTCACACCCAAGGTAGAACATAACACCTGCGTCAACTCAGGACAGACAGGCGCCATGTAATGCGGGTAACATCCAAGGTAGAAAATCATCTCTTTCCAGACCAACTGTCTATCCTAACCTAACCTAACCTAACCTAATTCCTAACCTAACCTAACCTCACCTAACCGAACCTAACCTAACTCCATCAATCACCTCTATCCTAACCTAACCTAACCTAACCTAACCAACCTAACACTCCATCAAACACCTCTATCCTAACCTAACCTAACCTATCCTAACCTAACCTAACTCCATCAAACACCTCGAATACTACCTAACTTAACCTAACCTAACCTTACCTAACCTACCGAACCTAACCTAACCTAACCTAACCTATCCTAACCTGTCCCAACCTAACCTAACCTAACCTATCCTAACTAACCTAACCTAACCTAACCTAACTTATCCTAAGCTAACCTAACCTAACTTATCCTAACCTGTCCCAACCTAACCTAACCTAACCTATCCTAACCTAACCTAACCTAACCTAACCTAACTTATCCTAAGCTAACCTAACCTAACTTATCCTAACCTAACCTATCCTAACCTAACCTAAACACTGACTAACTTTGAACCAACTCTGAACACCACTGATCTTCTTCAAAAAATGCTCTGCACATCATTTGAACACCTTCAAAAAACACCATCAAACACCTCCGAATACTCCCAAAAAAACACTACTGATTACTACCAAATCACCACTGAATACTACCAATCACCGTCAAAATCACCAGAAACTAAGTTTAACATCACCATCTAACATCCTTTTTATAGAAATCCCCTCAAATCACTATAACCAAGAACTCCCTCCCCATTTGGCGCATGAAAAAAAAAGCATGAACACAAACCTAATACGCAAACACTTAGTACATGATCACCATCAACTGAAAACATATCTTGTACACACACACATAATATAAGACAATCACCAACTACAATCACCCATGTTCACTTACCTCAAAATCACTAATATCACAGAAAACAATCATTTTTATAAACATTTCACACACACACAAAAAAAAAAAAAAAAAATCATATCTGACAATATCTAAGCGCACTCACCTCACTACCACCAACACACGATGTCTCACCTCACAGGACCGACGAGCACACCTCCAGTGACGTCACACTCCCATTGTGTTACTTGGTGGTTGGTAACATCACACCTAACCCCCCTTGTTTCAACCTGTTGTACCCTACATTATCTAAGAACACTATATCCAAGACGATTACCAGATTTTATGATCCCCAACACCAAGATCACAGAAAACACACATTTTTATAATTATTCACACAAAAAAATCACGATCACCAATTCCATATCATGTTTACCGTCATCTATCAACACTAATCACCAAGATCACCAAAAAAAAAAATCTAAGATCATGCATCTCAAAACTACTATGATCACTGAAAACACTTATTTTTTAAACATTCGCACAAAAATAAGACATACACAAAAATACCACAACACTTCCACCAACATCTATAACATAACATGAGCACTATAACATATCACTATCACAAAAAATAATACACAAACACCCACATATTATACATTTCAATTGCAAATTTAAGACATGAGACATACACACCAAATCTAAGACATTCACCTCCAACTAAGACATACACATCACCCCTAAAACTTCCTTCCTTATTCATTCCGTATATCTCCTAGAGCTGTTTTAACCCCGACGGATCCATCACGACGTAGGAGCCAGAGTGTAGTAGGTGGTGTTGGAGTGGTGATGGTTCCTCTGGCTCCTACGTCGTGGTGGATCCGTCGGGGTTAAAACAGCTCTAGGAGATATACGGAATGAATAAGGAAGGAAGTTTTAGGGGTGATGTGTATGTCTTAGTTGGAGGTGAATGTCTTAGATTTGGTGTGTATGTCTCATGTCTTAAATTTGCAATTGAAATGTATAATATGTGGGTGTTTGTGTATTATTTTTTGTGATAGTGATATGTTATAGTGCTCATGTTATGTTATAGATGTTGGTGGAAGTGTTGTGGTATTTTTGTGTATGTCTTATTTTTGTGCGAATGTTTAAAAAATAAGTGTTTTCAGTGATCATAGTAGTTTTGAGATGCATGATCTTAGATTTTTTTTTTTGGTGATCTTGGTGATTAGTGTTGATAGATGACGGTAAACATGATATGGAATTGGTGATCGTGATTTTTGTGTGAATAATTATAAAAATGTGTGTTTTCTGTGATCTTGGTGTTGGGGATCATAAAATCTGGTAATCGTCTTGGATATAGTGTTCTTAGATAATGTAGGGTACAACAGGTTGAAACAAGGGGGTTAGGTGTGATGTTACCAACCACCAAGTAACACAATGGGAGTGTGACGTCACTGGAGGTGTGCTCGTCGGTCCTGTGAGGTGAGACATCGTGTGTTGGTGGTAGTGAGGTGAGTGCGCTTAGATATTGTCAGATATGATTTTTTTTTTTTTTTTTTGTGTGTGTGTGAAATGTTTATAAAAATGATTGTTTTCTGTGATATTAGTGATTTTGAGGTAAGTGAACATGGGTGATTGTAGTTGGTGATTGTCTTATATTATGTGTGTGTGTACAAGATATGTTTTCAGTTGATGGTGATCATGTACTAAGTGTTTGCGTATTAGGTTTGTGTTCATGCTTTTTTTTTCATGCGCCAAATGGGGAGGGAGTTCTTGGTTATAGTGATTTGAGGGGATTTCTATAAAAAGGATGTTAGATGGTGATGTTAAACTTAGTTTCTGGTGATTTTGACGGTGATTGGTAGTATTCAGTGGTGATTTGGTAGTAATCAGTAGTGTTTTTTTGGGAGTATTCGGAGGTGTTTGATGGTGTTTTTTTGAAGGTGTTCAAATGATGTGCAGAGCATTTTTTGAAGAAGATCAGTGGTGTTCAGAGTTGGTTCAAAGTTAGTCAGTGTTTAGGTTAGGTTAGGATAGGTTAGGTTAGGATAAGTTAGGTTAGGTTAGCTTAGGATAAGTTAGGTTAGGTTAGGTTAGGTTAGGTTAGGATAGGTTAGGTTAGGTTAGGTTGGGACAGGTTAGGATAAGTTAGGTTAGGTTAGCTTAGGATAAGTTAGGTTAGGTTAGGTTAGGTTAGGTTAGGATAGGTTAGGTTAGGTTAGGTTGGGACAGGTTAGGATAGGTTAGGTTAGGTTAGGTTAGGTTCGGTAGGTTAGGTAAGGTTAGGTTAGGTTAAGTTAGGTAGTATTCGAGGTGTTTGATGGAGTTAGGTTAGGTTAGGATAGGTTAGGTTAGGTTAGGATAGAGGTGTTTGATGGAGTTAGGTTGGGTTAGGTTAGGTTAGGTTAGGATAGAGGTGATTGATGGAGTTAGGTTAGGTTCGGTTAGGTGAGGTTAGGTTAGGTTAGGAATTAGGTTAGGTTAGGTTAGGTTAGGATAGACAGTTGGTCTGGAAAGAGATGATTTTCTACCTTGGATGTTACCCGCATTACATGGCGCCTGTCTGTCCTGAGTTGACGCAGGTGTTATGTTCTACCTTGGGTGTGAAGCGCATTACACCATGTGTTGGGGTGACCCACAATGAGTCTCTCAGAGCGAGGACAGTGCTTCTATTCGGAAATCGAGTAAATATTTCTACCATTGAGTGTGTTTTACCGACAAGAAAATAATGTTCGATTTTACGATAAAGTTTTCAAAACTAATTTGGAAATATCCAAAAATGGAGTCGTTCAAAGTAATTCTGGAGTACTCTAATGTATTTTGGAAGTGTTCCAATATATTTTAGGTTAGGTTAGGATAGGTTCGGCTAGGTTAGGTTAGGTAAGGTTAAGATAGGTTAGGTTAGGTTAGGTTAGGGTAGGTTAGGTTAGGTTAGGTTAAGTTAGGTTAGGCTAGGTTAGGTTAGGTTGGGTTAGGTTAAGTTAGGTTAGGTTAGGTTAGGCTAGGTTAGGTTAGGTAAGGTTAGGTTAGGGTAGGTTCGGTTAGGTTAGGTTAGGTTAGGTTAAGTTAGGTTAGGTTAGGTTAGGCTAGGTTAGGTTAGGTTAGGATAATTTAGGTAAGGTTAGGTTAGGTTAGGCTAGGTTAGGATAAGTTAGGTTAGGTTAGGTTAGGTTAGGTTAGGTTAGGTTATGTTAGGATAAGTTAGGTTAGGTTAGGCTAGGTTAGGGAAGTGTGTGTGTGTGTCTGTGTGTGTGTGTGTGTGGGGGATGTGGGATGTGGGTGATGTGGGATGTGGGTGTTGTTGTCGAACTAGAGATACCGAAAAGACGTTATAAGTGGGTTGTTTTTGTGACTTTTTCTGATGTAGTGTGGCCCCTTATTAACTTTAATGAACTAAAAGGGTTAAAACGAGAAAAAATGGGGGGTGTGGGTGTTGTGACTTTCTGATGAAATTAGATAAAACGAGAAAAAATTGTGGGTGTTGAGGGTTGTGGGTGTTGTGGGGTGTGGGTGTTGATCTTAGTTTATGGTGATTTTGGTGGTGTTTTGAGTGTATTCAGTGGTGTTTTAGTATTCAGTGGTGTATTTGGGAGTACTCAAATGGTGTTTTTGGAAGTGTTTCAGTGTTGTTTGGAAATGTTCAAAGGTGTTCAAAGGTGTTTTGAGTGTGTTCAAATGTTGTTTTTTGAAGGTGATCAAGGGTGTTCAAGGGTGTTTTGAAGGTGTTCGAAGGTGTTTTGAGGTTATTCAAAGGTGTTTTGAGTGTGTTCAAATGATTATGAGAGTGTTTTGAATGTGTTCAAAGGTGTTTTGAAGGTGTTCAAAGGTGTTTTGAAGGTGTTGAAGGGTGTTTTGAGTGTATTCAGTGGTGTTTTAGTATTCAGTGGTGTATTTGGGAGTACTCAAATGGTGTTTTTGGAAGTGTTTCAGTGTAGGTTAGGTTAGGTTAGGGCAGGTTCGGTTAGGTTAGGTTAGGTTAGGTTAAGTTAGTTAGGTTAGGCTAGGTTAGGTTAGGGTAGGTTAGGTTAGGGTAGGTTAGGTTAGGGTAGGTTAGGTTAGGGTAGGTAGGTTAGGATAAGTTAGGTAAGGTTAGGTTAGGTTCGGTTAGGTTAAGTTAGGTATTTAGGTAAGGTTAGGTTGTGTTAGGTTAGGATAAGTTAGGTTAGGTTAGGTAAGTTAGGTTAGTTAGGTTAGGTAATGGATAGGTTAGATTATGTTAGGTAAGGTATGTTAGGTTAGGTTAGGTAATGGTTAGGTAAGGTTAGGTAAGGTTAGGTTAGGTTAAGTTAGGTTAGGGTAGGTTCGGTAAGGTTAGGTTAGGTTAGGTTAGGTTAGGGCAGGTTCGGTTAGGTTAGGTTAGGTTAGGTTAAGTTAGGTTAGGTTAGGCTAGGTTAGGTTAGGGTAGGTTAGGTTGGGGTGGGTTAGGTTAGGGTAGGTTAGGTTAGGGTAGGTTAGGTTAGGATAAGTTAGGTAAGGTTAGGTTAGGTTCGGTTAGGTTAAGTATAGGTTTATGTTATTAGTAAGGTTAGGTTGTGTTAGGTTAGGATAAGTTAGGTTAGGTTAGGTAAGGTTAGGTTAGGGTAGGTTAGGTAAGGTAGGTTAGGTAAGGTTAGGTTAGGCAGGTAAGGTTAGGTTAGTTTATGTTAGTTAAGTTAGGTTAGGGTATGTTGTGTACAGGTTAGGTTTAGGTAAAGGTTAGGTAGTGTAAGGTTAGTTAGGCTAGTAAGGTTAGGTTAGTTTATGTTAGGTAATTAGGTTAGGGTAGTTAAGGTTAGTGTAAGGATAGGTAGAGGTAGGTGTGTGTGAATATCTTGATTACAGTGATTTTTTAGTGGATTTGAGAAGCATTGTGGTGTGAAATGTGATTTTTTTTTTGTGTGTGTGTGTGTGTTCAGAAAGGTGGTGTTGGGAGATGGTGAGTTGATGTGAAGAAAATCGGGTGAGATGGAGAGGGGTATTGGGGAGGGTTGTAATTAGAAATATGGAGTAGATTTTACTGAATATAAAGGTAATGTTGAATATTTTAAAAAAAATTATAGTATTGAAAAGTTATGATATCATGGAAAAGATGGAGGGTGGTTGAAAACATATCGCAATAGTTGGGTAGTTGATGCGATTAATAATATTATTTATTGAACATGTGGTTATTGTGTGGGGGGGGAAAGGAGGTGGGTATGGAGAGGATTTTTATTAGAATTTTAGTAGTAAAAAGAAGGGGAAAAAAATGTGATAAATTGTAAATTGATGAGGGATTGGGTAAGTAGTCGAATTAGAGATACGCGAAAAAAGATGATATATAGTGGATGTGAATGAAATTAATTTATTTTGAAGGTGTTTGAAGGGTGTTTTGATTGAATTCAGCGGTGTTTTAGTAGTAATCAGTGGTGTAATTGGAGTACTCAATAGTGTTTTGGCATGTTCAAAGGTGTCAAGGTGTTTTTTGAAGGTGTTTGAAGGGTGTTTTGATGAATTCAGCGTGTTTTAGTAGTATTCAGTGGGTGTAATGGGGAGTACACAAATTGTGTTTTTGGAAGTGTTTCATGGTGATTTTTGTTGGTGTTTGAGTGTATTCATGTGTTTTAGTATTCATTGTGTAAGTTTGGGAGTACTCAAATGGTGTTTTTGGAAGTGTTTCAGTGATTGTTTGGAAATGTTCAAAGGTGTTCAAAGGTGTTTTGAGTGGTTCAAATGTTGTTTTTGAAGGTGTTCAAGGGTGTTTTGAAGGTGTTCAGGGAGTTTTTGAAGGTTGTTTCGAAGGTGTTTTGAGGTTATTCCAAAGTGTATGTGAAGGTGTTCAAGTGTGTTTAATGTGAGTATTCAAAGGTGTGTTGAAGGGTACAAATGATTATGAGAGTACTTATGAAGGAGTTTCAAAATGATGTGCAAGAGTACTAATAAGGTGTTCTGGAGTATTCAGAGTGAATTGGGGGTGTTCGAATGATGTATTTGGAGTAATTCAGTTGTTTGGAATGTATAAAGGTATTTTTGTGAGTATTCAAATGATTTTATGAGTGTGTTTTGAAGGATTGTTTCAAAGTAAAAGTGCGATATTTAACTTCGTAATAAGTAAAATTGTGAGTAGTGAAATTACAAAGTTGGATGTGTATGACTTTCTGCATGCAGGTGCCCCCTTATTAACTTTAATGAACTAAAAGGGTTAAAACGAGAAAAATTGGGTTATGAGTGAAAATTGTGGGTGTAGGTTGGAGTGTGAGGGTCTGGAGGGTGGTAAAAGGTAGACAAGATTCAACCGTGTGCGCGCGTGGTCCTTATAGTTCCTTCAGCTTAATGAGATAGGAATACTGTCGTCACTGACCGCCGAGTAAACACCCTTCATTAACCTGTAAGTATGTCTGTCCCCATAGGAGGAGTTCATTTAATGCTTACCCCCAGAGGGGAATTCCAAAAAACCTTGATCCAATAGATTAAGTCCTTGGTATTTACGAAGAAATTTTGGGGTGGGACGGTGACCGTGAAAGTGAGAGGGGTAATCCAAAAATTTGATCCAAGGAGATGAGACATTTGATTTCGAGAAAAACTTGATCCAAGGAGATGGAAATTTCGAAAACCCCATAGGGGTGATTCCAAAAAATCTTGATCCGAGGAGATGAGTCATGGTATTGTCGAGAAATTTTTTGGGTTTGGGGGGGTGAAAGTGGAGGGGATTCCGAGGAAGTGGAGACTTTGAAATTGAGAACCCCATAGGGGGAGTATCCAAATCTTGTATACGAAAAAATTTTGGGGATGGGGGTGGGTGAAATTGGGAGGGGTAATCCAAAAATTTGATCCAAGGTGATCATAAAGAAATTCAAACCCCATAGGGGGGAATCCAAAAAACTTGTATATCGAGAAATTTTTGGGATTGGGGGGGTGAAAGTGGGAGGGGGAACCTTAAAATTTGATCTGAGGAGAAGGAGTCATGGTATTGTCGAGAAAATTTGGGGGTGAAGTGGGAGGGGTAATCAAAAATTTGATCCAAGGAGATGGAGAATTTCGAAAACCCCATAGGGGGGATCCAAAAAACTTGATCCGAGGAGATGGAGAATTTCGAAACCCCCATAGGGGGGAATCCAAAAACTTGTATTATCGAGAAATTTTTGGGATTGGGGGGTGAAAGTGAGAGGGGGAACCTCAAAAATTTGATCCGAGGAGATGGAGAAACCCCCATAGGGGGGATCCAAAAAACTTGATCCGAGGAGATGGAGTCATGGTATTGTCGAGAAAATTTGGGGTGAAAGGAGGGGTACCCAAAAAAAACTTGATCCAAGGAGATGGAGAATTTGATTTCGAGAAATTGTTTGGGGATGGGGGTGAAAGGAGGGGTACCCAAAAAATTTGATCTGAGGAGATGGAGAATTACCGAAACCCATAGGGGGGATCCAAAAACTTGATCCGAGATAATGGAGTCATGGTATTGTCGAGAAAAATTTGGTTTGAAAGGCGGTGTACCCAAAAAAACTTCTGATCCAAGAGATGGAGAATTTGATTTCAGAAATTGTTGGGAGGGGGGGTGGGTGAAAAGTTTGAGGGGCTCCGAGGAAGTTGGACTTTGATATCGAGAAATTTTGGATGGGGGTGAAAGTGGGAGGGGGAACCTTAAAATTTTGATCTGAGGAGATGGAGAGCACAAGAAAATGAAATTCAAAAAAAATTCGACAAAAATCGAAAAAAATCGAGGCGCGGGGGCGATCCGGACGACGCTGCAGAATGCGCTGCAAAGCGCGAAGGGGCGCGGGCGGGCGCGCGGTGTGGGGCTGGCGCGCGGGGGCGCGCGGGGCGGGTTGCGGGGCGGGGGCGCGCGGTTGCGCGGGCGCGCGGGGCGCGGTGCGGGGCGCGCGGGCGGGTGGGGCGCGCGAACGGCGGGTCGCAAAGGCGGGGGGGTCGTGGGGCGGGGGTATTGGTTGGGGGACAAGGTGATGTAGTCTCGAGGGCGAGGTCATTCGTCAAAAAACCGGAAGTAACACCTAGGTGTTAAAAGGTGACCCACCCTGCTGGTCCTAGACCGGAAGGATTGTCTCTGTAGAAGGCCCAAACCGGAAGGATGCCCTGTAGAAGGCCTAAACCGGAAGGGTGCGCCCAGTGGAAGCCCTAAACCGGAGATTGCCCCAGTAGAAATTATACTACTTATATAAATATATATAAATATATATATATAGTATAATTAAATATATATATTTATATATATATATATAGATATATTATATATATATATATATATATAATATATATTATATATATAAATATATATATATAAATATATATATAGTATATATATATATATATATAAAAAAAAATAAAAAATAAATATATATATATATATATATAAATATATATAATATTTTGATATATATATAATCTATATATATATAATATATAATGGTGTGTATGTGTGTGGTGTAAAATTTTTTACGTTAACTTTCATGAAAAAAATATATCTTTGGACGTATAAGAGAAAATTTTAGAAAGGACTTAATTTTAAACGAGTTCTTGCTAATTGACCAGTTTTACATATTCGGCACGACATATATATATATATATATATAACCACGAAGAGGCACCTTGTCCACCTCATGCAGGTAGATTGATAACTATTCCATTTACTGTCTTATGTGTTATTACACTCTTATAAGTGCATCATACATATTGTTTTTATTATAAATACTGTTTGTTATCAGTGTATATGTTTGTTTCAGTGAGTTGTGGAGACTTGCAACCACTACCATGGCTGGCCTCGACTCCTGATCCATCACTACCACCATCACTACCACCATCACTACCACCACGCACGGTAACATTCATTCACTTGCCACCTGGGCTTATTTTAAGCAATGTTTAGAAAACTAGAAAAAGTACATTATACCATGATACAGAGAATTTTTTTAAGTAATTTCGTTGGTTTATGAAAGAATCACAAGGTTTCTTATTAATTTAGATGGTAAGTGTGTGTGTGTGTGTGTGTGTGTGTGTGTGTGTGTGTGTGTGTGTGTGTGTGTGTGTGTGTGTGTGTGTGTGTACTCACCTATTTGCTCACCTATTTGTGGTTGCAGGGGTCGAGTCACAGCTCCTGGCCCCGCCTCTTCGCTGATTGCTACTAGGTCCTCTCTCTCCCTGCCCCATGAGCTCTATCATACCTCGCCTTAAAACTATGTGTGTGTGTGTGTGTGTGTGTGTGTGTGTGTGTGTGTGTGTGTGTGTGTGTGTGTGTGTGTGTGTGTGTGTGTGTGTGTGTGTGTGTGTGTAGGAATGATTCTTGTGTTTATGTTAATGAAGTCTACCACTGTCATCATCATTGTAAATAACTGTGACTATAAGTATATCTCTGACTGCATCTCTGAATGTTGCTATAGGTGTGACTGTATGAACGTACCTGTCTGTGACTGTATGAATGTACCTATCTGTGACTGAACGTACCTACCTGTGACAGTATGAATGTACCTATCTGTTATCTGTGACTGTATGAATGTACCTGCCTGTGACTGTATGAATGTACCTATCTGTGACTGAACGTACCTACCTGTGACAGTATGAATGTACCTATCTGTTATCTGTGACTATATGAATGTACCTGCCTGTGACTGTATGAATGTACCTACCTGTGACTGTATGAATGTACCTACCTGTGACTGTATGAATGTACCTGCCTGTGACTGTATGAATGTACCTACCTGTGACTGTATGAATGTACCTGCCTGTGACAGTATGAATGTACCTGCCTGTGACTGTATGAATGTACCTGCCTGTGACAGTATGAATGTACCTATCTGTTATCTGTGACTGTATGAATGTACCTGCCTGTGACTGTATGAATGTACCTGCCTGTGACTGTATGAATGTACCTACCTGTGACTGTATGAATGTACCTGCCTGTGACAGTATGAATGTACCTACCTGTGACTGTATGAATGTACCTTCCTGTGACTGTATGAATGTACCTGCCTGTGACAGTATGAATGTACCTACCTGTGACTGTATGAATGTACCTGCCTGTGACTGTATGAATGTACCTGCCTGTGACTGTATGAATGTACCTACCTGTGACAGTATGAATGTACCTGCCTGTGACTGTATGAATGTACCTGCCTGTGACTGTATGAATGTACCTGCCTGTGACTGTATGAATGTACCTACCTGTGACTGTATGAATGTACCTACCTGTGACTGTATGAATGTACCTGCCTGTGACAGTATGAATGTACCTGCCTGTGACTGTATGAATGTACCTTCTGTGACTGAATGTAGCTGTGTCTGTGACTGTGTTTGTGTATGTGAATGTATTTATGAACGTACTTGTTTGTAATTATAAAGATTACATCTGGGATTGTAATCTATGAATGAATCATTCTGTAACTATATCCGTGAATGTAAAGCATATGTGGCTGTGATTGTACCTGCCACTATATAAATGTAACTGTACCTATGTCTGTATGAGTGGATCTGTGAATTTAACTGTATCTGTGATTGTATCTCTAACTTGTTTTAACTGTCTGTGACTGTAACTGTACATGTATTTGTGTATATTTGATCCTGTCCTAAACCAGCAGCTCTTAACTCTTCTCTGGCCTCCAGGACCTGATCATATCTACTCTTGAAGCTGTGTATAGTGTTTGCCTCCACCTCTTCATCTAGTGCGCTCCACTTATTCACCGCCCTAGGACAGAAAAAGTACTTCCTGAAGTCCCCCTGACATCTCTTCTCACATCTCAAATACCAGTCCATTCTGTCTCATTCTTAGAGTGTTTTATATGTCGTGATATTTGTCTCCTCTGATCCTTCTCTCTTATAGTGTTAGTTTTAGTGCTTCAAGTCTTGCCTCGTAATCCCTTCACCTCAGACACTAGTCTCGTTGCAAATCTTTGCATGTTTACCTTGTTCTGAAAGAAACTCTTAGGTCAGTTGATATTGCACGTGTTGTTTTTGGTGATATGCTTGAAGAAATGTTTACCCCCAGATCTTTCTCCTTCACCTTGTCTGCAGTGTGTATCTTTCCAGGTTGTATATTTTGATGCAAACAACAAAATTTCCTTTTAGCGCCAAGAACCTGAAGAGAATGTTAAGATTGTCCACGTGAGAGCCATGTCGTCCTGGAACAGTGCTAGCGGCTGACTCCTTACAACCGCAGTATATAATAATAATCAAAATTTCCTAAGGGTTGGTCCGGTAAGCCAGCAGAAGGCCTCAGTCAGATGACCAAAAGCTCCAGCTGCGGGTCACCATATAGCTAAGACTCTCATCAGGAGTCACAACCACAAATAGTAAGACCAACAAAACCAGCCCTCAGCACTACAACAAAGAATATAACGTCATTTGTGTTTGCAAACAAACATGGTCTTAGAGTAACAACAGAATACCTTACATAGTGGTATTCTCTTCACCAAGTGAAAGGTAGTGTTGGTAGTTTTTACAGAGACCAGCGTAGAAGACTACCTTGATGTTAATGTTAATGTTAATGTTAATGTTAATACCTGGGTACAGTCTACTTAGCTGTGACCAAATACACAATAATCAGGCACCATTGGGAACATGTGGAAAAAGACACTTATGTACAGTTCAGAATATTTATTACAGGAAACTATTCGTCCTATTAGGACTGAAGAAACCACTTATCGGTGTCACCAGATCATTTTTCAATGGGAAGATAGTTGTGTATGTTAAAAAAAGCCTCTCATATGCTCTGAGTTACTTAAAACCATAAATTATATAATCGAAGTTTAAAATATATAATCAGGATCTGTTTATTATACAGCTTCTCAACAGTTCCAAGACACATGTGCAACTTTTGGGTATCTTTATTGAGGAAACGTTTCGCCACACAGTGGCTTCATCAGTCCATACAAAGGAGAATCTTGAAGAACAGAAGGAGAATGAGGTAATCAGTCTCTCAGCCTTTAGTCGATGTGATCAGTCCATCAATCTTGAATAGAATACGGCATAAGTGCGGAGAAGGAGCTTATAAACCATAGGCAGGAGAGGTGCAGCAGTCGTAGGTGGTGTCACATTTGTTCAATGTGGAAGTAGGTCGTGCCCAAGGGTTAGGCAAGCGAAGAATTCCCAAGTATTAAGATCCCAAGAAGTTGCAGTGTCTGACAGGATTGTAGATCAATGGTTCAGAGAACCGACAAGTTGATAAATTAGATACATGTGCAATTCTTGGGTATCTTTATTGAGGAAACGTTTCGCCACATAGTGGCTTCATCAGTCCATATAAAGGAGAATCTTGAAGAACAGGAGGAGAATGAGGTAATCAGTCCCTCAACCTTGAGTCGATGTCAAGAAGCTAGATAGTAACGTCAGTCAAGACTGTGTTACACTGTCAAGACTGTGTTACACTGTCAAGACTGTGTTAAACTGTCAAGACTGTGTTACACTGTCAAGACTGTGTTACACTGTCAAGACTGTGTTACACTGTCAAGACTGTGTTACACTGTCAAGACTGTGTTACACTGTCAAGACTGTGTTACACTGTCAAGACTGTGTTACACTGTCAAGACTGTGTTACACTGTCAAGACTGTGTTACACTGTCAAGACTGTGTTACACTGTCAAGACTCAGTGCCTCTTGTCTAGCCAGTTTACTTTGTTAACTTTATTTGGTCCTCCCTCCCTCCTCTCCCACTTCCCCACCCTCGTCCCCTCCCTGAATCTTCCCTCCCTCCCACTTCCCCTCCCTCTTCCCTTCCCTGGGTCTTCCCTCCCACGCTGCTTCCTCACGCTGTGTCATCCCTCCCACACTATCCTTTCTCCCTGTGTCAGTCCCACGCTTCCCCATTACCTTTGCCTATGTCACCCCCTTCACCTGTGTCACCCCCTCCCAGACTCCCCCCCCCTCCCCGCTGATTATTCTGTCGTCTGTACAACCTGACATCCCTCTGTCCTTTGTTAAAAACCATACTGCTGAAGGACATCAACTCTCGTAATAATAATAATAATTATTATTATCATTATTTTTATAGGTACATGTACAACGTATACAGACGTAGCTGACATCAGTGACATACTAGAAAGCCGCTTGTTATGCAGAGCATTTCGTGCAAAATAGGTTAATTTTGTCCCCAGGATGTAACCCACACCAGGCGTCTAACACCCAGGTACCTATTTACTGCTAGGTGAACAGGGACACCAGGTGTCTTAAGGAAACACGCTTTAATGTATCCACCCGTACCTGGGATTGAACCTCGGACCTCCGTGTGTGAGATAGTGCGCTATTAACCGAATTACAGGACAGTCTCTGACTTCACTTCGTCTACTACTACTTTATGGGTTCTGTTTGTTCTAAAGTTAAATATTCATCTGTCCACTTTCCACTTATTCCTTTTGCATGCATTTTGTGCGCAGTCACTTATGAATGCTGTTGCAAAGACCATTGTAAACTCCATAAGTACTGTGTTTGTCTTCCTGAGCATCCAGGACCCCATCGTCATGATGTAGCAACTGTGGAAGGCAGGAGTGACCTATGCTAAACCCATGCTGCCCTGGATTGTGCAATTGCTGTGATTCCACGTGATTGAGAATCTTACTTCTTAAGACCCATTCAAAGATTTTGACATGTGAAGTTAGTGCTGTTGGTCTATAGTTTTCTTTTTTTACATTTGCTTTACTGTCTCCTTTTTACAGTGGGGCAATATCTGGTTTTCAATGATAATGGGATGACACACGTGCCCAGACTCCTCTGTAGAATACTGAAGGCACGAGATAGTGGTTTCTTGCAATTTTTGATGAATATGGAACCCCACGAGTCTGGGCCTGGAGCAGAAAGTATGTACATGCTGTCAATTGTTTCTTCAAAGTCAACTTGGGAGAGTGCTACGTCAGAAATTGTGGAGATGCTGGCAGTGTCAAATTTGAGTCTCAGTCATGAAAGAATCATTGGGGTCTTTGATCTGTAGACTATTGAATGGTTCACTGAATACAGAGTCATATTGTGACTTTAATATTACACTTATTTCTTTATTGTCACCAGTGTATGTTCTGTCACCTTTACTTAAAGGTCTTATACCGGATGTGGCTTTCGCCCAGGATTTTGCCTGGGAGATTCTAATTTTAATTATGTCTCTTTGCTCCTCTGTCTCTCCTAGACTCTGTATGATACAGTCAGATTGTACTCAGTGTTCTCCATTTCTCTACCCAGTGTTTTCCTTCGTCCTTCAGAGAATCTGCTGCCTTTGAGATCTCTTATCCTTTATCTTGGTCTATACAGGGAGCGCAAACTAGTGAAATTAATTACAAACGTGTACACACACACACACACACACACACACACACACACACACACACACACACACACACACACACACACACACACACACACACACACACACACACACATATATATATATATATATATATATATATATATATATATATATATATATATATATATATATATATATATATATATATATATATACATATATATACAGAACAACCGCTGTGAAAGAATAGCGAAAATCCAAGCGATTTCGTGACTCACATTATCAAGGAACTAATGTCAACAGGAAGGCATATAAGGGCAAGACTAGACCTCACAGTCGCGTCACAACACCCGACTCTGTGAAACACAACTAATATTCTACCCAAGCATTAAGACTTTTTACTTGCTTAATGCATCATTAAATTCTTCCCAAATTTTATTAGTTATAAATGAATCCAATTTATATAAACCAAAAAAACATATTCATACTATTTTCAAAACTGCTTTTTATGAAACATGATTCTATTATATTCCTGTCGACCTGTTGTGTTAAGCAATTTTGTCTCAAAAAATTTCATGTATGAATTACTAAGAACAGGTGAGAGAGGATTTCCCATTACCAAGTGCAATTTAATTTAGCCTAATCCAACTAAATATATTTTAGATAAGTTTTCAGTAATTTAATAATAAACAAGCACAATGAAATATATTTTTTTCGTTAGGTTCGGAATGATTTTTGCGAAATTATTGCATACACAAATTTTCACTTGCCTTATTCGCCAAGAAGAGCGTTACTATTTAAGGCAAAATCGCAAGCTTTACCTATCCAGCACCACACACACATACATGCAAACACACACACACACCACACACACACACACACACACACACACAACACACACACACACACACACACACACACACACACACATACATGCAAACACACACACACACACACACACACACACACACACACACACACACACACACACACACACCCTATGGGAACTCTGCCTCCACCCCCACCGCAACCCCCCCCATAGGCCCCTGCCAGGGCTCCTGCTCTCCCAACCCCAATATTCCCCCAGGACCACAGTTTCAGTTTTAGAACAGAAGTTGAAGGTTTGGTACACAAATGCGGATGGATTAAAGAATAAATAAGAGGAGTGGCAAGAAAGAATCAATGAGAAGTCCCCAGACATCATAGCGGTTACAGAAACGAAACTGAGACCGTAACAGATGCAGTCTTCCCACCGGGTTATCAGATCCTGAGGAAAGATAGAAGGAGTAGAGGGGGAGGAGGGTTTGCACTGCTCGTAACAAACCGATGAAAATTCGAGAAAATGGGAGGCATAGACGAGATTGGAGAAAGGGACTGCATAATAGGTACACTTCAGTCTGGGGAGCACAAGGTAGTCATTGAAGTGATGTATAATCCGCCACAGAACTGCAGGAGGCCAGGAGAGGAATATGAAGATAGCAACAGAGCAGTGGTGGACACACTTGCTGAGGTGGCAAGAAGAGCTCACTCGAGCAGAGCAAAGTTGCTGGTTATGTGCGATTTCCACCACAGAGAGATTGACTGGGAAAACCTGAAGCCACACGGGGGTCCCGAAACATGGAGAGCCAAGATGATGGATATGGTACTGGAAAACCTCATGCACCAACATGTTAAGGACACTACCAGAGTGAGAGGGGAGGACGAACCAGCAAGACTGGGCCTTGTGTTCACCCTGGGCAGTTCAGACATTGAGGACATCACATATGAGAGTCCCCTAGGGGCTAGTGACCACGTGGTTCTGTGCTTTGAATACATAGAGTTACAAGTGGAGAGGGTAACAGGAGTTGAATGGGAAAAGCCAGACTATAAAAGAGGGGACTACATAGGTTTGAGGAACATCCTGCAGGAGGTTCAGCGAGACAGAGAACTGGTAGGAAAGTCAGTAAACGAAATGATGGAATACGTAACAACAAAGTGCAAGGAGGCAGCGGACCGGTTTATTCCCAAGGGCAACAGAAATAATGGGAAGACCAGAACGAGCCCCTGATTTACCCGACAGTATAAGGAGGCATAAACTAAGTGCAACAGAGAATGGAAAAAGTAGAGAAGGCATAGAACTCATAAAATTAAAGAGATTAGTCGCAGAGCCAGGAACGAGTATGCACAGGTAAGGAGGGAGGCCCAGCGACAGTATGAAAATAACAGAGCATCGAAAGTCAAGTCTGACCCAAAACTGTTGTATAGCCACATCAATAGGAAGACAAGAGTCAAAGACCAGGTGATCAGGCTGAGGACAGAAGGTGGGGAACTCACAAGAAACGATCAGAAGGTATGTGAGGAGCTAAACAGGAGATTTAAGAAAGTTTTTACAGTAGAGACAGGAAGGGCTCTGGGAAGACAGCACAGAGGGGAACATCAACAGGGAATATACCAACAAGTGTTGGATGACATACAAACAACAGAGGAGGAGGTGCAGAAGCTGTTAAGTGACCTTGATACCTCAAAGGCGATGGGACTGGACATCTCCCTGTGGGTCCTTAGAGAAGGAGCAGAGATGCTGTGCGTGCCCCTAACCACAATCTTCAATACATACCTTGAAACTGGCAACTACATGAGATATGGAAGACGGCAAATGTAGTCCCCATTTTTAAGAAAGGAGACAGAAACGAGGCACTAAACTACAGACCAGTGCCTCTGACGTGTATGGTATGCAAAGTCACGGAGAAGATTGTCAGGAGAGTGGTCGAGCACCTGGAACGGAACAAGATTATAAATGACAACCAGCACGGATTCATGGAATGCAAATCCTGTGTCACAAACCTTCTGGAGTTTTATGACAAGGTAACAGAAGTGAGACACGAGATAGAGGGGTGGGTGGATTGCAGCTTCCTGGACTGCAGGAAGGCGTTCGACACAGTTCCTCGCAAGAGATTAGTGCAGAAGCTGGAGGATAAGGCGCATATAACAGGGAGGGCACTGCAATGGATCAGAGAATACCTGACAGGGAGGCAACAGCGAGTCATGGTACGTGAAGAGGTATCACAGTGGGCGCCTGTGACGAGCGGGGTCCCACAGGGGTCAGTTCTAGTACCAGTGCTATTTTTGATATATGTGAATGACATGATGGAAGGGATAGACTCTGAAGTGTCCCTATTTGCAGGTGATGTGAAGTTGATGAGAAAAATTAAATCGGATGATGATCAGGCAGGACTACAAAGAGACCTGGATAGACTGGACACGTGGTCCAGAAACTGGCTTCTCGAATTCAACCCTGCCAAATGTAAAGTCATGAAGATTGGGGAAGGGCAAAGAAGACCGCAGAGAGAGTATAGGTTAGGTGGACAAAAACTGCAAACCTCGCTCAAGGAGAAATATCTTGGGGTGACCATAACACCGAGCATGTCTCCGGAGGCACACATCAACCAGATAATTGCTGCAGCATATGGGCGCCTGGCAAACCTGAGAATAGCGTTCCGATACCTTAATAAGGAATCGTTCAAGACACTGTACACTGTGTATGTTAGGCCCATACTGGAGTATGCAGCACCAGTCTGGAACCCACACCTGGTCAAGCACGTCAGGAAGTTAGAGAAAGTACAAAGGTTTGCAACAAGGTTAGTTCCAGAGCTCAGGGGAATGTCCTACGATGAAAGGTTGAGGGAAATCGGACTGACGACACTGGAGGACAGAGGGGTCAGGGGAGACATGATAACGACATACAAGCTACTGCATGGAATAGATAAGGTGGACAAAGACAGGATGTTCCAGAGAGGGGACACAGACGAGTCACAAGGATGATAGGAAGTATTTCTTCAATCATAGAGTCGTTAGGATGTGGAATAGCCTAGCAAGTGATGTAGTGGAGGCAGGAACCATACATAGGTATGACAAAGCTCAGGAAGCAGAGAGAGGATCTAGTAGCGATCAGTGAAGAGGCGGGGCCAGGAGCTGAGTCTCAACCCTTGCAACCACAATTAGGCAAGTACACACACACACACACACATATATATATATATGCTTAACAATTCGCGAAAAAGGCGAAATTATTTACAAACATTGTCTCTACGTCCACAGCAGGACTCGAACCTGCAGACTGTTTACCACAGAGCTAGAACCCAGATGGGTATGGGCGCCTATCTGGAGCCAGACCATGTTTCCCCATACCCTGGGGCAGTAAGCTCGTTTTGAAAGTTATTTCATCAAATCCTGCCACCCATACTTATCTGGGGTCTAGCTCCGTGGTAAAGCACTGGATACTCTGATACAGAGTTTGCAGGTTCGAGTCCTGCTGTGAACATAGAGACAATGTTTTATATATATATATATATATATATATATATATTATATATATATTATATATTATATATATTATATATATATATATATATATATATAATATGCAATAAGATCACAGTAAACAGGTGATTTGAGAATATGCAAAACAACCACTCTGAAAGAATAGAGAAATTCCAAGCGCTTTCGTGACTACTCACATTATCAAGGAACTATGATAGTTCCTTGATAATGTGAGTAGTCACAAAAGCGCTTGGAATTTCTCTATTCTTTCAGAGTGGTTGTTTTGCATATATATATATATATATATATATATATATATATATATATATATATATATATATATATATATATATATATATATATATATATATATATAAACACACACACACATACACAAAAATGGTGGGTCAGAGGGGGACTCGAAGAACCCAGGGATTGGGAGGAGAATGGCTCTGGTAGGGAGGAGTGGATGGAAGAGCAGTGCAAAAGGATGGAACAAGAGTGGGAGAGAAAACTAGGAGAGCTACAAAAATGGAGACAGAGCTTTCTGTGAAATTGGAAAAGAAGTTGGAGGAGAAGAAGAAACTGCATTAGCCAGCATAAGGGTCCTAGAAGATGAGGTGAACAGGCTGAAGCGAGTTACAGGGGTACTGACCAGAGAAGACACAGCATATGAAGCTGGGAGACCCAAAGGATGGAGGTATAACTTACGCTAAGGCCATATCAGCCTACCAAGCAGGGCCAAGGAGTGAAGGGGGAGAGCAGCTGGGTGCAGGTGGAGAAGGGGATAGGTCAAATGCAGTGGCATGAACAGGCCACCAAGAGCTACAGGAAAAAACAAGGGACAGAATGGCCATGTACAGACAGGAACCAGAGTCACAGAGGGAAAGGCAATGGGAGGAGGAGAGGGCGAACTCAGTGTTTATTCACGGGCTTCAGGAGAGCGAGGGAAGGACACACTGAAAGATGGCAGGCAGAAAGAAAGGAGATTGAGAACATCACAGAAATAGGCGAAGAGGACATGTCCGTGATTGTAAATTTTCAGAGAATAGGGGGGTATTTGAAGGGGAGAAAATGACCGATCAAGCTGATTTTCAGGACAGAAACAGTGTGGTACAGGATCCTCCAAGAGAAACCACGGTTGAAGTACTCGGCAGAATACAAGAGGGTGTTCCTAGGCCGAGACAGAATACAAACAGAACGACAGCAGCTGAGGGAGAGGAAACAAAAGTGAAAGGAGCTACAATGAGAGACAAGGACAGAATCAGCAGAGGACAACCAGAGCAGGGCAGAGCAACAAGAGCAAGCACACACAGAACCATCTCCAGAACCCCTCAACTAATCATGATATCCCAACACAAACCACAATCCACACCCACAGCTCCTACCCAACACTCGACTATAGAATCCCACAGTACACTGCCAGATCCCCCACCCTCACAAACCCCCCAAAACACAGTGTTGGAGAGGGGGCTGGAGTGGTTGCATTAGCCAGTTCGATTGAGGAGGTAACTGATGACTTGTCTAGGACTTTAAACTGATAGATTATAGAGGTATGGGTGTTTGTGGGAAACAACCAGGCTGCAGTATTAGGGTTGAAAACAGCAGATATTACCGGGATACAGTATTCAAATTAAAGTTCCTAGTAAAGGCAAAGCAATTGATCAACAAACAAAGAGAGATAGTAGAAGGCAACGAGTGACTAGCTTTCTTAAGGTTTACTATGCAAATAGTAGGAGACTAGAAATAAGATAGGCGAGCTAAGATTACTTGCAAGTGCAGGTAATATAGATATTATTGCTATAACAGGGACATGGTTCAACCTGAAAGATAGAGAAATGCCTTCTGAATGCAACATACAGGGTTATAAACTATTCCACACTGATAGGGTCAACAGGAAGGGAGGTGGAGTGGCGATGTATGTCAGAGAAAATTTAAATTGTTGTCTTAGACATGATATAAGATTAGAAACATTGGACACACAATCTATTTAGCTACAGTTTCTCGAGGGTCGTGACAAATTAATTTTGGGTGTGATTTATAGCCTCCAAACCTTGATAGGGAGGGCAGTAAGCTGTTATGGGACGAAATTCATAAGGCATCAAGATATGAAAATGTATTAATTTGAGATTTTAACATTACACAAATTGATTGGAACAATGTGACAGGAAATCTTGAGTCTAATGACTTTCTTGATACAGTTCAGGATTGCTTTTTAGAACAGGTTGTGACAGAACCAACTAGAGGAAACAATCTTCTTGACTTGGTTCTTGCCAACAAAGATTCATTAATTAATAATCTTGAGGTTAATGATGAGCTTGGGGAAAGCGATCACAAATCACTTAGTTTCAATATATCATGGAATTACCCAGATAACTGCAATCAAACCTCTGTCCCAGATTTTAGCTTGGCCGATTTCATGGGACTGAAAAATTACCTGGGTGGGCTAAATTGGGATGTCCTGACTATGGGTCAGGTAGGTGGTCTTGGTTGCCAATATGACGTTTTTCAGAGCATAGTTCTAGCTGCCCAGACAACTTTTGTTCCGAGTAGGGAAATTAGATCTGACAAAAATGATCTCAAATGGATGAACAACAGATTAAAATATCTCATTGGTCAAAAGAGAGGCATATATAGGCGTATCAAAAGAGGGGATGGGCATTTAAGAAATCAATATATTCAAATAAAGAGAGAAATAAAGGAATAAGAAAAGCAAAAAGGGATTATGAGGCTAAGGTCGCAAGGGATTCGAAGTCTAACCCAAAAGGGTTCTTTCAGGTATACAGAAGTAAGATTAGGGACAAAATTGGCCCACTTAAGAGTAACTCAGGTCAGATCACTGACATTGATAAGGATATGTGTGAAATTTTTAATACTTGCTTCCTCTCTTTTTGCCCAGGAAAATACTAGCGAAATTTCAGAAATAATAGATTATGTAGAACAGGACGATAATAAACTATGCACGATTGCGGTAACTAGTGACATGGTCCTCAGACAAATAGAGAAACTAAAACCTAACAATTCCACAGGCCCTGATGAACTGTTTGCAAGGGTGTTAAAGGAATGTAAAGAGGAACTTAGCATACCTTTGGCTAATCTTTTCAACATATCACTACAAATTACCATAGTGCCTGATAAATGTCTAGTGTAATACCTATTTACAGGGCAAGTGACAGGTCCTTAGCTTCGAATTGACGAAGCAATTCGTAGCCATCACATAAGGCATAAAATGATTAATGAATCTCAGCACAGTTTTACAAAGGGGCGTTCCTGTCTTATGAATTTACTAACTTTCTTCACTAAGGTATTTGAGGAGGTAGATCATGGTATTGAATATGATATTGTGTATATGGACTTCAGTAAGGCTTTCGATAGAGTTCCGCATCAGAGGCTTTTGAGGAAAGTTAAGGCACACGGAATAGGAGGAGAAATTATTTCCTGGGTAGAGGCATGATTGACAAATAGGCAGCAGAGAGTTTGCATAAATGAGGAGAAATCAGAATGGGGGCACGTCACAAGCGGTGTTCCTCAAGGGTCAGTGTTGGGCTCCTTGTTGTTCACAATTTACATAAACGATATAGATGAGGGAATAAATAGCGACATAAGCAAATTTGTTGATGACACCAAAATAGGCCGTCCAATTCATTCTAATGAGGACACTAGAGCACTCCAGGATGATTTGAATAGACTGATGCAATGGTAGAAGTGGCAGATGCAGTTTAATGTAGACAAATGCAAAGTTCTAAATGTTGGACAGGAAAATAACCCTACCACATATAAACTAAATAATGTAGATCTTAATATTACGGATTGCAGAAAGGATTTAGGAATTCTGCTTAACAGTAATCTAAAACCAAGAGAACAGTGCATAAGTGTTCGCAATAAAGCTAACAGAATCCTTGGCTTCAAATCTATATATCTTTGGTTAGGCCTCATTTAGATTATGCTGCAGTTTTTGGTCACCGTATTACAGAATGGATATACATGCACTGGAAAACGTACAAAGGAGGATGACAAAGTTGATACCATGTATCAGAAATCTTCACTGTGAGGATAGTCTGAGGGCCCTGAATCTGCACTCTCTCGAAAGGCATAGAATTAGGGATAATATGATTAAGGTGTATAAATGGAAAACAGGAATTAATAAAGGGTATGTAAATAGTGTGCTAAAAATATCTGACAAACAGGACTCGCAGCAGGTTCAGATTCAGGAAGGATATAGGAAAGCACTGGTTTGGTAATAGAGTTGTGGATGAGTGGAACAAACTCCTGAGTGCCGTCATAGACGCTAAGACGTTGTGTAGTTTTAAAAATAGGTTGGATAAATACATGAGTGGGTGTGAGTTGGACCTGACTAGCTTGTGTTAATAGGTCGGATGCAGTGCTCCTTCTTTAAGTGACGTGTCTGACCTCACTAGGTCAAGGCATTGGCTTAAGCCGGTAGGAGAATTGGACCTGCCTCGCATAGGCCAGTAGGCCTGTTGCAGTGTTCCTTCTTTATGTTCTTAAACTGAAGGTTTGGTACACCAACACTCTTGGAATAACAAATAAGTGGGAGGAGTGGCACGAAAGAGTTAAAGAGGCATCACCAGACATCATGGCTCTCACAGAAACCAAGCTCACAGGTATGATAACAGATGCCATCTTTCCAACGGGATATCAGATCCTGAGGAAAGACAGAGGGAACAGAGGGGGTGGAGGAGTGGCACTGCTGGTCAAAAACCAATGGGATTTTGATGAGCTGGAGAGAGGAGACAGAGGAGAAGCAAGAGGTTACATAGAAGGAATGCTTCAGTCTGGGGGTCCCAAGGTGGTAATTGCCATGATGTATAACCCACCACAGAACAGCAGGAGGCCAAGGCAAGAGTATGATGAGAGTAATAGAGCGATGGTTGGCTGAAGTGGGAAGAAGGGCTCATGTAAGCACGGCAAGGCTACTGATCATGGGTGACTTCAACCACAAGGAAATCGACTGGGAGAACTTGGAGCCACATGAGGGACAAGAAACTTGGAGGGCGAAGATGATGGAGCTGGTACTGGAAAACTTCATGTACCAACAAGTAAGGGACACTACCAGAGAGAGAGGAGAGGATGAACCAGCGAGACTGGACCTAGTATTCACTTTGCGTAGTACAGATGTTGAGGACATCACATATGAAAGACCCCTTGGGGCCAGCGATCATGTGGTTTTAAAATTCGAATATACGGTAGAGTTACAAGTGGAGGGGGAAGCAGGAAGAGCCAGACATATGAAGCCAAACTACAAGAAAGGGGACTACACAAGAATGAAGAACTTCCTGAATGGGGTTCAGTGGGACAGAGAACTGGCAGGGAAGTCAGAAACGAGATGATGGAATATGTGACGACAATATGCAAGGAACCTGAGGAGAGGTTTGTACCCAAGGGTAACAGGAATAATGAAAAAGCCAGGATGAGCCTGTGGTTCACCCAAAGTTGCAGGGAGGCCAAAACAAAGTGTGCTAGGGAATGGAAGAAGTATAGAAGGCAAAGGACCCAGGAGAATAAGAACAGTCATAGAGCCAGATGTGAATATGCACAGGTAAGAAGAGAGGCCCAACGACGGTATGAAAATAGCATAGCAGCGAAAGCCACATCTGACCCGAAGCTGTTGTACAGCCACATCAGGAGGAAAACAACAGTCAAGGGCCAGGTAATCAGGCTGAGGAAGGAAGGAGGAGAGATTACAAGAAAGGACCGCAAAGTATGGGGGGAACTCAACATGAGATTCAAAGTGTTCACAGAGGAGACAGAAGGGACTCCAGAAGGGCGGAGAGGTGGGGTACATCACCAATTGTTGGACACAATACATACAGCGAGGAAGAAGTGAAGAGTCTGCTGAGAGAGCTAGACACCTCAAAGGCGATGGGGCCGGATAACATCTCTCCATGGGTCCTAAGAGAAGGAGCAGAGGTGCTATGTGTACCCCTAACGACAATATTCAACACATCTGTCGAAACAGGGAGATTACCTGAGGTATGGAAGACAGCAAATGTAGTCCCAGTTTTTAAAAAAAGGAGACAGGCAAGCACTAAACTATAGACCTGTCACTTACATGTATCGTATGCAGAGTCATGGAGAAGATTATCAGGAGAAGGGTGATGGAACACCTAGACAGGAATGAGCTCACCAACAACAGCCAACACGGTTTCAGGGATGGGAAATCCTGTGTCACAAACCTACTGGAGTTCTATGACAGGGTGACAGCAGTAAGACAAGAGAGAGAGGGGTGGGTAGATTGTATTTTCTTGGACTGTAAGAAGGCGTTTGACACAGTTCCACACAAGAGATTAGTGCATAAGCTGGAGGACGAGGCAGGGATAACAGGGAAGACACTACAGTGGATCAGGGAATACCTGTCAGGAAGACAGCAGCGAGTCATGGTACGTGGCGAGGTGTCAGAGTGGGCGCCTGTGACGAGTGGGGTTCCACAGGGGTTAGTCTTAGGACCGGTGCTGTTTCTGGCATTTGTGAACAACATGACGGAAGGAGCAGACTCCGAAGTGTCCCAGTTTGCAGATGATGTGAAGTTGATGAAATTTCAATCAGACGAGGACCAGGGAGAACTACAAAGGGATTTGGACAAGCTGCGGGCCTGGTCCAGCAATTGGCTCCTGGAGTTCAACCTCAAAAAGTGCAAAGTCATGAAGATTGGGTAAGGGCAAAGAAGACCGCAGACAGAGTACAGTCTAGGGGGCCAGAGACTACAAACCTCACTCAAGGAAAAAGATCTTGGGGTGAATATAACACCAAGCACATCAACCAAATAACTGTTGCAGCATATGGGCGCCTAGCAAACCTAAGAACAGCATTCCGCCATCTTAATAATTAATCGTTCAGGACCCTGTGCACTGTGTACGTTAGGCCCATATTGGAGTATGCAGCACCAGTTTGGAACCCACACCTAGCCAAGCACGTAAAGAAACTTGGAAAGTGCTAAGAGGTATGTCCTACGAGGAGAGGTTAAGGGAAATCGACCTGACGATACTGGAGGACAGGAAAGATAGGGGGGACATGATAACGACATATAAAATACTGAGGGGAGTTGATAAGGTGGACAGAGACAGAATGTTCCAGCGATGGGACACAGCAACAAGGGGACACATTTGGAAATTGAAGACTCAGATGAATCACAGGGATGTCAGGAAGTATTTCTTCAGTCACAGGGTAGTCAGGAAGTGGAATAGTTTGGGAAGCGATGTAGTGGAGACAGGATCCATTCATAGCTTTAAGCAGAGGTATGATAAGGCTCACAGTGCAGGGAGAGTGACCCAGTAGCTGCCAGTGAAGAGGCAGGGCCAGGAGCTATGAATCGATCCCTGCAACCACAACTAGGTGAGTACACACACACACACACACACACACACACACACACACACACACACACACACACAAGGAATCATTCAGGACTCTGTACACCGTGTATGTTAGGCCCATATTGGAGTATGCGGCACCAGTTTGGAACCCACACCTAGCCAAGCACGTAAAGAAACTTGGAAAGTGCAAAGATTTGCAACAAGACTAGTCCCAGAGCTAAGAGGTATGTCCTACGAGGAGAGGTTAAGGGAAATCAACCTGATGACACTGGAGGACAGGAGAGATAGGGGGGACATGATAACGACATACAAAATACTGAGAGGAATTGACAAGGTGGACAAAGACAGGATGTTCCAGAGATTGGACACAGTAACAAGGGGACACAGTTGGAAGCTGAAGACACAGATGAATCACAGGGATGTTAGGAAGTATTTCTTCAGCCACAGAGTAGTCAGTAAGTGGAATAGTTTGGGAAGCAATGTAGTGGAGGCAGGATCCATACATAGCTTTAAGCAGAGGTATGATAAAGCTCACGGCTCAGGGAGAGTGACCTAGTAGCGATCAGTGAAGAGGCGGGGCCAGGAGCTCGGACTCGACCCCCGCAACCTCAACTAGGTGAGTACATACACATACACACAGTGACAGCAGTAAGACAAGAGAGAGAGGGGTGGGTGGATTGCATTTTCTTGGACTGCAAGAAGGCGTTTGACAGAGTTCCACACAAGAGATTAGTGCAAAAACTGGAGGACCAAGCAGGGATAACAGGGAAGGCACTACAATGGATCAGGGAATACTTGTCAGGAAGACAGCAGCGAGTCATAGTACGTGGCGAGGTGTCAGAGTGGGCACCTGTGACCAGCGGGGTCCTACAGGGGTCAGTCCTAGGACCAGTGCTGTTTCTGGTATTTGTGAACGACATGACGGAAGGAACAGACTCCGAAGTGTCCCTGTTTGCAGATGACGTGAAGTTGATGAGAAGAATTCATTCGATCGAAGACCAGGGAGAACTACAAAGGGATCTGGACAGGCTGCAGACCTGGTCCAGTAATTGGCTCCTGGAGTTCAACCCCACCAAGTGCAAAGTCTGTTGCAGCATATGGGTGCCTAGCAAACCTCAGAACAGCATTCCGACATCTTAATAAGGAATCGTTCAGGACCCTGTACACCGTGTACGTTAGGCCCATATTGGAGTATGCGGCACCAGTCTGGAACCCACACCTAGCCAAGCACGTAAAGAAACTACTTGGACTCGACCCCTGCAACCTCAACTAGGTGAGTACATACATTCTCAGCTTCACTACTTCCTCTCATCAAATCCTCGGTATGTCAGGTGACTATGTAAGGTGAATGTATATGTCAGGTGAGTGTATTAGGTTCAACCAGCGCTCAGTGTCCAGGTAATGTGCTCCACTACTTGACCTTTTCAGTGCATTTCCTGGTCATCACGTCCACCAGTGTTCCTTGTAGGTCCTCTCCTACCCCCTCTCCCATCACTAGGTCCTCTCCTACCCTGTCTCCCCTCACTCTAGGTCCTCTCCTACCCCCTCTCACCTCACTAGGTCCTCTTCTCCCCTCTCTTCCTTCACTCTAGGTCCTCCCCTACTCTCTCCTCACTAGGTCCTCTCCTACCCTCTCTTTCCTCGCTCTAGGTCCTCTTCTACCCTTTCCTCACTAGGTCCTCCCGTACCCTCTCTCCTCTCACTAGGTTTTCTCTTACCTCCTCTCCCCTCACTCTAGGTCTTCTTCCCCCTCTTCCCTCACTCGAGGTCCTCTCCTACATTCCTTAATAAAAAGGAGGGGCGTTGACTCCCAGAACACCCTCCAGGTATGCTGGTATACTCCCTCTCCCATCTCTAGTGTTTCTATTAGTTCTCATGTCCCTTCTCCCCTCATTGTAGTGTTCCTACCCTGTTCTCCTGTCCCTTCTTCCCTCACTGTAGTGCTCCTACTAGTTCTGTCCCTTCTCCCCTCACTGTAGTTCTCTTACTAGTTCTCCTGTCCCTTCTCCCCTCACTGTAGTTCTCTTACTAGTTCCCCTGTCCCTTCTCCCCTCACTGTAGTGCTCCTACTAGTTCCCCTGTCCCTTCTCCCCTCACTCTAGTGTTCCTACTATTTCTCTTACCTCTCTTTTGCCTCTCACTCAGGACTGTCATTCCCATCTGATGATCAGATCACATACAAGAGGAAGGTCAACACAACCCAGGCATCGTGCACTCGACATGTCTTAATATCCAAAATTGCACTCCACGAAATGAAAGTTTCACAATTCCGTAAGAGTATCAAAGTTGTGTAAGGAATGTTGGCAGCGATGCCGCGATCTCTCAAGCACCAGTTCAGAAGATTTTGTACGCTGAGTGGTTCAGTGTCAGTCTTATGTGAGAGATTACCATAGCATAGTGCTGCTACTCCACTATAAATAATATTTACTTTGTGGAAACTTCAGCCAGGTAAGCAGCGCTCTTTCTTCACACATTGAGTGTCCGTGGTTCGATCCCCGGCAAGGGTGAAAACATTGGGCGTATATCCTTGCACCTGTTGTCCCCGTTCACCTAGCAAGCAAGTAGGTACCTGGGTGTTAGTCGACTTGTGTGAGTCGCATCTTGTGGGTTATACTGGATGGCTAACCCTCCAGGGTTAAAAATCCGAACAAAATCTTATCTTACCGAATTTTGTATGATAGTTACATAGTAGAAACACTAGCAGTGTGCTGCTTCCCACTTCTATATAATAGTTACATGGATAACAATGGTAAACAGGTGATGTTTTTAACAATGCAGAACAAGGGGGAATGATGAATTAATTAAATGTCTGTCAGCCAGGTCGGCAACTCTACCGTATCTTTACGGATTAATTAAAACGTATAAACCAGGGAACCCAGCCCGTCCTATTAAAAGTTCAGAAGGCTCGGCCCCACACAACCTATCCAGATGGATAGTTAAACTGTTAACTTCCATGGTCAGCAAGATTTCGGATGTTAACTTCCATGGTCGGAAAGGTTTTGGATGTTCATATTAAAAATAATGTTGACCTTACAGAGAGGCTTCAGAAATTAAATGTATCACAAGACTTTATTCTTGTGAGTTTTGATGTCACAGTAATGTTAACTAGAGTCCCTGTCCCTGATTTAATTACGTATCTAGAAGAGGAACTAGAAGACTTCTCCATGGTCTACCCCATTAACATAATTGAATTTAAGCTGTGTGTGATGGACTGAAGGTTCGTATTTGAAGATAAATACTGTGTTTACAAACAAGGCATGGCCATGGGAAATCCGCTTAGTCCATTACTCAACAACTTGTTTATGAAATTCTATGAAACTAGAATCTTGAAAGATATCCTCCCTAGAAAGCCAAGCAGAGGCGTCGCTAGGTTGGTGTCACCCCCATGAAATCCAAGGGCGGGGGGGGGGGGAGTAAACTCCAGTTACATCACTGCTGCATGACCAGTTATATCACTGCTGCATGACCAGTTATATCACTGCTGCATGACCAATTACATCACTGCTGCATGACCAGTTACATTTCTGCTGCATGACCAATTATATCACTGCTGCATGACCAGTTACATCACTGCTGCATGACCAGTTACATCACTGCTGCATGACCAGTTACATCACTGCTGCATGACCAGTTACATCACTGCTGCATGACCAGTTACATCACTGCTGCATGACCAGTTACATCACTGCTGCATAACCAGTTACATCACTGCTGCATGACCAGTTACATCACTGCTGCATGACCAGTTACATCACTGCTGCATGACCAGTTACATCACTGCTGCATGACCAGTTACATCACTGCTGCATGACCAGTTACATCACTGCTGCATGACCAGTTACATCACTGCTGCATGACCAGTTACATCACTGCTGCATGACCAGTTACATCACTGCTGCATGACCAGTTACATCACTGCTGCATTACCAGTTGAGAAGGCGTTAAGATAAGATTTCGTTCGGATTTTTAACCCCGGAGGGTTACATACCCAGGATAACCCAAAAAAGTCAGTGCGTCATCGAGGACTAACTTATTCCCATTGGGGTCCTCAATCTTGTCCCCCAGGATGCGACCCACACCAGTCGACTAACACCCAGGTACCTATTTACTGTTAGGTGAACAGGACAACAGGTGTAAGGAAACGTGTCGAAATGTTTCCACCCGCCGGGAATCGAACCCGGGCCCTCCGTGTGTAAAGCGGGAACTTCAGCCACCAGGCCACCGGGCCTGGTGGCTTAAAGAACGAAAAGGCACAATACCGTGACTGGAACAATACACAAATAACCCCATACATTGGACCATTTACAGAGTCACACTGTGACTTTGTAAATGATCCAAGTTGGACCAAAACGTCATCATAAGCTCCTCTCTCCTATGTGCTAGGTATTTGTGTGAGAAAGCATTATTGGCATCCAAGAACACTTTCTACAGGACTGGACCTAGGGAAGTGCCTTCCAGGAAAATTATATTTGTTTTTGCCTTAAAGTGAGCATATGGCAGCCTGAATGAGGCATTAAAATTTTTTTTTTTTATATTTTATTGAGAGCATATCTTGTACAGACATAATACATATATATAGTATAACACTGTTGCGAACAATAAGTGCATACATAAATTATCACACACGCACACGTTGAATCTGATGAGAATATGCTCGTCACTGTGCTCTCTCTCGTACGTCGGGCAGACAGGTGAACACTTGAAATCAGTTTAGCCCAACATCAGTACTCGGTAAGGACGACCCAAGAGTCAAATGCAGCCTTTAATCACGTTATTACTGGCAGCAGCTCAGGTCATTGTACCAAATAGTTTCGTTATGGAAAGGAACATAGTTAAAAACTCCCTCATTAAACATGATAGAAATGCCTTATATAATTCAAGCGCTCGAATGTACAAACTCGACAGCAGTTTCGTAGAGTCAGTTGTGCACAATCTTAAGCAAGGATGCTATACAAACTCCCTGGATTGTTCATTATGTAACAGGTCCTCATGAAGATTTGGTGAGTGATGAATGGTTTTGAAAACCGACAAGTTGAAGAATTGAGACATTTATGCAACACATGGGAATCTTTATTGAAGAATAAAGATTTCCATGTGTTGCATAAGTGTCTCAATTTTTCAGGATTTGGTGACATTAGATGAGTGTTCTTTGCACGTGCCTTGTACATATTGCCTGTCTGAGATCCTCTTCATCTGTGGCGAAGTAAATAGGTGGAATGTACAAAGTCAGTGTCTATTTAGTAATGTCAGTTGTGCACAGTCTTAAGCAAGGATACTTTACAAAAAAACACCGGATTGGTCATTATGTAACGGGTCCTTCTGAGGATTGGATGACATTAGAACAGTGTTTTCCATACCTGCCCTTCGCGTTTCGGTCTTTTGATATCCTGCCCGTCCGTGTGGAAAACAGGATATGATGAGAAAGTTTTAAAATTTACATCTCCGTAGCTTGGCGAGAGTAAGCACGTGTTATCATTCAATTTCTCTGTTTCCGTTTTGAGTGGTAAACTATGATAGACTGCTCTACACATTTAGCCCATCGGAAATCACGTCCCACTGTCCGTATCGCTGTATAGAACATCTCTCGTAGGTTGTGGAGGTGAGAATATCCTCCTGTCATATCTTAACAAATATTTCCGATACCGGTTTGATTTAATATTGTAATAAGTAGATAGAACTGTTTCGACGGTATACTGTAATAAGTAGCTAGTAGCTAATGGTAATAGTTAGTCTTTTTAGACCTTGCATACGATGTGGTTATGCAGGTTTATACAATATATATATTAACATAGGTGCGAGTTTCCTAGGGAGGTCGGGCAGAGGGACTTATTGCCTCTGGGGTCCTTTGATTTTATTAAACATTGCAACGATCTTGGAACAAGGTAGGTAAATATGTAGGGATCTTTGTACACAACACTTTATGTAACATTCTCGGATGTACAGGAGGACACACAACACATCTGATTCTTTTAATATTTAAAGCTACATAAAACCTGAGTATGTGGGTGTGTTTACTACTTAGGTAAATTATTAAATACAACGTACATGGTTATAAATGACTATAATTTTAAAGGGGTGGACCGGTAAGCCAGCGGAAGGCCTCGGTCAGATGACCAAAGCTCCAAAGGCGGGTTATCATCTAAATAAGACCCGCGTCAGGAAACATTTGTCCTGTTTCCTGACGAACCTTACCTAACTTAACCATCACTAGATTCGTTGATGTCGATTAAAATGTGGCTTTGGGCAGACTGCCACTGTTCCTTATTATTCCGTAACTAACTTCTTGTAAACTTTTGAGGTTCCTCCTTCCTTTCCCTCGTAAGGAAAAAGAGGAAACGGGTTGAGGTGGGTGAGGAATGGACGGCACCCACACACTAGACTGTGACATGGCCTGACGCTGTGCGCGTCTGCCTTGCCTCAGAGAGAATTTTTCTTCCTATCTGTTGCAAGCTCTGCAACATTGCATAGCTCCTGACGACGCATAGTGTGAAAGATCTTGTGCTAAAGATTTCCATCCCCATGTGGTTTGTTCTGTATAATAGCTATGATGCAGCGGCGACGTTTGGGACCGGCTTGGACCATTTATAAAATCACACTAACACAAAAGAGTGAGGGAGCCAGTGTTAGTGTGAGTTCGTAAATGGTCCAAGTCGGACCGAAACGTCGTCGTAAGCTCCTCTCTCCTATGTGTGGGTTTTTGTGTATTGTTCCAGTCGCGGTATTGTGTCATTTTGTTCTTTAATTCTATACGGTAGTTACATAGTGGGAACACTAGCAGTGTGACGCTCTCCTACTCTGTATGATAGTTAAAAGATAGGTGATGCAATATCTAAGTGATGAGGATATCATCAAGCATTTTACTAAGGATTCAACAGCTTCACTTGTTTCGTACGAGCGGAAATGAAGTAAGCTGGTGAGGAACTGAGCTTGTACTTTCCCAGGTGAGGTACTTGTCACTGTCTCTGAAGTAAACTGGCGAGGAGCTAGGGTTGTACTTCTCCAGGCGAGGTACCTGTCACTGTCCCTGAAGTAAGCTGACCAGGAGCTGGGATGGTACTTCTCCAGGTGAGGTACTTGTCACTATCCTCCAAAGGATGACGCCAGTCCACACACTGTAATTTTCCGCTAGTTGTGGCCACTACTTTATTGTGAGTTCACTGCTTCGTGGCCAGGGAACCTGGTGTCTGTCTCACCAGTGTGACCATCTGTCTCACCAGTGTGACTATTAGTCTCACCATTGTGACTGTCTTAAAAGTGACCATCTGTCTGACAGGTGGAATAAAATGGCAAGTAGATTTATCAAAACTAATATCTTCGGTAGATTGCAAAGTGTAATCGATACCTACATGAGTAGGAATGGTTAGGTGTGAGTGGGACTTGCCCAATATGGGCCCTCTTGGCCCATATTGGGCAAGTGCTACTCGATTCTTATTTGAACTCACCATGGAATGAAGAGATCTGGAAATAGAGGAATAAAGGTAAGGAAATAAAGATCGTGTGCTAACATTGTACACTTAGCACGATGACTAGGTATCACAAGTGTTTTGAAGCGTTCACAACATGGAATATGTGCTCTCAGCTACCAAGTTGAGATGACCTGCAAGGCTGCTGAGGGCAGCACGGCCCTTGCCTTCGTCAACGGCTCCGTCAGCAGGTGCAGGCGTGTGGTGCTTGGCTAGGGTTGGCAGAATGCCTGTGTGTCAGTCAGCCTGTGTAGGATACCCGGGGGTCCTGCTGTGTGTGTGTCCTCAGTGACTTGTGGTTGTGGGAGTCAGGTCTTGGCTCTTATCCTGCTTAATGTTTTGTTTTCTGGCATAACTGGCTTCTGGTCTCCGCAGCTCTGTTATCCTTACTCTGGAAACTGTGTATGGAGTTTGCCTTCACAAATTAACATACTGTTATATTTTAACTGTCACGAGTTAAAAAAATTTCCCATCCTTTGAATCATTTTTTAGCTTCTACTTACGTTTCCACACTTCAAACAGTGTGTATCTAGCGAGTAATCATGTCTTAGTATCCCTCTCTTCCAGAGTCGTCAGGTTCGGTTCCTTTAATTTCTCCTCAAGATGCTACCCCCTTCCCCTGGCTTTAGAAGCTACTCAAGCTTCTAAGGAGACTTCACAAATGGAGGCCTCACAAGTGGAGGCTTCACAAGTTGAGGCTTCACAAGTGAAGGCTTCACAGGTGGAGGCTTCACTAGGTTGTCTGAAATGGGTTCCATTTTAGAATAAACAATGACTCACGAAATCGTAATGACACGATTGCAAACAAACCATACCATGGGCTGGGATAGAACCCGCGGCCAGAGAGTCTCAAAACTCCAGACCGTCGCGTTAGCCACTGGACCAGCTAGCCACAATAAGATTCGTCCAACTAGGTATATTTCTACACCACAGGAAGGTTAGCATAAGCACCACTGTGACCACAAATGCCATCGTGTCATTACGATTTCGTGAGTCATGTTGACGGCTTTGAGGGGACTTGAGCTAGAGTTCGTCACGGCCACGCTAGCTGGAGATTCGTCTGTAAAAACTTGCATTTGTGGTCACAGTGGTGCCTATGCTAACCTTCCTATGGTGTAGAAATATACCTAGTTGGACGAATCTTATTGTGGCTAGCTGGTCCAGTGGCTAACGCGACGGTCTGGAGTTTTGAGACTCTCTGACCGCGGGTTCTATCCCCGCCCGTGGTATGGTTTAGAATAAACAATCATTTAGAGCTAATTTTCAATTATTTGGTTTTAGTTTTCTTTAGGTAATATCTTTATTATGCATCCCACCCATCCTGTGAGTGGCAGTCTTAAGTTTGCAGAGGTGCATAATGGGTCCAGAGACTGAACACCAACATTTGTGTTTGCTAAGAAAGTTACAGTGATAAGGAACTACGTATTTACAGAATTTGTTGAATTCAGAACAATATTAATGTACAAAGAATAAAAAAGCACAATACTGTGACTAGAACAATACACACATAATAAATAAACTTATGACGGCGTTTCAATCCGAATTGTCACTTGTTAATGATCCAAATCGGACCGAAACGTTGTTAGCGAAAACTAAAACTAGAGTCGCCATTGCAACCAGCACTTCCATAAGGGGTCTAACCAAGAGAAAATCGAAGTACCATGAAGCAGTCTTTGCAGGGGTTTACACTATACCCTGTGGAAGCTGCGACAAAATATACGTAGGTGAAGCAGCAAGAAACCTCAAAACACGTCTCACTGATGCACGTAGGAACGATAACTTGAGCAACGCCTGTGTACAACACGGAAATTTCACCAATCACCTCATGAAATTCAATGACGCCCGACTAATGATTGAAGAACTTAATTTTTGTAGACAAATGCCTTAAATCATCATTAATCGCTATTTCTAACACAAGCAAAATAAAGGCAGCTTCATCTCAAAACAATAAACCTGCTATCACATAGTTGTTGCTGATACTACATAAGAACATAAAAGAGGAGGACCACTGAGACAGACCTTAAATACAACCCACTTAAAGAAATATTTACCGAAGGAAGTCGACTATTATTACCACATGTATTACTGTTACTACCACTGGTATTACAACTACTACTACCACTGATATTACAACTACTACTACTTCTACAACGATTATATCGTGCCATACACCTCACTAAGCCTATATATACCCCTCTGTGTCCATGTATTGTAAGTAACGGCTTGACAAAGCTCCTGGAGAGAAACGTTGCCACAATAAAATGTCACATTAGTTGGACTTGTGTCCTTTTACCTAACATATTGTGGGTAATTCTACCAACATTAACATAAGTTTCTTTTCCTTGTGTGCGGGTTATTTCTGAATTTACAACTTCATGAACTGCGTCACAAAACATTGTAGTTGTGTTTGGTTATGAGTTATAGATTGTTTACCGTAGGTAAAGTCAGTATTTTTTCCGTAATGGCTATTAATATGCTACTGTGGATAAAATACTTGGACGTTTATTAGACATTTGTAAGTTGCCTTCGAATTCATGATCATTTTTGCATTCCGGTACATAATGGCGCAGTGTGGGACAGTAGTTCCTCTGGCACTTTTTGTATTTGGTTAATTCTGCATCAGTTGGTAGTACACACATCCAGGTCTCTCTAATATTTTCGAATTGTCATTCAAGTTCCCTTCGTGCCTATGTGTAACAGTTGGGTATCTTTATTGTTGAGACGTTTCGCCTACATTGTCGGCTTCTTCAGTCAGGTACAGAGTATAGGTTGAAGGCAGTAGAAGTGACGAGGTAAAGATGATGTAATCAGTCCATCAGCCTTGTAGAAATAGTTGGAGGTTGTCAGTCCCTCAGCCTGGAGAAGAGTTCAGCTATATGCAGCTGAACTATTTACCTCGTCACTTCTGCTGTCTTCAACCTATACTCTGTATTTGACTGAAGAAGCCGACCGTGTAAGCGAAACGTTTCAGCAATACAGATACCTATTACATGTGTCTTAATCATTAACTCGGTATTTTATACTATTTTCATCATAGTTGTTCCTAGTTCTTTTTTACCAGCTTCCGTCTTTCCTTACGTCGTCTGCACTCAACATTTTCTATATTGAAGATTGAGACACTTATACAGCATATGGGAATCTTTATTCAAGAAACGTTTCGCCACACAGTGGCTTCATCAGTCCAATACAAAGTAGAAAGGCGTAAGGAGAGGAGGAGTTTGAGGTAATCAGTCCCTCAACCTGGAGTCGATGTGTTCTGTCTATCAATCTTGTAGAATATACAGCATAGGACCGTAGACGTGGCTTATATACTGTAGTGAGGTGAGGTGAAGCAGGCGGAGGCGGGGTCATAGTGGTACCATCCACTAGTCGAAGTAGGTCTTCGTCCAAAGGTTGAACAAGTGTTGAAGAATTCTTTGTAACAAGATCCCATGATGCTGCAGTGTCTGACAGTTGTGATGAATGGTTTGAAAAACCGACAAGTTGAAGATTGAGACATTTATGCAACATATGGGAATTTTTATTCAGGAAACGTTTCGCCACACAGTGGCTTCATCAGTCCAATACAAAATAGAAAGGCGTAAGGAGAGGAGGAGTTTGAGGTAATCAGTCCCTCAGCCTCTCCTTACGCCTTTCTACTTTGTATTGGACTGATGAAGCCACTGTGTGGCGAAACGTTTCCTGAATAAAGATTCCTATATGTTGCATGAGTGTCTCAATCTTCACTTTGTCGGTTTTTCAAACCATTCATCACATTTTCTATATTCTTGTGTGGTGGTTGGTGTGGCCTCCGCGCTGGTCTGGTTAAGCCACAGATTCTCTGTTTCTTATGTCTTCACATGTCTAGTGTAAATCTTTCTTTGACATCAAAACTCCTTATATTTATTCTTAACATTATCTCCTGGACTATCACAACCTATGTTAACGGCTGTGGATGTACATAACCGATATACAAGTATACATACTACACAGTATACATATTAATGACAGCTTGTCCTTCAGGTCTCCCCTTCGTTTATTTCCCAAGACACCAACCTATACCAGCTAAAGAAATATTAAAATATAATGATTTGTTTACCATATGAGAAAGACAGAGACAAATATTTGTTAAATTCATGATACTGTACTCTATTAAAGAATAAAAAGGCACAATACTGTGACAAGAACAGTACACAAATTAACAGTGAATGGTCACTTGTCAGGGGAAGGTTTCCCTCTGCTGCTTCTATCATTCATCTCCATATTTCTCGCTCCCCCGCAAGTCAGTCTTCCTACTTTACGTATGAAGCATCTTATCACCAGTAACTTGTGTTTGTTGTGTGACGGATACTGAAGGAATGTTGCTGATTTATTCGTCAAGGAAAAATCTTGTGACACGAGGCTCTGTCAAGAGGCGACGAGCAACTCTTTGTATTATTCGTGGATGGTGTTTAAGTGGAGGTACATTTGACATTATAATAATAATAATAATAATAATAATAATAATTTAATAATAATCCTTATTTCTACAAATAGATAAAACACCTTATACACACTTAATTGACATACTCTATAGAAAGTCCCTGGTTATGTAGAGCATTTCGGGCAACTTAGGTTAATCTTGTAATAATGTTGGTAAAATTAAGAACAATATGTTAGGTAAAAGGACACACGTACAACTAATGCGACATTTTACTGTGGCAACGTTTTGCTCTCCAGGAGCTTTGTTAAGCCGTCACAAAGCTCCTGGAGAGCGAAACGTTGCCACAATAAAATGTCGCATTAGTTGCACTTGTGTCTTTTTACCTAACATAATTTAATCTTATCCCCCAGGATGCGACCCACAACAGTCGGCTAACACCCAGGTACCTACTTACTGACTCACGAAATTGTAATGACACGCTCAATGTTTCCACCCGTACCGGGGATCGATCCAAGGACACTCTGTGTGTGAGCTGAGTGCTCTATGGCTAGGGTTACGGTGGCCTCAACCCTGTGGCTGGGGCGCAGATGATTGCTATCAAGCACTCGGGGGTGCCATTGATCGTATGACTGAGGCGCGACAGTGGGCAGCGGGTCGCAGAAAGTGGTGGTATCAACTCTCTTTTTGTAGACAATGGCAGCTGACAGTAGTACATCAATAGCTACTGACAGTGGTACATCAATGACAGCTGACAGTAGTTCAGTACCTACTGACAGTGGTACATCAGTGGCAGCTGACAGTGGTGCATCTATGGCTACTGAGAGCGGTACATCAGTGGCTACTGACAAGGGTACATCGATGGCTACTGACAGCGGTACATTAATGACTACTGACAACGGTACATCAATGGCTACTGACAACGGTACATCAATGGCTACTAACAACGGTACATTAATGGCTACTGACAGCGGTACATCAGTGGCTACTGACAGCGTACATGGATAGGGTCTGGGTTCCGGAGTACAGCGATTGGTAAGCTTTTACCAGTACTCCATGTGAACACTGAGCTTCAGTGGTGCCACCCCAGACTTGGCTCTCGTGCTGAGTGCCAGAGAAGCTTTAATTCTGATTTGTAAGTTTATTTAAGCACAGGTACACATTGGTACAATTATCATACATAGTGTAAATTACCTAGGATAGCGCTAAAAAAAGTCAGAGTGGCTTATTACCACCTTTCGGGAGTACTAGTTGCGTAGAGTACTTGTTATGTAGATTACTAGTTGTGTAGAGTACTTGTTGCTACAGGATACCTGGGGAAAGGTTCCTGGTGGGTGCAGAACACCTGTTGGATACAGGAAATCTTTGGGCTTAGTGGAAGCAGGATTCTCAGAGGGTCCTGAAGGATGGAAGATACCTGCGGAAGAGGCTTGGTGAGTGCAGGATTCCCAGGAGAGTCCTGTAGGATGGGTGAGTGAGCGAGAGACAAGAGTGGTTCAACTTATGTAAGCAGCGCTGACTAGCAACACAAACATGGGTCACAGGGTACCTTACTCCAGAGGTCACAGGTTACTTCACAAGGTCACTTGTGAGCACCCTGGTCTGCCCACGGGGAATGGTTGTGGGGGAGGTTGAGGGAGCGAGGGGGTTGGGGAGGTTGAGGGAGTGAGGGTGTGGGGGAGGATGAGGGAGTGAGGGTGTGGGGAAGGTTGAGGGAGTGAGGGTGTGGGGGAGGTAGAGGGAGTGAGGGTGTGGGGGAGGTTGAGGGAGTGAGGATGTGGGGGAGGTTGAGGGAGTGAAGATGTGGGGGATAAGTGGGTGTTGGGTTGTGGATGTTTAATTAGGGTGGGAGTGCAGAGACTCGGTGTATGAAGTGGAACCAGCATGGATGTTGGTATTGTGTGTCTGCAGTGGTGGTGGTGTGGTGATGGTATTGTGTGTGTGCAGTGGTGGTAGTGTGGTGATGGTATTGTGTGTCTGCAGTGGTGGTGATGTGGTAATGGTATTGTGTGTCTGCAGTGGTGGTGGTGTGGTGATGGTATTGTGTGTCTGCAGTGGTGGTGGTGATGGTATTGTGTGTCTGCAGTGGTGATGGTGTGGTGATGGTATTGTGCCTGCAGTGGTGGTGGTGTGGTGATGGTATTGTGTCTGCATTGGTGGTGTGGTGATGGTATTGTGTATCTGCAGTGGTGGTGGTGTGGTGATGGTATTGTGCCTTCAGTGGTGGTGGTGTGGTGATGGTATTGTGCCTTCAGTGGTGGTGGTGTGGTGATGGTATTGTGCCTTCAGTGGTGGTGGTGTTGTGATGGTATTGTGCCTTCAGTGGTGGTGGTGGTGTGGTGATGGTATTGTGCCTTCAGTGGTGGTGGTGTGGTGATGGTATTGTGCCTGCAGTGGTGGTGGTGTGGTGATGGTATTGTGCCTTCAGTGGTGGTGGTGTGGTGATGGTATTGGGCCTTCAGTGGTGGTGGTGTTGTGATGGTATTGTGCCTGCAGTGGTGGTGGTGTGGTGATGGTATTGTGCCTGCAGTGGTGGTGGTGTGGTGATGGTATTGTGCCTGCAGTGGTGGTGGTGGTGTGGTGATGGTATTGTGCCTGCAGTGGTGGTGGTGTGGTGATGGTATTGTGCCTGCAGTGGTGGTGGTGTGGTGACGGTATTGTGCCTGCAGTGGTGGTGGTGTGGTGATGGTATTGTGCCTTCAGTGGTGGTGGTGTGGTGATGGTATTGTGCCTGCAGTGGTGGTGGTGTGGTGATGGTATTGTGCCTTCAGTGGTGGTGGTGTGGTGATGGTATTGTGCCTGCAGTGGTGGTGGTGGTGTGGTGATGGTATTGTGCCTGCAGTGGTGGTGGTGTGGTGATGGTATTGTGCCTGCAGTGGTGGTGGTGTGGTGATGGTATTGTGCCTGCAGTGGTGGTGGTGTGGTGATGGTATTGGGCCTGCAGTGGTGGTGGTGTGGTGATGGTATTGTGCCTTCAGTGGTGGTGGTGTGGTGATGGTATTGTGCCTGCAGTGGTGGTGGTGGTGTGGTGATGGTATTGTGCCTGCAGTGGTGGTGGTGTGGTGATGGTATTGTGCCTGCAGTGGTGGTGGTGTGGTGATGGTATTGTGCCTGCAGTGGTGGTGGTGTGGTGATGGTATTGTGCCTTCAGTGGTGGTGTGGTGACGGTATTGTGCCTTCAGTGGTGGTGGTGTGGTGATGGTATTGTGCCTTCAGTGGTGGTGGTGTTGTGATGGTATTGTGCCTTCAGTGGTGGTGGTGGTGTGGTGATGGTATTGTGCCTTCAGTGGTGGTGGTGTGGTGATGGTATTGTGCCTGCAGTGGTGGTGGTGTGGTGATGGTATTGTGCCTTCAGTGGTGGTGGTGTGGTGATGGTATTGGGCCTTCAGTGGTGGTGGTGTTGTGATGGTATTGTGCCTGCAGTGGTGGTGGTGTGGTGATGGTATTGTGCCTGCAGTGGTGGTGGTGTGGTGATGGTATTGTGCCTGCAGTGGTGGTGGTGGTGTGGTGATGGTATTGTGCCTGCAGTGGTGGTGGTGTGGTGATGGTATTGTGCCTGCAGTGGTGGTGGTGTGGTGACGGTATTGTGCCTGCAGTGGTGGTGGTGTGGTGATGGTATTGTGCCTTCAGTGGTGGTGGTGTGGTGATGGTATTGTGCCTGCAGTGGTGGTGGTGTGGTGATGGTATTGTGCCTTCAGTGGTGGTGGTGTGGTGATGGTATTGTGCCTGCAGTGGTGGTGGTGGTGTGGTGATGGTATTGTGCCTGCAGTGGTGGTGGTGTGGTGATGGTATTGTGCCTGCAGTGGTGGTGGTGTGGTGATGGTATTGTGCCTGCAGTGGTGGTGGTGTGGTGATGGTATTGGGCCTGCAGTGGTGGTGGTGTGGTGATGGTATTGTGCCTTCAGTGGTGGTGGTGTGGTGATGGTATTGTGCCTGCAGTGGTGGTGGTGGTGTGGTGATGGTATTGTGCCTGCAGTGGTGGTGGTGTGGTGATGGTATTGTGCCTGCAGTGGTGGTGGTGTGGTGATGGTATTGTGCCTGCAGTGGTGGTGGTGTGGTGATGGTATTGTGCCTTCAGTGGTGGTGTGGTGACGGTATTGTGCCTTCAGTGGTGGTGGTGTGGTGATGGTATTGTGCCGTCAGTGGTGGTGGTGTGGTGATGGTATTGTGCCTGCAGTGGTGGTGGTGTGGTGATGGTATTGTGCCTTCAGTGGTGGTGGTGTGGTGATGGTATTGTGCCGTCAGTGGTGGTGGTGTGGTGATGGTATTGTGCCTTCAGTGGTGGTGGTGTGGTGATGGTATTGTGCCGTCAGTGGTGGTGGTGTGGTGATGGTATTGTGCCGTCAGTGGTGGTGGTGTGGTGATGGTATTGTGCCGTCAGTGGTGGTGGTGTGGTGATGGTATTGTGCCTTCAGTGGTGGTGGTGTGGTGATGGTATTGTGCCTTCAGTGGTGGTGGTGTGGTGATGGTATTGTGCCGTCAGTGGTGGTGGTGTGGTGATGGTATTGTGCCTGCAGTGGTGGTGGTGTGGTGATGGTATTGTGCCTGCAGTGGTGGTGGTGTGGTGATGGTATTGTGCCTTCAGTGGTGGTGTGGTGACGGTATTGTGCCTTCAGTGGTGGTGGTGTGGTGATGGTATTGTGCCTTCAGTGGTGGTGGTGTGGTGATGGTATTGTGCCGTCAGTGGTGGTGGTGTGGTGATGGTATTGTGCCTTCAGTGGTGGTGGTGTGGTGACGGTATTGTGCCTTCAGTGGTGGTGGTGTGGTGATGGTATTGTGCCGTCAGTGGTGGTGGTGTGGTGATGGTATTGTGCCTTCAGTGGTGGTGGTGTGGTGATGGTATTGTGCCTTCAGTGGTGGTGTGGTGATGGTAATGTGCCGTCAGTGGTGGTGGTGTGGTGACGGTATTGTGCCTTCAGTGGTGGTGGTGTGGTGACGGTATTGTGCCTTCAGTGGTGGTGGTGTGGTGATGGTATTGTGCCTTCAGTGGTGGTGGTGTGGTGACGGTATTGTGCCTTCAGTGGTGGTGGTGTGGTGATGGTATTGTGTCTGCAGTGGTGGTGGTGTGGTGATGGTATTGTGCCGTCAGTGGTGGTGGTGTGGTGATGGTATTGTGCCTTCAGTGGTGGTGGTGTGGTGACGGTATTGTGCCTTCAATGGTGGTGGTGTGGTGATGGTATTGTGTCTGCAGTGGTGGTGGTGTGGTGATGGTATTGTGTCTGCAGTGGTGGTGGTGTGGTGATGGTATTGTGCCGTCAGTGGTGGTGGTGTGGTGATGGTATTGGGCCTTCAGTGGTGGTGGTGTGGTGACGGTATTGTGCCTTCAGTGGTGGTGGTGTGGTGATGGTATTGTGTCTGCAGTGGTGGTGGTGGTGGTGTGTGATGGTATTGTGCCTTCAGTGGTGGTGGTGGTGTGGTGATGGTAATGTGCCTTCAGTGGTGGTGGTGTGGTGATGGTATTGTGCCTTCAGTGGTGGTGGTGTGGTGATGGTATTGTGCCTTCAGTGGTGGTGGTGTGGTGATGGTATTGTGCCTTCAATGGTGGTGGTGTGGTGATGGTATTGTGCCTGCAGTGGTGGTGGTGTGGTGATGGTATTGTGCCTGCAGTGGTGGTGGTGTGGTGATGGTATTGTGCCTGCAGTGGTGGTGGTGTGGTGACGGAGGAAGAAGCTGTGAGGTGCAGTTTTGGAGGAGTACTGATGGAGGTGGATGTTGCATGGTGCAGTTTTGGAAGGGTAGTGATGAAAGTGGAGGTTGTGGAGTGATAGCAACAGCATCACACTTACCTTCCCAAGGTCTGCATGCTTCCAGTAGTGTTGTATTCTTTCCTCACTGAAACCTCATTAAAGAGTGAAGGAACTTTAGTTACTAACTCATAGTTGATAAAAAAAGACAGGAGCAACAAGGGGGGTATCTTCATTGCTGGAACATGTTACCTGCCCAGCAAGGGTTTTTTCGGTCGAATACAGAGGTGATTTTATACTGGAGACAGTGGAAGAAGTGAAGATAATTTTAAGGTGTTCAGTCTCTTAGGGTAAAGTTTTATTTATGTATTGGAGTTAAAGGAAAGTTGCGGCAGTTGGAGATGACGTCACAGGTGGTCGAAACCCACTAGTGAACGTACGTTATGTCGATAAGTTGGGCCAGCAGGTAGCGATAACTTTGTGGAAGATATCCTTTGTACCAAGATTCCATGGTGTTGTTATGTCTGAAACGTTTCATTAGTGACTGTATCCAAGTGTTGTACACATGTCTTATTGATCAACTTGCTGGTGCTGTGTATAATTAATGTATGATGCTAATTCATAGGTAATACAACTGGCCAGTTGGTCACCCTCTTGCAGTAGTCATATTATTCTATTGAATAATATGACTATTGCAAGACATTTATATACAGCTCAGAACATTTGTTAAGGTAAACGGGGCAGCCAGAGTGACAGAGTGAACTTGACCGCTAACTAAACCTAACCTTCCCTAATCTTAACGAAGCAGATACACACACTTGCACGAAAATGTATGTTGAGAAATTGATATAGAATTTACCAGGATAAATTGTCTTTTTGGCCTCGCCTCACCGTCGCTACTGGTCACCCTCGCTCCTGGTCACCCTCACTCCTGGTCACCCTCACTCCTATTCACCCTCGCTCCTGGTCACCCTCACTCCTGGTCACCCTCATTCCTGGTCACCCTCGCTCCTGGTCACCCTCATTCCTGGTCACCCTCGCTCCTGATCACCCTGATTCCTGGTCACCCTTGATCCTGGTCACCCTCATTCCTGGTCACCCTCGCTCCTGGTCACCCTCATTCCTGGTCACCCTCGCTCCTGGTCACCATCACTCCTGGTCACCCTCGCTCCTGGTCACCCTCGCTTCTGGTCACCCTCATTCCTGGTCACCCTCGCTCCTGATCACCCTCATTCCTGGTCACCCTCGCTTCTGGTCACCCTCATTCCTGGTCACCCTCGCTCCTGGGCACCCTCACTCCTGGTCACCCTCGCTCCTAGCCACACTCTCCTGGTCACCCTCGCTCCTAGCCACACTCGCTCCTGGTCACCCTCGCTCCTAGCCACACTCGCTCCTGGTCACCCTCGCTCCTGGTCACCCTCGCTGCTGGTCACCCTCGCTCCTGATCACCCTGATTCCTGGTCACCCTTGATCCTGGTCACCCTCATTCCTGGTCACCCTCGCTCCTGGTCACCCTCACTCCTGGTCACCCTGATTCCTGGTCACCCTCGCTCCTGATCACCCTGATTCCTGGTCACCCTCGCTCCTGATCACCCTGATTCCTGGTCACCCTCGCTTCTGGTCACCCTCATTCCTGGTCACCCTCGCTCCTGGGCACCCTCACTCCTGGTCACCCTCGCTCCTGGTCACCCTCGCTCCTAGCCACACTCGCTCCTGGTCACCCTCGCTCTTAGCCACACTCGCTCCTGGTCACCCTCGCTCCTGGTCACCCTCGCTCCTAGCCACACTCGCTCCTGGTCACCCTCGCTCCTAGCCACACTCGCTCCCGGTCACCCTCGCTCCTAGCCACACTCGCTCCTGGTCACCCTCGCTCCTAGCCACACTCGCTCCTGGTCACCCTCGCTCCTGGTCACCCTCGCTCCTAGCCACACTCGCTCCTGGTCACCCTCGCTCCTAGCCACACTCGCTCCTGGTCACCCTCGCTCCTAGCCACACTCGCTCCTGGTCACCTCGCTCCTAGCCACACTCGCTCCTGGTCACCCTCGCTCCTAGCCACACTCGCTCCTGGTCACCCTCGCTCCTAGCCACACTCGCTCCTGGTCACCCTCGCTCCTAGCCACACTCGCTCCTGGTCACCCTCGCTCCTAGCCACACTCGCAACTGGTCACCCTCGCTCCTAGCCACACTCGCTCCTGGTCACCCTCGCTCCTAGCCACACTCGCTCCTGGTCACCCTCGCTCCTGGTCACCTTCATTCCTGGTCACCCTCGCTCCTGATCACCCTCACTCCTGGTCATCCTCGCTCATGGTCACCCTGATTCCTGGTCACCATCACTCCTGGTCACCCTCGCTCCTAGCCACACTCTCTCCTGGTCACCCTTGCTCCTAGCCACACTCGCTCCTGGTCAACCTCGCTCCTAGCCACACTCGCTCCTGGTCACCCTCGCTCCTAGCCACACTTGCTCCTGGTCACCCTCGCTCCTGGTCACCCTCGCTCCTGGTCACCCTCGCTCCTAGCCACACTCGCTCCTGGTCACCCTTGCTCCTGGTCACCCTCGCTCCTAGCCACACTCGCTCCTGGTCACCCTCGCTCTAGCCACACTCGCTCCTAGCCACACTCGCTCCTAGCCACACTCGCTCCTGGTCACCCTCGCTCCTAGCCACACTCACTCCTGGTCACCCTCGCTCCTAGCCACACTCGCTCCTGGTCACCCTCGCTCCTAGCAACACTCGCTCCTGGTCACCCTCGCTCCTGGTCACCCTCGCTCCTGGTCACACTCGCTCCTAGCCACACGCTCCTGGTCACCCTCGCTCCTAGCCACACTCGCTCATGGTCACCCTCGCTCCTGGTCACCCTCGCTCCTAGCCACACTCCTAGCCACACTCGCTCCTGGTCACCCTCGCTCCAAGCCACACTCGCTCCTGGTCACCCTCACTCCTAGCCACACTCGCTCCTGGTCACCCTCGCTCCTAGCCACGCTCGCTCCTGGTCACCCTCGCTCCGAGCCACACTCGCTCCTGGTCACCCTCGCTCCTAGCCACACTCGCTCCTGGTCACCCTCGCTCCTGGTCACCCTCGCTTCTGGTCACACTCGCTCCTGGTCACCCTTGCTCCTAGCCACACTCTCCTGGTCACCCTCGCTCCTAGCCACACTCGCTTCTGGTCACCATCGCTCCTGGTCACCCTCGCTCCTGGTCACCCTCGTTCCTAGCCACACTCGCTCCTGGTCACCCTCTCTCCTAGCCACACTCGCTCCTGGTCACCCTCGCTCCTAGCCACACTCGCTCCTAGCCACACTCGCTCCTGGTCACCCTCGCTCCTAGCCACACTTGCTCCTGGTCACCCTCGCTCCTAGCCACACTCGCTCCTGGTCACCCTCGCTCCTGGTCACCCTCGCTCCTGGTCACCCTCGCTCCTAGCCACACTCGCTCCTGGTCACCCTCGCTCCGAGCCACACTCGCTCCTGGTCACCCTCGCTCCTAGCCACACTCGCTCCTAGTCACCCTCGCTCCTAGCCACACTCGCTCCTGGTCACCCTCGCTCCTAGCCACACTTGCTCCTGGTCACCCTCGCTCCTGGTCACCCTCGCTCCTAGCCACACTTGCTCCTAGCCACACTCGCACCTAGCCACACTCGCTCCTGGTCACCCTCGCTCTTAGCCACATTTGCTCCTGGTCACCCTCGCTCCTAGCCACACGCTCCTGGTCATCCTCGCTCCTAGCCACACTCGCTCCTGGTCACCCTCGCTCTTGGTCACCCTCGCTTCTGGTCACACTCGCTCCTGGTCACCCTCGCTCCTAGCCACACTCTCCTGGTCACCCTCGCTCCTAGCCACACTCGCTTCTGGTCACCATCGCTCCTGGTCACCCTCGCTCCTAGCCACACTCGCTCCTAGCCACACTCGCTCCTGGTCACCCTTGCTCCTAGCCACACTCGCTCCTGGTCACCCTCGCTCCTAGCCACACTCGCTCCTGGTCACCCTCGCTCCCAGCCACACTCGCTCCTGGTCACCCTCGCTCCTAGCCACACTTGCCTGGTCACCCTCGCTCCTGGTCACCCTCGCTCCTAGCCACACTCGCTCCTAGTCACCCTCGCTCCTAGCCACACTCGCTCCTGGTCACTCTCGCTCCTAGCCACACTCGCTCCTGGTCACCCCCGCTCCGAGCCACACTCGCTCCTGGTCACCCTCGCTCCTAGCCACACTCGCTCCTAGCCACACTCGCTCCAGGTCACCCTCGCTCCTAGCCACACTCGCTCCTGGTCACCCTCGCTCCTAGCCACACTCGCTCCTGGTCACCCTCGCTCCTAGCCACACTCGCTCCTGGTCACCCTCGCTCCTAGCCACACTTGCTCCTGGTCACCCTCGCTCCTGGTCACCCTCGCTCCTAGCCACACTCGCTCCTAGCCACACTCGCTCCTGGTCACCCTCGCTCTTAGCCACATTTGCTCCTGGTCACCATCGCTCCTAGCCACACTCGCTCTTGGTCACCCTCGCTCCGAGCCACACTCGCTCCTGGTCACCCTCGCTCCTAACCACACTCGCTCCTAGCCACACTCGCTCCTGGTCACCCTCGCTCCTAGCCACACTCGCTCCTGGACACCCTCGCTCTTAGCCACACTCGCTCCTGGTCACCCTCGCTCCTAGCCACACTTGCTCCTGGTCACCCTCGCTCCTGGTCACCCTCGCTCCTAGCCACACTCACTCCTAGCCACACTCGCTCCTGGTCACCCTCGCTCCTGGTGACCCTCGCTCCTGGTGACCCTCGCTCCTGGTCACCCTCGCTCCTAGCCACACTCGCTCCTGGTCACCCTCGCTCCTGGTCACCCTCGCTCCTGGTCACCCTCGCTCCTGGTCACCCTCGCTCCTAGCCACACTCGCTCCTGGTCACCCTTGCTCCTGGTCACCCTCGCTCCTGGTCACCCTCGCTCCTGGTCACCCTCGCTCCTGGTCACCCTCGCTCCTGGTCACCCTCGCTCCTAGCCACACTCGCCTGGTCACCCTCGCTCCTGGTCACCCTCGCTCCTGGTCACCCTCGCTCCTAGCCACACTCGCTCCTGGTCACCCTCGCTCCTAGCCACACTTGCTCCTGGTCACCCTCACTCCTGGTCACCCCCGCTTCTGGTCACCCTCACTCCTGGTCACCCTCGCTCCTGGTCACCCTCTCTCCTAGCCACACTCGCTCCTGGTCACCCTCGCTCCTAGCCACACTCGCTCCTAGCCACACTCGCTCCTGGTCACCCTCGCTCCTAGCCACACTTGCTCCTGGTCACCCTCGCTCCTAGCCACACTCGCTCCTGGTCACCCTCGCTCCTGGTCACCCTCGCTCCTGGTCACCCTCGCTCTAGCCACACTCGCTCCTGGTCACCCTCGCTCCGAGCCACACTCGCTCCTGGTCACCCTCGCTCCTAGCCACACTCGCTCCTAGTCACCCTCGCTCCTAGCCACACTCGCTCCTGGTCACCCTCGCTCCTAGCCACACTTGCTCCTGGTCACCCTCGCTCCTGGTCACCCTCGCTCCTAGCCACACTTGCTCCTAGCCACACTCGCACCTAGCCACACTCGCTCCTGGTCACCCTCGCTCTTAGCCACATTTGCTCCTGGTCACCCTCGCTCCTAGCCACACGCTCCTGGTCATCCTCGCTCCTAGCCACACTCGCTCCTGGTCACCCTCGCTCTTGGTCACCCTCGCTTCTGGTCACACTCGCTCCTGGTCACCCTCGCTCCTAGCCACACTCTCCTGGTCACCCTCGCTCCTAGCCACACTCGCTTCTGGTCACCATCGCTCCTGGTCACCCTCGCTCTAGCCACACTCGCTCCTAGCCACACTCGCTCCCGGTCACCCTTGCTCCTAGCCACACTCGCTCCTGGTCACCCTCGCTCCTAGCCACACTCGCTCCTGGTCACCCTCGCTCCTAGCCACACTCGCTCCTGGTCACCCTCGCTCCTAGCCACACTTGCTCCTGGTCACCCTCGCTCCTGGTCACCCTCGCTCCTAGCCACACTCGCTCCTAGTCACCCTCGCTCCTAGCCACACTCGCTCCTGGTCACTCTCGCTCCTAGCCACACTCGCTCCTGGTCACCCTCGCTCCGAGCCACACTCGCTCCTGGTCACCCTCGCTCCTAGCCACACTCGCTCCTAGCCACACTCGCTCCAGGTCACCCTCGCTCCTAGCCACACTCGCTCCTGGTCACCCTCGCTCCTAGCCACACTCGCTCCTGGTCACCCTCGCTCCTAGCCACACTCGCTCCTGGTCACCCTCGCTCCTAGCCACACTTGCTCCTGGTCACCCTCGCTCCTGGTCACCCTCGCTCCTAGCCACACTCGCTCCTAGCCACACTCGCTCTGGTCACCCTCGCTCTTAGCCACATTTGCTCCTGGTCACCCTCGCTCCTAGCCACACTCGCTCTTTGGGCACCTCGCTCCGAGCCACACTCGCTCCTGGTCACCCTCGCTCCTAACCACACTCGCTCCTAGCCACACTCGCTCCTGGTCACCCTCGCTCCTAGCCACACTCGCTCCTGGACACCCTCGCTCTTAGCCACACTCGCTCTGGTCACCCTCGCTCCTAGCCACACTTGCTCCTGGTCACCCTCGCTCCTGGTCACCCCCGCTCCTAGCCACACTCACTCCTAGCCACACTCGCTCCTGGTCACCCTCGCTCCTGGTGACCCTCGCTCCTGGTGACCCTCGCTCCTGGTCACCCTCGCTCCTAGCCACACTCGCTCCTGGTCACCCTCGCTCCTGGTCACCCTCGCTCCTGGTCACCCTCGCTCCTGGTCACCCTCGCTCCTAGCCACACTCGCTCTGGTCACCCTTGCTCCTGGTTTCCCCCTCGCTCCTGGTCACCCTCGCTCCTGGTCACCCTCGTCCTGGTCACCCTCGCTCCTGGTCACCCTCGCTCCTAGCCACACTCGCCTGGTCACCCTCGCCTGGCCCACCCTCGCCCCGGTCACCCTCGCTCCTAGCCACACTCGTCTGGTCACCTCGTCCTAGCCACACTTGCTCCTGGTCACCCTCACTCCTGGTCACCCCCGCTTCTGGTCACCCTCACTCCTGGTCACCCTCGCTCCTGGTCACCCTCGCTCCTAGCCACACTTGCTCCTGGTCACCCTCGCTCCTGGTCACCCTCGCTCCTAGCCACACTTGCTCCTGGCCACCCTCGCTCTTGGTCACCCTCGCTCCTGGTCACCCTCGCTCTTCGTCACCCTCGTTTTTTTTTTACTTGTAATTCCGCTGTTTGTTTGTGTTGGCCAGCGGTCCAGGTCAGGCAGTTGTTCTTCCTCTTGCAGTATGTCTTAAACATTTTTTTATTATTTCTGCAGAATTACTTTCATATTTTTTATTTCAATTTTAGCATTTGTGTCATAATTCTGTCATTTTTATTATTCGTTATTTTTTGTTTTAATTGTTTTTTGTGCAACTTCTTTGCCATTATGTCTGACAGACCTTCCAGTGATACTTTAGTGCATGGGGGTTGTAAAAAAAAGAACCCGGCCAGTGAAAGTGACTTTCAAGGCAGAATCGACTCGGAACAGGATCCTGCAGGAGAAAGCAAGATTAAGGGACATGCCGGCATACAGGAAGGTGTATCTTGACCGCGACAGAACACAAGCAGAAAGGCAGAACTAGAGAGAGAAGGCTTAGACCTCTCAGACTACTGCTGCTGCTGTCATCAGTCCTCATAGTTCCTTATCGACTGACAGACTGACCCAGACACTGAGACACTGTAGTTTTCCTTGTGACTCTCTTGATGCTTTGCATTTATTCATTGGCCATGTGCATAATCTTGAAGCATGGTTTACTCTCATTCGTTCTCGTGTTATGCCCTGGTGGACGGTCCTCCATCAGAGGAAAGTCTTATCAGATTTGCGAAAGAAGCTCTTCATCGGTTCCCTGCTGCCGTTCACGTTGTCGATCTCGAAATGAGAGATTTCAGGAATCTTACTAAGTGGTCATAGTATGAGGAACTGATTCGTTCTTTCATTGTACCAGTGAAAACAAGTGATCTATATGTCGTTCTTTAGGAACTCGTGAATGCTACACCCATGACTGATGAATCGTTGAGTGCCTTTGCTGTTCGATTAGATTAACTTTTATCATCATTTATCAATGCTGTCCAGTCCTCAGCTTTTGTTCCTGACGAGGATAAGAACTTCACAGTGTCGTTTGCTAAAATAGCAGCTTTATGAGCAATCAAAGAACTAATGCCGCCTGCTTCCGTGTGTACTTATGAGGCTAATCCTCCAACTGTGACGATGGAACCCCTTACGGCCCTAAATCATGTACGTTCCTTGTGCCCCCAGGGTACTTTCCCGTGTATCAGAAGTAATTTCACACCTATGCCTCAGTCTGCACCACCTCTTGTTTGTGTCACAGTGACAAATCATGGTAGACAACCATCGCAGCGATCGACTAAGACCAGTGTACTGTGTCATTATAACCGTCGTAGTATTCGTAGTGCATTCAGTAACCATAGTCAGCGGACTTGTTACAACTGTGGTTACCGTGGCCATATTGCAGTTAATTGTCCTGATAGTCACCCTAAAAGGCGTCGTACTGATGATTACCAGTCAGATCTGCCGTGCTGTACTTATCATAGAATACATGGACATGACACATCTGAGTGCAATGCTTTCTATAACCATCAGTACTCTTGATCTTTCCGTGGCCGTTCCACCCGAAGAACAAGGCGAGGAAAAAGAGGTTGTGGCTCCCAGAACCAGGCTCATTCTTACAGTTCGGGGAAATTCGAGCGTCCCAGTCAAACCGTCCCATGGTGACAGTAGGTGATAACGAGTACACCATTCCCGTTCACAATTCCTTTGAAGCCTTAAGCAGTCTCAAGAACGACAATCTCGCTGATGATGTTTCTTCACACGTCAGACGTAGATGATGTTGGGGATGAAGTGGAACAAACTTTTTCTGATGACAACCCTCATTTTTGTTTGCACATAATTTCCAATGCCACGATAGGTCCCATAGTACAAGCATCTGTTTTTAATGCGCCCGTTCATGTGTTCATGGACTCTGGTGTGCAAGTCAATATTATCAGGTCTAGTTTGTTTAAGGATAAGCAGTTACGACATGTCCTTCTCTTATAACCGACTCTTGTGTCCTCCCTTAGTGGAGTAGCTGGTTCTCACCTCCTATCCAAGGTAGAGACATTACTGCGTCCTTCCGTGTTGTCGACCAGATTTTTCCCTGGTGATCTTCTATTAGGATTTGCTTCTATGAGAGATTTACGCACTGTGCTCGACCCTTACTTATGGCATGCCCAAATTGATGACTTGATCGTACCATTTTGGGGTTACCAGCTTGGATCCGAGATCTGCCATACTGCTGCAGAGTTACAAGTTCGGATTAAATCCTTACAAGCCAGTGCATTTTCCAGTAGCGTACCAAAGCGGTCAGGCACTGGTGATCCTGTTACTCCTGTCTGTGTTTCACCTACAACTTCAGGTGTCCAGTTACCTCAAGTGTCCGAGGAACCTCAGACTACCTTGAGTGCTGAGCCTATCTCCGAAATGTCTGCTAGTTCAGTTAGTAATTCCTCCACAGGGGATGCCTTGTTGGACAACGACTACTTGAAACTAGTAACGCCATCTCTCGTTGATGTCACATGCCGTCTACAGAAAAACGTTTCTGTCGCAGCTAGTGCCCTCACTAGAGTGTCTGTTGTTGTTCCTTGTCTTCCAGATGGTGATAACGTTCTAGTTGAGAGCGATTCCTGCAAAGTAAAGGGTTTGTTGAGCCATCCTTACATGTTGTAAGAGATAGTAAGATCCATTTCTTCCTTGCTAACACTTCTGGTCAGTGTTCACCTCAGAGCGAATACCAATATTGTTGCCCTTGTTCACTATCGTTACCCTGTTCAGGTAGAGGATGAGTTGTCACCTGACCAGTGTGCTATTACACCATGGTCGCACTTGTCGAAGGCTTTCGCAAAGTTTGCGTATACTACATCTGCATTTTGTTTATCCTCTAAAGCATCCAGGACCTTGTCATAGTGGTGCAGTAGCTGGACAGGCAGGAGCAATCTGCTCTAAAGCCGTGTTGCCCTGGGTGGTGAAATTGATGGGTATCTAGATGGTTGGCGATCTTGCGTCTTAGAACCCTCTCAAAGATTTTTATGATATGAGATGTTGGCACTATCGGTCGGCAGTTATTCGCAATTGCTTAACTGCAACTTTTGTATAGTGGGGCTATGTCTTGTTTTTTTAGTGACTGTGGGATGACCCCTGTGTCCATGCTCCCTCTCCATAAAATGCTGAAGACACTTGACAAGGGCTTCTTGCAGTTCTTGATGAACACAGAGTTCCACGAGTCCGGGCCTGGGGCAGAGTGTATGGACAAGTCATTAATTGCCTTTTCGAAGTCTTGTGGTGTTAGGATAATATCATAGATTTTTGAAATGACCAAATTTAGGGTCTCGGTCATAAAAAAAATCATTTAGATTGTCGACCCTTAGTCTGGTTAACGGTTCGCTGAGCAGAGTCGTATTGGAACTTCAGTATCTCACTCATTTCTTTGCTGTACAAGAATGGTATACAATACCGACAAGATGAAATTGAGACACATGTGCAACATCTGGGTATCTTTATTGTAGACGTTTCGCCATCCAGTGACTTTTTCAATACAAACTCCAGGACATAACATGAAGACAGGAGAACTATGTACAGAAGATGAGGTAATCAGTCCCTCAACATAGCAGTAGGTGCGAAGAGCACCATAGTCGTGGAGATTCTGAAGCAGAAGCAAGGCGCCTGACGCTTATATAGTAACGTCAGGTGGAAATGGGACGTGTAGCAGACGAGGGCATAGTCACTGGTAGGCGGGATTCCCCAGTGGAAGTAGGTCCTACCTAAAGAGATGGGTTAGTTGTAGTAGTAGTTGTCGTAGTCGTGAAGATTATGTACATGTCCTCAGAATCAAGATTCAATGATGTTGCAGTGTCTGACAAGTTGTACAAGAATGGTATACAATACCGACAAGATGAAATTGAGTTTGTATTGAAAAAGCCACTGGATGGCGAAACGTCTACAATAAAGATGCCCAGACGTTGCACATGTGTCTCAATTTCATTTCTTTGCTGTCATCTGTGTAGGTTCCATCTCGTCTACATAGGGGTCCAATACTGGATGTTGTTTTCGCCTTAGATTTGGCATAAGAGAAGAAGTATTTTTGGTTGCTTTCAATTTCCTTTATGGCTTTAAGTTCTTCCTGAGATTCTTGTCTCCTGCAAGATTCCTTAAGCTTAAGTTCGATATTTGCTATTTCTCTGACCAGTTCCTCCCTTCGTATTTCAGATACACTGGCCCCTCTCAGCAGCTCTGTGATTCTTTGCCTTCGCCTGTATTAGGGAGCGTCTGTCTCTAGTTTCTTCATGGAATGTGCCTTGAGTAGACCTCAAGTGCCACAGAGTTTGTTAACAAACCATGATAAAATTTGCAAGGAACTGAAGAGAAGCTTCGAAGAGTTCTTGTTCTTTACCAAAGAACTAAGAAAGATGACAGAAAAGGGAGAAGAAAGGTGAGAGGAACAAATTATTGAAAGAAATTTCGACGGCAAAGAAGAAATTGAGAAAACCAAGAGATGTGCTTGCGAGTAAAGCAGTGTGATGAGATAAGCGTATAAAAGTCAGTGGAAACTGGGTAATCGCAGGGAACTGAAAAATTGCTATTTTTTGTAACATCAAGGCAGGCTGATCCGATAAAGAAGAAACACTTTCATCACCGTTCACTCCATCACTGTCTTGCCAGAGGTGCGCCAATAATATGGTTCAAAAACTGCAACATATTCCCACCCCTCATTTAGAGTGCAGGCACTGTGCTTCCCACCTCTAGGACTGTCTATTCATATTGTGCTGACCACAGCAGTATTCAAAGACCCCCTCACATATGGGTACTGTGGGCGGCCAGTCAGTCATACGAGAGTGAGCGAGAGAGGCAGGATCGGCTGTGGCGCCCTTCCACATACTTCAGTTACAATATACGTACTTCCAGCCTACGTGAGTATTTTTTACCCAGTCCACGTGTTCGAACTCCCACATGACATATAGTATGCAAAGTCATGGAGAAGATTATCAGGAGGAGAGTGGTAGAGCACCTGGAACGGAACAAGATTATAAACGACAACCAGCACGAATTCATGGAAGGCAAATCCTGTGTCACAAACCTTCTGGAGTTTTATGACAGGGTAACAGAAGTAAGCACGACACAGTGTCGATGCAGTTCCTCACAAGAGACTAGTGCAGAAGGTAGAGGATTAGGCACGTACAACAGGAAGGGTACTGCAGTGGATCATAGAATACCTGGCAGGGAGGCAACAACGAGTCATGGTACGAGATGAGGTATCACAACGGGCGCCTGTGACGAACAGGGTTCCACAGGGGTTAGTCTTAGAACCAGTGCTGTTTTTGGTATATGTGAATGACATGACAAGGGATAGACTCAGAAGTGTCCTTGTTTGCAGATGATGTGAAGTTAATGAGGAGAATTAAATCAGATGAAGATCACGCAGGACTACAAAGAGACCTGGACAGGCTGGACACCTGGTCCAGCAACTGGCTACTCGAATTTAACCCCGCCAAATGCAAAGTAATGAAGATCGGGGAAGGGCAAAGAAGGCCGCAGAGTATAGGCTAGGTGGCCAAAGACTGCAAACCTCACTCAAGGAGAAAGATCTTGGGGTGAGTATAATACCGAGCACATCTCCGGAAGCACACAACCAGATAACTGCTCCAGTATATGGGCGCCTGGCAAACCTGAGGATAGCGTTCCGATACCTCAGTAAGGAATCGTTCAAGACACTGTACACCATGTACGTCAGGTCCATACTGGAGTATGCAATACCAGTTTGGAACCCACATCTTGTCAAGCACGTCAAGAAATTAGAGAAAGTGAAAAGGTTTGCAACAGGGCTAGTTCCAGAGCTAAGGGGAATGTCCTACGAAGAAAGGTTAAGGGAAATCGGCCTGACGACACTGGAGGACAGGAGTGTTAAGGGAGGCATGATAACGACATATAAAATAGTGCGAGGAATAGATAAGGTGGACAGAGACAGGATGGTCCAGAAATGGGACACAGAAACAAGAGGTCACAATTGGAAGTTGAAGACCCAGACGAGTCAAAGGGATGTTAGGAAGTATTTCTTCAGTCACAGAGTTGTCAGTAAGTGGAATTGTTTGGCAAGTGAGATAATGGAGGCAGAAACTATACATAACTTGAAGACGAGGTATGATAAAGCTCATGGAGCAGGGAGAGGACCTAGTAGCGGTCAGTGAAGAGGCGGGGCCAGGAGCTGAGTCTCGACCCCTGCAACCAAAAATAGGTGAGTACACACACACACACACACACACACACACACACACACACACACACACACCACACACAAGGATAGCGTGAGAACGTGTGTTCTTGCCTCAGTCCTCAGTAGTCTGGTCACGTCAGTACAAATGTCACCTTGTTGGACTTTATTGGATTAACTTAGGTTAAATTCCACATAATTTTAGCATATAAAACATTGTAAAAGTTCCAGTCTATGTATGAAGCTCAAACAAACTTTAACGAAAACTTAAATCAGTTCCCTTCTGCTTACCTTCCTTTGTTGTCATCTGCCCTCTACATTCTCCATCTTGCCCAGCTTCCCTCTACATTCTCCATCTTGCCCTGCTTCCCTCTACATTCTCCATCTTGCCCAGCTTCCCTCTACATTCTTCATCTTGCCCTGCTTCCCTATACATTCTCCATCTTGCCCAGCTTCCCTCTACATTTTCCATCTTGCTCTGCTTCTCTCTACATTCGCCATCTTGCCCTGCTTCCCTCTACATTCTCCATCTTGCTCTGCTTATCTCTACATTCTCCATCTTGCCCGGTTTCTGGGTCATGTAGTGGTTCAGAATGGCATAAAGACGGACGAGTCTAAAATCTCGGCTGTGCAGAAATTCCCTAGACCTATGACAGCGGATTCAGTCCGGTCCTTCATAGGCCTGGCGGGTTTCTACGGCACCTTCATTGCCGGTTTCTCCACCATTGCTGCACCCCTGACACGCTTACTCAAGAAGGATGCTCCTTTTGAGTGGACGTGTGATCAAGAACGAGCTTTTGTCACTCTCAAGAACAAGTTAACATCAGCCCCAGTCCTTAGATTTCCTGATTTCACCAAGACATTTACCTCGACGACTGATGCCAGCAAAGAAAATTATGAAGACAATGATAGGACAGTGTTAACATCCATGGTACAAGACTGTTAACTGTGAACATAATGATAAGACAGTGTTAAGATCCGTGGTACAAGACTGTTAACTGCGAACATAATGATAAGACAGTGTTAAGATCCGTGGTACAAGACTGTTAACTGTGAACATAATGATAAAACAGTGTTAAGATCCGTGGTACAAGACTGTTAACTGCGAACATAATGATAAGACAGTGTCAACATCCATGGTACAAGACTGTTAACTGCGAACATAATGATAAGACAGTGTTAACATCCATGGTACAAGACTGTTAACTGTGAACATAATGATAAGACAGTGTTAAGATCCGTGGTACAAGACTGTTAACTACGAACATAATGATAGGACAGTGTTGACATCCATGGTACAAGACTGTTAACTGCGAACATAATGATAGGACAGTGTTAACATCCATGGTACAAGACTGTTAACTACGAACATAATGATAGGATAGTGTTAAGATCCGTGGCACAAGACTGTTAACTGCGAACATAATGATAGGACAGTGTTAACATCCGTGGCACAAGACTGTTAACTGCGAACATAATGATAGGACAGTGTTAACATCCGTGGCACAAGACTGTTACCTACAAACATAATAAAACAGTGTTAACATCCATGGTACAAGACTGTTAACTGCGAACATAATGATAGGACAGTGTTAACATCCGTGGCACAAGACTGTTAACTGCGAACATAATGATAGGACAGTGTTAACATCCGTGGCACAAGACTGTTACCTACAAACATAATAAAACAGTGTTAACATCCTTGGTACAAGACTGTTAAATGCGAACATAATGATAGGACAGTGTTAACATCCATGGCGCAAGACTGTTAACTACGAACATAATGATAGGACAGTTTACCTGGAGAGTTTACCTGGAGAGAGTTCCGGGGGTCAACGCCCCCGCGGCCCGGTCTGAGACCAGGCCTCCTGGTGGATCAGAGCCTGATCAACCAGGCTGTTGCTGCTGGCTGCACGCAAACCAACATACGAGCCACAGCCCGGCTGATCCGGAACTGACTTTAGGTGCTTGTCCAGTGCCAGCTTGAAGACTGCCAGGGGTCTGTTGGTAATCCCCCTTATGTGTGCTGGGAGGCAGTTGAACAGTCCGGCCCCTGACACTATTGTATGGTCTCTTAACGTACTAGTGACACCCCTGCTTTTCATTGGGGGTTGGTGCATCGTCTGCCAAGTCTTTTGCTTTCGTAATGAGTGATTTTCGTGTGCAAGTTCGGTACTAGTCCCTCTAGGATTTTCCAGGTGTATATAATCATGTATCTCTCCCTCCCGCGTTCCAGGGAATACAGGTTTAGGAACCTCAAGCGCTCCCAATAATTGAGGTGTTTTATCTCCGTTATGCGCGCCGTGAAAGTTCTCTGTACATTTTCTAGGTCGGCAATTTCACCTGCCTTGAAAGGTGCTGTTAGTGTGCAGCAATATTCCAGCCTAGATAGAACAAGTGACCTGAAGAGTGTCATCATGGGCTTGGCCTCCCTAGTTTTGAAGGTTCTCATTATCCATCCTGTCATTTTTCTAGCAAGATGCGATTGATACAATGTTATGGTCCTTGAAGGTGAGATCCTCCGACATGATCACTCCCAGGTCTTTGACGTTGGTGTTTCGCTCTATTTTGTGGCCAGAATTTGTTTTGTACTCTGATGAAGATTTAATTTCCTCATGTTTACCATATCTGAGTAATTGAAATTTCTCATCGTTGAACTTCATATTGTTTTCTGCAGCCCACTGAAAGATTTGGTTGATGTCTGCCTGGAGCTTTGCAGTGTCTGCAATGGAAGACACTGTCATGCAGATTCGGGTGTCATCTGCAAAGGAAGACACGGTGCTGTGGCTGACATCCTTGTCTATGTCGGATATAAGGATGAGGAACAAGATGGGAGCGAGTACTGTGCCTTGTGGAACAGAGCTTTTCACCGTAGCTGCCTCGGACTTTACTCTGTTGACGACTACTCTCTGTGTTCTGTTAGTGAGGAAATTATAGATCCATCGACCGACTTTTCCTGTTATTCCTTTAGCACGCATTTTGTGCGCTATTACGCCATGGTCACACTTGTCGAAGGCTTTTGCAAAGTCTGTATATATTACATCTGCATTCTTTTTGTCTTCTAGTGCATTTAGGACCTTGTCGTAGTGGTCCAATAGTTGAGACAGACAGGAGCGACCTGTTCTAAAACCCATGTTGCCCTGGGTTGTGTAACTGATGGGTTTTCTAGATGCGTGGTGATCTTGCTTCTTAGGACCCTTTCAAAGATTTTTATGATATGGGATGTTAGTGCTATTGGTCTGTAGTTCTTTGCTGTTGCTTTACTGCCCCCTTTGTGGAGTGGGGCTATGTCTGTTGTTTTTAGTAACTGTGGGACGACCCCCGTGTCCATGCTCCCTCTCCATAGGATGGTAAAAGCTCGTGATAGGGCTTCTTGCAGTTCTTGATGAACACAGAGTTCCACGAGTCTGGCCCTGGGGCAGAGTGCATGGGCATGTCATTTATCGCCTGTTCGAAGTCATTTGGCGTCAGGATAACATCGGATAGGCTTGTGTTAATCAAATTTTGTGGCTCTCTCATAAAAAAATTCATTTTGATCTTCGACTCTCAGTCTGGTTAGCGGCTTGCTAAAAACTGAGTCATATTGGGACTTGAGTAGCTCACTCATTTCCTTGTTGTCATCTGTGTAGGACCCATCTTGTTTAAGTAGGGGCCCAATACTGGACGTTGTTCTCGATTTTGATTTGGCATAGGAGAAGAAATACTTTGGGTTTCTTTCGATTTCATTTATGGCTTTTAGTTCTTCCCGCGATTCCTGACTCCTAAAGGATTCTTTTAGCTTAAGTTCGATGCTTGCTATTTCTCTGACCAGTGTCTCCCTACGCATTTCAGATATATTGACCTCTTTTAGCCGCTCTGTTATTCTTTTCCGTCGCCTGTAAAGGGAGCGCCTGTCTCTTTCTGTTTTACATCTACTCCTCCTTTTTCTTAGAGGAATAAGCCTTGTGCATACATCGAGTGCCACCGAGTTAATCTGTTCTAGGCATAAGTTGGGGTCTGTGTTGCTTAGTATATCTTCCCAGCTTATATCGGTTAGGACTTGGTTTACTTGGTCCCACTTTATGTTTTTGTTATTGAAGTTGAATTTGGTGAATGCTCCCTCGTGACTAATCTCCTTATGTCGGTCTGGGGCTCCGCGCATACATGACTGAACCTCAATTATGTTGTGATCTGAGTATATTGTTTTTGATATGGTGATATTTCTTATCAGATCATCATTGTTAGTGAAGATGAGGTCTAGTGTATTCTCCAGTCTAGTAGGCTCTATTATTTGCTGGTTTAAATTGAATTTTGTGCAGAGATTTAAAAGCTCGCGTGAGTGTGAGTTTTCATCAGAGCTGCCTCCTGGTGTTATTACTGCAACAATATTATTTGCTATATTCCTCCATTTTAGGTGCCTTAAGTTGAAATCCCCCAGGACAAGATGTTGGGTGCAGGAAAGCGGGAAGGGTTTTTCCCAGACAGGGGTCAATTTTTAACCTGTTCCTGAATTGCGGGGATTTCATCCGGGGGCTTGAACATCACAAACTATTTTTGGTTCTCGCCCTTTTACTGCTAAAATTTCCACTAAAAATCATTTGAGGCTTTTAGCATTCTGTGAAAACAAGTGACTCGGGGCTGTAAAAGGCCAAACCCCCCCCCCCTTTTCCCTTTTCACCTGTCACATTGTATAGGTGAAACCCTGGATCCATATTTCTTGTCCAAGTGACCCTTTATGGTCTCATGAAAGCCGCGAACTTTTGCCTTTGCCTCGCAAGCAGCCCAAAGGGATGAAAGGTATTTTGTTTTTGTTCGGGTTTTGACCCTGTATTAACATCCAGTAACATCCAGGACAAGACGTTAACGCGAACATAAAAAAAGGACGGTGTTAACATCCGGGCACAAGACTTTTAAAACTGCGAACAAAGATAGGACAGGTTAACACCGGGGCACAAACTGTTAACTCGAAAAAAATGATGGGACGGGTTTTAACACCCAGGGTTCAAACGGTTAATGGGGAACATAATGATAGACATTTTAAACCGTGCACAAGACGTTAACGCAACATAATAAAGGGACATGTTAACATCCTGCACAAACTGTTAACTCGAACATAATGATAGGACAGTGTAACACCAGGGTACAAGACTGTTAACAACGAACTAAAGATAGGACATTTTAACACCCTGCACAAAATGTTAACGCGAACTAATGATAGGACAGTGTTAAATCCGGGCACAAGACTGTTAACTACGAACTAATGATGGGACAGGTTAACACCCAGGGAAAAAAAGAGTTAACTACGAACAAAATGATGGGACAGTGTAAACCCGGGGCACAAGACTTTTTACCTGAAAAATAAAACATGTCAACATCCAGGGTACAACATTTAAAACATATACCGCGCACATCACAAATATTCCCGGGAAGAAGTGCCCAAAGTTTTAAAGGGGAAAATTTGATCCTCCTCCTCAATGAGTCAGATCAACAAATTGTAATGAACAACCAACAGCAACAGTTGTTGACCACACAATCACAATTAATACCGGGGAAGGCAACGCCGGGGTCACTATACCTCACTAAATGTATCGAGAACTCGTACATTGACTTTTCTAAATAGGTTTTTACTTAGTGTGTCCTCATTTTTCATGAGAGGACTCAACCTCAACTTTTCCCACCTCAACCAATACCATCACTGATCTTTTTTGTAAAAAAAAATACTGTAATGTTTGCCTATGTAAGTTACGACACTTTCGCAGGACGGTATGGGGCGTAATTTTTGCTAACGGCGGGTTTCTAGAACTTTCTTAGGTATTTGTTGCTTTTTGTTTTTAATTTTCTAGGGTATCGTCATCTTTTTTCCAGGAGTGCCTTCAAATTTTGTTTTTTTCTGGGTTTTTACCTATGACTGTACTGAAACTTCCAAATGGGGGGCGGCCCTGGCCAGGTCTCCACTGCTAGCTACTGGAAGTGGGGGTTTGTTCCTCTTGTCTCCCGGGTTACTGTTTAACAGTGGTTAATGTGCCTGAAATGCTTTAGTGTTGAAAGGTGTCCAATGCATCAGTAGGTCGGGCTGACAGTATTGTGTCAGAGCAAAACACAGCAAAATAAAACACAGCAGCACTACAGCAAAAACAGCAGCAGCTACAGCAAAACAGCACCTACAACGAAACACAGCGCGTGTTTTACGATTCGGGCTAAACCACGATTTGTTTAGTGCTTATCGTAAAAAAAGTGCAGCGGGGTGCTAGAATACCAGACTACCACAATCCATCATACAAGGAAATGAATCTTAGGGTCTTTTCCCCGTTTTTATTTAAAATATACAAAACTTTTCGGGGCACTTTAAAATAAATAAATAAATAAAATTTTTCGTACTCTTAGGAGGGTTTAAAAAAACTTTAAATGGGCCTTTTTTTTTTCACCTTGTATAAATTTTGTACAGTAATCAACTTGTCAAACAGGCACCACAATCTACAACTGTCTGACTGTCAAAACACAAAACAAAAATAAAGAGGAATAGTTACTTCCTCTAAATTTAAACCCACTTCACAATGTCAGCAAGGGTTTTAGAGAAAACACAACTTAACGGAAAATTACCGTACTGGAGGTCTCTGGGTACCAACTTTTTCCCAAGAATCGTAACTCGCTAGTAATCCCGCTCCAAAGATTCTTTGGAGATAACTGGGGGACTGGGACAGCCTTTAGGAATCCACACCCGAGGTGAGAGAAAACTGCCCGATAAAAACCCGGGTTGACGCAACTGGGTATAATGGGGGGTGGAGAGTCAGACGACCCATTGGGTAAAAAAAAACCCTACCACGGGGGGGGTTTTGAACCCGCGGTCAAGACCCAAAAAACCCAGACAGGGGGGTTAAACCCACCCTGGTAGGTTTGCCACTAGGTACTTCACACCAAATTTTTGGGAATTTTTTTTCCATCGCCTATTTTTCTACCCAGACATATACAAAATAATACCAAGTCCAAACCCCATAGTTATATACTTAGAGTTATAAAATTTTAAAACAAAGAATCTTTAATTTAAATTTAAAATTTAAAGAAACCGAGTATAATATAATGAAAAATGCCGTTTTAACTTTAAAATTATGACCAAGGGGCATAACAAGCAGCAACAAACCGCAACAACAAAACAACAGAGCAACAACGAAAAAACAAAAAAGCAGCAACAACAGCACAACAACATCAACGCAACAACAGCAGCAACAACAGCAGCCAACACAAAAACAACAAAGCACAACAACAGCACAACATCAACAGCAACAGCAACAAAACAAAAGGCAACACAAAACAACAGAAGCAGCAAAACACAGACAACAAAACAGCAACAACAGCAAAACAACACACAGCAACAGCAAAAAAACAAAACCAAAAACCACAACAACACAACGCAACAGCAACAACAACACAGCAGCAACACAAAAACACAAAACAGCAACAACACAACACAAATAGCATAAACAACAGCAAAAAGCAGCAGCACAAAACAAAAACAGCAACAAACAGCAACAAAATAACAACAAGAGCAACAAAAACAACAGCGGGCTTTTTCCCACGCTCACCTTCCCCTCCATCAATCCCCAAAACCTCCCCCATCTCCTCCTCATCCCCCTTTACTTGCCTTCTTCTCCCTCACACCCCTCTGTGTCCTTTCTTCATCCCCCCCCCCTCCCTATCCTCCTTACCTCAGCCCTTCACATCCTTCCCACAACCTCCCTTTACACCCTTTTTCCCCCACCTCCCTTTACACTCCTTTCCCATACCTTCCCTTCCACTCCTTCCCACAACCTCCCTTCACCTCTTTCCCACTACCTCCCTTCACACTCCTTCCCCCTACCTCCCCTTTAACCCCCTTTCCACTACCTCCCTTCACACCCCCTTTTCCCCACCCCCCTTCAAACCCCTTTCCATACCCCCCCTTCACACCCCTTTCACTACCTCCCTTCACATTCCTTCCCCCCAACCCCCCTTCACACTCTTTCCCACTACCCCCCCCCTTCACACCCCCTTTCCCCCTACCTCCCTTTACTTCCTTTCCCACTCCCTCCCTTCCCATTCCCTTCCCCCCCCTACCTCCTTCCACTCCTTCCCAACCTTCCCCACACTCCTTCCCACACCCCCTTTTAAACCCCTTCCCACTCCTCCCTTCCACACCCCCGTCCCTAAACCTCTCTTCACATCCTTCTCACTACCCCCCCTTTACCACCCCCTTTCCACTACCCTCCCCCACACCCCTTCCCCTACCTTCCCTTTAACTCCTTTTCCCCTAAAACCTTTCCCTTCACACCCTTTGCACTACCTTCCTTTAACACTTTCCTTCCCCCCACCTCCCTTCACACTCCTTCCCATTTCCCTTCCTTTACACTCCTTCCCCCACACCCAACTTTACATCCCTTCCCCCTAATCCCTTTTATACTCCCTCCCACACCTCCCTTTAACCTCTCCCAAAACCTCCCCTTCACACCCTTCCTTCCCACTACCTTCCTTTACATCCTTTTCCCCCTACCTTCCTTCACACCCTTTCCCCCTACCTTTCCTTCACACTCCTTCCCCACACCTTCCTTCACACTTCTTTTGCCCACCGTCCTTCAAAATCCTCCCACTACCTCCCTCAAAATCCTTTCCCACACCTCCTTTCACACCCCTTCCCACAAACCCTTTCCCTTCACACCCCTTCACACTCCTTCACCTCCTTCCCCATACTCCCTTTTACACCCCTTTCCCCCTGCCTCCCTTCAATTCCTTCCCCTACCTTCCTTCACACTCCTTCCCACTACCCCCCTTCACACTCCTTCCCACTACCCCCCCTTCACAACCCTTTCCCCCTACCTCCTTCAAAACTCCTTCCCCCCTACCCCCCTTTACACCCCCCCCTACTACCCCCTTCACATCCCCCTTCCACTCCTTCCTTCACACCCCTTTTCCCACTATTTCCTTACACTCCCTTCCACTGCCTCCCTTCACACCCCCTTCCCACTACCTTTCCTTCACACCCTTCCCCTAAACCCTTCAACCCCTTTCCACTGCCCCAACTTCACATTCCTTTCCCCCACCTTTCCTTCACACTCCTTCCCACTACCCCCCTTCACACTCCTTCCCAAAACCCCCCTTTAAAAATCCTTCCCCCTACCCCTTTTAAACCCTTCCCACACCTCCCTTCACACTTTTCCCACTACTTCCTTTACACTCCCTTTCCCCCAAAATCCCTTCACACTCCTCCTACTAAATCCCTTTACTTCCCTTTCCCCCCCCCACCTTCCTTTACACCCCCTTCCCACTACTTCCTTCCACCCTTCCCACACCTCACTTTTAACTCCTTCCCACTACCTTCCTTCACACCTTCCCACACCTTTCCTTTACACCCTTCCCACTACCTTCCCTTTACACCCCTTCCAAATACCTTCTTCAACCCTTCCCCACACCTTTCCCTTTACACTCCTTCCACACCTCCTTTCACACTCCTTCCCCCTAACCCCCCAACTCCCCCACTACCTCCTTCACACCCCTTCCCACTACCTTCCTTTAACTCCTTCCCACTACCTCCCTTCACACTCCCTTTTCCCACTACCTTCCTTTTTACCCCCTTTCCCCCTACCTCCCCTTTACACTCCTTCCCCCTCCTTCCTTCACACTCCTTCCCACACCTTTCCTTCACACCCTTCCCACACCTTTTTTCACCAAACCCCTTTCCCACTATCTCCTTCACACCCCTTCCCACTACCCTTTCCCTTTACACCCTTCCCACTACCTCCCTTCACACCCCTTCCCACTACCTTCCTTCACACCCCTTTTAACTCCTTCCCCTACCTCCTTAACACCCTTTCCCCCTGCCTTCCTTCAAACCCCTTTTCCCCCACCTTCCTTCAAACCCCCCTTTACACTCCTTCCCCTACCCTTTCCTTCACACCCTTCCCATACCCTCCTTCACACTTTTTCCCATACCTCCCTTCATCCCTTCCCCCCTACCTCCCTTCACACCCCCTTCCCACTATTTCCCTACACACCCTTTCCCCCAAAACCTTTTTTCACACTCCTTCCCATACCTTCCTTTTACACTCCTTTCCGACTACCTTCCCTTCAAACTCCTTCCCACTACCTTCCTCAAACCTTCCCACTTCTCCCTTCACACTACCTCCTTCACACTCCCTTCCCACTACCTCCCTTCACACCCCTTCCCATACCTTTCCTTTACACCCCTTCACCTCCTTCCCCTAAAACCTCCCTTCACACCCCTTCCCACTACCTTCCTTCCCCACCCCTTCCCCCTCCCTTTCCCTTTACAACCCCTTCCCACTACCTTCCTTCACACCCCCTTTACACTCCTTCCCCCCTACCTCCTTCCCCCACCTCCCTTCACACTCCTTCCCACACCCCCTTCACACTCCTTAACCCTTACCTTTCCTTTACACTTTTTTTCCCACTACCTTCCTTCACTCTCCTTCCCACTTCCTTCACACTCCTTCTTACTACCTCCCCTTTACACTCCTTTTCCCCCTACCTTCCTTCACACCTTTTCCCCCTACCTTCCTTTACACTCCTTTTCCCCCTACCTTTCCCTTCACACTCCTTCCCACACCCCCTTCACAAACCCCCCTTTCCCACTACCTCCCTTCAACTCCTTCCCACTACCTTCCTTCACACTCCTTCCCACTCCTTCCCCTACCTCCCTTTACACCCCTTCCCCTACTTTCCCTTTACACCCTTTACACTCCTTCCCACTACCTTCCTTCACACTCCCACTCCTTCCCACTAATCCCTTCGCACTCCTTCCTACTACCTTCCTTTCCCTCCTCCCATACCTCCCTTCACCTCCTTCCCACTACCCCTTCCTTCACACTCTTTCCCCCTACCTTCCTTCACACTCCTTCCCACACCCTTCCCTTTACACTCCTTTTCCCCCTACCTCCCTTCCCCACTCCTTCACACTCCTTCCCACTACCTTCCTTCACACTCCTTCCCACTACCTTCCTTCACACTCCTTCCCACTACCTCCCTTCACACTCCTTCCCACTACCTTCCTTCACACCCTTCCCACTACCTTCCTTCACACCCCTTCCCACACTCCTTCACACTTCCCACTACCTTCCTTCACACCCTTTTCCACTACCTTCCTCAAAAACCTCCCCTACCTCACTTTACATCCCTTCCCACTCCTCCCTTCACACCCCTTCCCAACCCCTTCAACCCTTCACACTTTTTTCCACTACCTTTCCTTCACACCCTTCTCACTACCTTCCCTTTACACTTCTTCCCACACCTTCCTTCACACTCCTTCACCTCCTTCCCACTACCTCCCTTCACACTCCTTTCCCCCTACCCTTTCCCTTTACACCCCTTTCCACCCTCCCTTCACACCCCCTTTCCCCCTACTCCCTTCACATTCCCTTTTCCCCCTCCTCCTTTACACTCCCTTCCACTACCTCCCTTACACTCCTTCCCCACACCTTCCTTCAAACTCCTTCCCACTACCCACTTCACACTCTTCCTATACCTTCTTTCACCCCCCCCTCCCCCCCCCCCCTTCACACCCCTTCCCACAACCCCCTTCACATTTCCTTTCCCCCACCTTCCTTCACACTCCCCCCTACCTCCCTTCACATCCCCTTTCCCCCTACCTTCCCTTTCCCCCCCTTTCCCCCTACCCCCTTCCATTCCTTCACATTCCCCTTTCCCCCTACCTCCCTTCACATTCCTTCCCCTACCTCCCTTCACACCCCTTCCCACTACCCCCTTCACATTCCTTCCCACTACCTTCCTTTACACTCCTTTTCCCCCCTACCCCCTTCACCTCCTTTCCCACTAACCTCCTTTTCCCCCCCCCCACTACCTCCCTTCACACTTTTCCCTTTTCCCTTACTTTCCCCCACACCGCTTTCTTTTACCTCCTTTTTTTCTTATTCAAGACTTTTGGGAAAAATGGAAAAAGATAAATTGGGGCAGGAAATAAAAAAGTGGTCAAATTTTTAGTGTTTAAAAATTCCCGAAAAGTTTCTCGACTCTGACTTCTATAACCACGAAATAAAGACTTTATTTTTTTAAGATAAATATTAAGGAGCAGGTTGATGTTCCCCTTCTTCAGGTTCTGACGACTTCCACCAGAAATAACAAACAATTGCATCAAAGGGTCAATCTTTTTGTCAAACCGAATGTGAGAATGAGGGAAAAAGGGTTTGGAATGTTCTTAAAGGGTGATTTTTTTTAGTCATATTCCCCTGGGTTTATGAGAAATCACTCACGAGTTCGAAAAAAGTATATACAAAAAAGATTGGTTTCTTTTACTAGATTTCCCTGCCTGAGTAAATTTCCCTCAAATGGTAGTGCCTGTGAACAACCAGCAAGAGAAGTGATGGGTCGTGCAGTACTTGAACCCGTCCTGTAAAAAAACCAGCAAGAGAAATGATGGGTCTGCAGGACTGAACACCGTCCTTGAACAACCAGCAAGAGAATGATGGGGTCGTGCAGGGACTTGAACACCGTCCTGTGAAGCAACCAGCAAGAAATGGTGGGTCGGCAGGGACTGAACACCGTCCTTGAACAAAACCCGCAAAGAGTGTGGTCTGCGGGACTGAACACCCTCCTGTGAAGCAACCAGCAAGAGAATGATGGGTCCAGGTACTTTAACACCGTCCTTTAAGCAACCAGCAAAGAAGTGTGGGGCGTGCAGGTACTTGAACAACGTCTAAGAAAAAATAGGGGAAGGTTTAACCCCCGTATAAGGTGGCAGCAATAAAACCGCCTTGAAACAAAATTTTTCAAGGGACAACAACTTAAATTTCCCTGCGAATTTTTAAATATAATGGTAAAACAATAACTATCTAAATTGTTATGCCCCAAAAACAATACCCTCTTTATTTTCACTTAAAAACTCATTTCCAATTTCTGGGGCCCTTTTGCAAACAATTAAATAATTTTTTTTAAAAACTTCTGGGGCATTTCCCTTAAAATTTCAATTAAAAAAAAAAAAATCTTAAAATTATTTTAATTAAAAACCCTAAAGACATTTTTCAACAATTTAGTTATTTTTGGACTTTTATCTTTTATTTAGTTAACAAAAAATTTTAACAAGTTTTTTGTTTTTGATTTTAACTAATGTTTATTTAAACGTGTTCTAGTAATGACATTTAGTACAAAAACATCAATTTAACATTGATTTTTAAAACAATAAAATTGAAGTGAAAGAAGAAAATAATTAAAGAAAAGTCAGTAAATTTAAAAAAGTAATTGTTTTTTGTCTATTAATTGTAATTTAAAATGTGCAAGAATAATTGAAATTGTAATCATAATTTTATTGAATTATTAATTACGCAAGCCCCGGGTGAAGGCTTTATCCTCCCGTTCGTTTTGCGCGCCTAGGATCCTTTTTCGCTAGCGAACAACTGGGCAGCAGGGGATAAAAAAAACTTTCCCATAGCACACCCCATTCAGGATTGAACCCGGGTACTTTCGGTTGTTGCCAAGCATCTACATACAAACCAAAACCCTTAATAGTTTTCCCTTTAGAATTCCCAAACCCACCTAACATTACCCAACCGCATACACCCGGACGCCCAAATTTTGTGGCTCAGGTGACAAGCCAGGTCGATAACCCCACCTTAGCTTTCTAGCGGGGCCCGGGTGTCTTCAACCTGAGCCTTTTGATCTCAGTCACAAGGTTTTAGGGTCGGGAATAAATGACTCGGGTACAATTTTTTAGGAACAGTTGAAACTTTTTTTTAAGGCAATCAGGGCTAATTTTGGGCATATTTAATCTGCTGAAGACAGCTAAACCCCCAATGTTTTAACCACAAGAAGATTAGGTGGTTATAGTCGGAGAACTTCCGCACCACCTTCATAGGTGTTGCAAAATGTGCTGTTACAATGTGTCCATAGAGAGAGAGAGAGAGAGAGAGAGAGAGAGAGAGAGAGAGAGAGAGAGAGAGAGAGAGAGACAGGGAGGGAGACGATAAGGTTGCAATATCACGCTTGTCTCATACTATTTCATTTTCCCTGTGTCTTCTCTAGGTTTATGAAAATGATATAAAATACCGACAAGTGATAAGATACATAAGCAACAGTTAGGTATCTTTATTCGGAACGTTTCTAATAAAGGTACCTAACTATTGCATATGTGTCTAATAGGTTTCCTCAGCTTTTTGTCGTATAGTGAGCAGCCTTCAGATCACCTGATTTATAGTCCCTGGTACCAGTGAACCACTCCTCTCCTTACATATAAGATCCCTAACTGGTACCAGTGAACCACTCCTCTCCTTACATATAAGATCCCTAACTGGTACCAGTAACCACTCTCTCCTTACTATAAGATCCCTAACTGGTACAGTGAACCACTCCTCTCCTTACATATAAGATCCTAACTGGTACCAGTGAACCGCTCCTCTCCTTACATATAAGATCCCTAACTGGTACCAGTGAACCGCTCCTCTCCTTACATATAAGATCCCTAACTGGTACCAGTGAACCGCTCCTCTCCTTACATATAAGATCCCTAACTGGTACCAGTGAACCGCTCCTCTCCTTACATATAAGATCCCTAACTGGTACCAGTGAACCACTCCTCTCCTTACATATAAGATCCCTAACTGGTACCAGTGAACCGCTCCTCTCCTTACATATAAGATCCCTAACTGGTACCAGTGAACCACTCCTCTCCTTACATATAAGATCCCTAACTGGTACCAGTGAACCACTCCTCTCCTTACATATAAGATCCCTAACTGGTACCAGTGAACCACTCCTCTCCTTACATATAAGATCCCTAACTGGTACCAGTGAACCACTCCTCTCCTTACATATAAGATCCCTAACTGGTACCAGTGAACCACTCCTCTCCTTACATATAAGATCCCTAACTGGCACCAGTGAACCACCCTCTCCTTACATATAAGATCCCTAACTGGTACCAGTGAACCACTCCTCTCCTTACATATAAGATCCCTAACTGTACCAGTGAACCACTCCTCTCCTTACATATAAGATCCCTAACTGGCACCAGTGAACCACTCCTCTCCTTACATATAAGATCCCTAACTGGTACCAGTGAACCACTCCTCTCCTTACATATAAGATCCCTAACTGGTACCAGTGAACCACTCCTCTCCTTACATATAAGATCCCTAACTGGTACCAGTGAACCACTCCTCTCCTTACATATAAGATCCCTAACTGGTACCAGTGAACCACTCCTCTCCTTACATATAAGATCCCTAACTGGTACCAGTGAACCACTCCTCTCCTTACATATAAGATCCCTAACTGGTACCAGTGAACCACTCCTCTCCTTACATATAAGATCCCTAACTGGCACCAGTGAAACCACTCCTCTCCTTACATATAAGATCCCTAACTGGTACCAGTGAACCACTCCTCTCCTTACATATAAGATCCCTAATTGGTACCAGTGAACCACTCCTCTCCTTACATATAAGATCCCTAACTGGCACCAGTGAACCACTCCTCTCCTTAAATATAAGATCCCTAACTGGTACCAGTGAACCACTCCTCTCCTTACATATAAGATCCCTAACTGGCACCAGTGAACCACTCCTCTCCTTACATATAAGATCCCTAACTGGTACCAGTGAACCACTCCTCTCCTTACATATAAGATCCCTAACTGGTACCAGTGAACCACTCCTCTCCTTACATATAAGATCCCTAACTGGTACCAGTGAACCACTCCTCTCCTTACATATAAGATCCCTAACTGGTACCAGTGAACCACTCCTCTCCTTACATATAAGATCCCTAACTGGTACCAGTGAACCACTCCTCTCCTTACATATAAGATCCCTAACTGGTACCAGTGAACCACTCCTCTCCTTACATATAAGATCCCTAACTGGCACCAGTGAACCACTCCTCTCCTTACATATAAGATCCCTAACTGGTACCAGTGAACCACTCCTCTCCTTACATATAAGATCCCTAACTGGTACCAGTGAACCACTCCTCTCCTTACATATAAGATCCCTAACTGGCACCAGTGAACCACTCCTCTCCTTAATATAAGATCCCTAACTGGACCAGTGAACCACTCCTCTCCTTACATATAAGATCCCTAACTGGTACCAGTGAACCACTCCTCTCCTTACATATAAGATCCCTAACTGGTACCAGTGAACCACTCCTCTCCTTACATATAAGATCCCTAACTGGCACCAGTGAACCACTCCTCTCCTTACATATAAGATCCCTAACTGGTACCAGTGAACCACTCCTCTCCTTACATATAAGATCCCTAACTGGTACCAGTGAACCACTCCTCTCCTGACATATAAGATCCCTAACTGGCACCAGTGAACCACTCCTCTCCTTAAATATAAGATCCCTAACTGGTACCAGTGAACCACTCCTCTCCTTACATATAAGATCCCTAACTGGCACCAGTGAACCACTCCTCTCCTTACATATAAGATCCCTAACTGGTACCAGTGAACCACTCCTCTCCTTACATATAAGATCCCTAACTGGCACCAGTGAACCACTCCTCTCCTTACATATAAGATCCCTAACTGGTACCAGTGAACCACTCCTCTCCTTACATATAAGATCCCTAACTGGTACCAGTAAACCACTCCTCTCCTTACATATAAGATCCCTAACTGGTACCAGTGAACCACTCCTCTCCTTACATATAAGATCCCTAACTGGTACCAGTGAACCACTCCTCTCCTTACATATAAGATCCCTAACTGGCACCAGTGAACCACTCCTCTCCTTAAATATAAGATCCCTAACTGGTACCAGTGAACCACTCCTCTCCTTACATATAAGATCCCTAACTGGCACCAGTGAACCACTCCTCTCCTTACATATAAGATCCCTAACTGGTACCAGTGAACCACTCCTCTCCTTACATATAAGATCCCTAACTGGCACCAGTGAACCACTCCTCTCCTTACATATAAGATCCCTAACTGGTACCAGTGAACCACTCCTCTCCTTACATATAAGATCCCTAACTGGTACCAGTAAACCACTCCTCTCCTTACATATAAGATCCCTAACTGGTACCAGTGAACCACTCCTCTCCTTACATATAAGATCCCTAACTGGCACCAGTGAACCACTCCTCTCCTTAAATATAAGATCCCTAACTAGTACCAGTGAACCACTCCTCTCCTTACATATAAGATCCCTAACTGGTACCAGTGAACCACTCCTCTCCTTACATATAAGATCCCTAACTGGTACCAGTGAATTACTCCTCTCCTTACATATAAGATCCCTAACTGGCACCAGTGAACCACTCCTCTCCTTACATATAAGATCCCTAACTGGTACCAGTGAACCACTCCTCTCCTCACATATAAGATCCCTAACTGGTACCAGTGAACCACTCCTCTCCTTACATATAAGATCCCTAACTGGTACCAGTGAATTACTCCTCTCCTTACATATAAGATCCCTAACTGGCACCAGTGAACCACTCCTCTCCTTACATATAAGATCCCTAACTGGTACCAGTGAACCACTCCTCTCCTTACATATAAGATCCCTAACTGGTACCAGTGAACCACTCCTCTCCTTACATATAAGATCCCTAACTGGTACCAGTGAACCACTCCTCTCCTTACATATAATAGACCCTTCACTGGTACCAGTGAACCACTCTTCTCCTTACATATAAGATCCCTAACTGGTACCAGTGAACCACTCCTCTCCTTACATATAAGACCCCTAACTGGTACCAGTGAATTACTCCTCTCCTTACATATAAGATCCCTAACTGGTACCAGTGAACCACTCCTCTCCTTACATATAAGATCCCTAACTGGTACCAGTGAACCACTCCTCTCCTTACATATAATAGACCCTTCACTGGTACCAGTGAACCACTCTTCTCCTTACATATAAGATCCCTAACTGGTACCAGTGAACCACTCCTCTCCTTACATATAAGATCCCTAACTGGTACCAGTGAACCACTCCTCTCCTTACATATAAGATCCCTAACTGGTACCAGTGAACCACTCCTCTCCTTACATATAAGACCCCTAACTGGTACCAGTGAATTACTCCTCTCCTTTCATATAAGATCCCTAACTGGTACCAGTGAACCACTCCTCTCCTTACATATAAGATCCCTAACTGGCACCAGTGAACCACTCCTCTCCTTAAATATAAGATCCCTAACTGGTACCAGTGAACCACTCCTCTCCTTACATATAAGATCCCTAACTGGCACCAGTGAACCACTCCTCTCCTTACATATAAGATCCCTAACTGGTACCAGTGAACCACTCCTCTCCTTACATATAAGATCCCTAACTGGTACCAGTGAACCACTCCTCTCCTTACATATAAGATCCCTAACTGGTACCAGTGAACCACTCCTCTCCTTACACACTGGGTCCTAATATATTACATCAAATAAATCTTGAATTTCATTTAACTTTACAGTATTTGGCATTTCTATATCATAAACATGCTAACACAATCATAAGCCTTTTGCACCAATAGTTGTTAAACACTTACATATATACAGTCCATAAATTACTAACCTCTCGTTCTTGTTACTAATTATAACATTAACAATGAAACCAAACTCTCATAATAAGCCCTTGAATTATAATGTTGTGGAGGGTGTAAGTTATACATTGAGATATCATTCATCTCAGCTGACAGCCACTGAAACATACACTTGTCAGTCATTATATAAACTAATTAGCTCGTTACTTTAATAATAACCATGAAAGATGAACAAATATTCGTTAATAGTATCGATAATATTTTAAATGAGCTGTCCCTTGTTTTCTCCTTTTTCATTCTGTGGCTACTTACAGATGCCAAGCCTGGCACTGCGTGATGCCAACATTTCTTTCTAATGGGGTGACGTCAGACTTCAAAAGAGCTTGTGGCACCCAAATTATCTGGATCCCTTGTAAATTCATTGAATGATCTAGCTTCTGGAGGCTTATAACGAGACCTAAATTGCATGTGTATGTGTGTATATATATATGCTTAACAATTTGAAAATGGGCGAACTTTTAAGAAACATTATCTCTCGGTCCACAGCAGGATTCGAACCTGCACACTCTGTATCATAGTACACAGTACTTTGATACTGAGTGTGTTGTGGACTATGATATATATGGAAACGGCCGATGTGTTTATATATATATATATATATATATATATATATATATATATATATATATATATATATATATATATATATATATATATATATATATATATATATAAACAAGAGAACGAATCATTGATCCAGCCAACAGCATTCTCCTTGGTGCTCCTCTTGGGCCCAGTGCCATCGATCTGATCCTAGAAAAAAAATCTCACCCCTTAGGACGATGGAAGGCAGGATGAAAGACATCGATACACATGATGCCTTCTACCTACTCACCAGGTGCCTGTCAATCCCAAAACTTACCTATTTCCTGAGATACTCCTCAGCCTTCAGCAGTCCGAAACTCGAGGAATATGACTCTCTTCTTAAGACCATGCTAGAGAGTGTATTGAATCTTTCCCTCGAAGATGGACAGTGGTTGCAAGCCTCACTTCTAGTTAGGCTTGGGGGGCTGGGAGTACGTAAATTCTCCCAGATTGCCCTACCAGCTTTCCTATCCTCTTCCATAGCATCAAATGAGTTAATAAAACAAATTCTTCCAGACAACCTCAGTACCTCAGCAGGAATACAATACCTTAGCTATGCCAGTACCATCACTGAATGGGAGACTCTTGCTGCTCCAGCACCGAAACCTAGTGTAGCACTGGCCTACAAACAGTCAAGTTGGGATGGCCCCGTCGCTGAAAAGGTGCTTGCCAACATGCTTAGGGTTGTAACATCAGACAGGGAGACTGCCCGTCTCCAAGCTGTGAGTGCACATTACTCCAGGGACTTCCTCCAAACAGTTCCCATTTCGTCAATGGGAACAGGCCTCGACCCTAAGACCCTCCGTATTGCAGTGGCTTTGCGCCTTGCTGCCCCAATTCACACGGAATATACATGTATTTGCGGTCTTAACTGTTCCAAAACCAAGGGCTGGCATGCAAAACACAATGAAGTCAACGATATCATAAAGAGAACCCTTGCTACAGCTAGATGCCTAGCCGAGAGAGAGCCCCGATCACTAGCAGCCAACAATACCCACAACCCAACAAACCGCCCTGACAGGATCACCATCAATCCTTGGAAGAATGGCAAGCTCTTAGCATGGGACTATACCTGTGTGTCCACACTGGCTGACACATATATCCATCACAGTGTGGGGCGACAGGGAGGAGCTGCTGACCACAGGGAGGAGTACAAGATCAGCAAGTACAGGGACATAAGCCAACAGTGTCAATTTGTCCCAGTGGGATCAGAGACCTTGGGGTCATGGGGAAAAAATGTCATGCGTTTCTTAAAAGAATTGGGTTCCAGACTCATCGACGCCACCAGAGACCCAAGGGCAGCCACTTTCATGTTCCAGCACCTCTGCATGGCCATCCAGAGGGAAAATGCTTGCTGCATACTTGGTTCGCGTCCGGCTTCGGAGGAGATTCATAATCTTAGATATATTGTACCAATGTATTCATGTTTGTGTTTTCTGTAAATGTATTCTGTCTCTTAATAAAATTTCCTGTAGAATATAAAATATATGGGTGGTAGGAGAAAAAATATTCAAACAGCTCCGGGAAGAACCTTGAGTTTTCCCTGAGGTACGTTTATTGTCTTCTCTGAGGATGAGGGTCCCCATTCCAGCCATACAAGTGGTACCTAAAAAAAATTATGTATGTTTTATATTATATATATATATATATATATATATATATATATATATATATATATATATATATATATATATATATATATATATATATATATGCAAAACAACCACTCTGAAAGAATAGAAAATCCAAGCGCTTTCGTGATACTCACATTATCAAGGAACTATGAAAGTAAAGCACCCAAGGAAGCTATATAAGGGGTCTGGATGCTTTACTTTCATAGTTCCTTGATAATGTGAGTAGTCACGAAAGCGCTTGGAATTTCTCTATTCTTTCAGAGTGGTTGTTATGCATATTCTGAAATCACCTGTTTACTGTTGATCTTATTGCATATATATATAAATATATAATTATATATATATATATATATATATATTATATATATATATATATATATATATATATATATATATATATATATATATATATATATATTATATGTCGTGCCGAATATGTAAAACTGGTCAATTAGCAAGAACTCATTAAAATTAATTCCTTTCCAAAATTTTCTCTTATACGTTTAAAGATATATTTTTTTCATTAATGTTACAGTAAAAATTTTTAATTTTGCACCAAAAGAAACTTAGAAAACTTACCTAACCTTGTTATAACAAGAGCAATTTATTTTAGCCTAACCCAACTAAATATATTTTAGATTTGCTTACAGTAATTTAATACTAAACAAACACAATTAAATATATTTTTTTTCGTTAGGTTCAGAATGATTTTGGCGAAATTATTGCATACACAAATTTTCGCTTGTCTTACATGGCAAGATGAGCGTTGCTATTTAAGCCAAGATCGCAAGTTCTGCCTATTCGGCACGACATTTTAAAATATATATATATATATATATATATATATATATTATTTATATTATATATATATGCATATATCCTAGCGGTGTAACAATCAGCCACCTTGCGACTACGTGTAAAGCATCTGGCAACCTGATGCTGGGTCGCTGTTCTTTCTGTTAGAGACAATGTCCTATACTCCACGAGGCACAATCTTAACATACTTACGTTTGAAGCTAAATAAGGACATAAGAACATTATAAACAAGAAGAGTTTTACCTGCGAGTTCATCCCCCGCACACTGGCAGTCAAAGTCATGGTAGTTCTCATGATTTATCCTGAGCGTATGTCCTCAAGGAGGAGGTCAGTTATATCTTTGTGATAGCTATTAGCAGTCTGGGGACAGTAGTATGCAATGAGCTCTGAGTTTTGCAGTTATTAGACAGCTATATTGACTTTTGATACCGTCCTCTATCATTGTACAGTAGTTAAACACGTGTCTGGCTCATCCAGTAAGATCAATATATACTCTTAAATACCTCAGGCGGGTGGGGTTAGAACCCATGGCTAGTGAGTCGTAAAACTCCAGGCCAGTGCGTAGGCCACTGACAGAGAGAGAGAACTTGAGCTAGAGTTTGTCACGGCCACGCTGGCGGGAGATTAATGTTTAAAAACTTTCACTTGTGATGACAGTCTTGTCCATACTAACCTTCCTATGGTATATAAACATACCTAGTTGGATGAATCTTATTGTAGCCAACTGGCCCAGTGGCTTACGCACTGACCTGGTGTTCTACCATTCCCTTGCCATGGGTTCTAACCCCAACCGCAACCTGGTTTGTTTGCAATTATATTATGACGATTTGGTGAGTGTAGACTACACAGTGCTCTGTAAATATCTCTAACATATCTCACCAGAGCTTTCACACCTTGCCTCACTTTTCTCAGATATTTCCCCAGACGTCGTAACTTTGCTTAGTGTAAATACCTCATTACTGGTGTAACTTAAGTTACCAGAAGACAACGATCTTGTGCCTGTCTCTTAGTGCTTCTGTAATGTTTCAACACCTGCTGACAGCTTGTGCCTGTCTCTTAGTGCTTCTGTAATGTTTCAACACCTGCTGACAGCTTGTGCCTGTCTCTTAGTGCTGCTGTAATCTTTCAACACCTGCTGACAGCTTGTGCCTGTCTCTTGTGCTGCTGTAATGTTTCAACACTGCTGACAGCTTGTGCCTGTCTCTTAGTGCTGCTGTAATGTTTCAACACCTGCTGACAGCTTGTGCCTGTCTCTTAGTGCTGCTGTAATGTTTCAACACCTGCTGACAGCTTGTGCCTGTCTCTTAGTGCTGCTGTAATGTTTCAACACCTGCTGACAGCTTGTGCCTGTCTCTTAGTGCTGCTGTAATCTTTCAACACCTGCTGACAGCTTGTGCCTGTCTCTTAGTGCTGCTGTAATGTTTTCAACACCTGCTGACAGCTTGTGCTGTCTCTTAGTGCTGCTGTAATGTTTCAACACCTGCTGACAGCTTGTGCCTGTCTCTTAGTGCTGCTGTAATGTTTCAACACCTGCTGACAGCTTGTGCCTGTCTCTTAGTGCTGCTGTAATGTTTCAACACCTGCTGACAGCTTGTATATTACTGCATCAAACAACTGTTAAAACATATGTCTACATTCACTGTTATTGTTATAAATGTTAAATTATACATGAAGCACCATTATTATTACTTTTGTTTACGGAAAGGAATAAAAAGTCACAATACCGTGACTGGAACAATACACGAATAACCCGCACGTAACAAACTGAAACTTAGACGTTTCTGTCTGACTTGAAGCATTAACTTGACATCAGTCGGACCGAAACGTCGTCTTAAGTTTCAGTCTCCTATGTGCGTCATATTTGTGTATTTAATAATTTCGTAACCGTATTCACCGGTCTGGTATGATCAATACTGTACTTTCTTAGTAATATGTTGAGGTCTAGTTCCTGGACTCACTTGCTTCCTGTGTAATGGTTGGACACAAAACCGTCAAGTTGATAAATGAAACACTTGTGCAACATTTAGGTATCTTGATTCTGCAAACTTTTCGGCACACAGTAGCTTCTTCAGTACAATGTTGACAAAGGTGGAAAATGATGAAGAGTTTGAGGTAATCAGTCCCACTGCCTGAAATCGATGCGTTCAGTCTATCAATCCGGACAAAAGTGCAGCATATTCGAGTTGATGTAGGTTTGCCAGGACGGGTCCTGTCCCGGGTCTTCTCCATGTGGTGACCCGGCAGTGGCTCCTGAAGCAGTGTCAGAGTTGGTACAAGTGATGTATCGTTTATAACCCTATGGCAAGGGCACGGCGAGCACTCTTGGCAAGTGGAGTATCGCTTACAGCCCTATGGCAGAGGCAGCCATATGGTCAAGGGCACGGTTAGTCGTCTTCAGTGGTGAGCGTCTTCGACGCTCTGGTGTCAGGACCAGTGTTCTCGCTAGTAACAAACTCTGCTCCATTTTAGCCACTTCTACCACCCGGGCCGCAGCCCAAGTGCCAGAGCGACTCGGGGAGATTCTCGGCAGGTCCGTAATGTATGTACTGCAACATATTAGCGGAGATGGAGCTTATACACAGATGACAGATGAGGTGAAGGAGTGGTCGACGGAGTCACTAGTGGACAAAACCACTAGTGGTTGTGTCTATTGGTCAGACAAGTTTTGAAGAATTACCTGTATCAAGATCCCAGTTTTTTTTTGCATCGGACTGAAGAAGGCACTGTGTCGCGAAACATTGCTAGAATAAAGATTCCCAAGTGTTGTACAACTGTCGCATTTATCGACTTGGCGGTTTTTCTAAACCATTTATACACTCTAGTATCTTGACGATGGTCCAGGATGGACTGAAACATCGTCTTAAGGTTCCTCTTTTAAGTGCGGGTTTTAGGTTGATCAGTTTCACTGATTTCAGGCCTCCAGGGCCGGTCATATCTGTTCTCGAAGCTGCGTATAGTGGTTTTATGTAATAATGTTGGTATAATTACCGGCAATATGTTAGGTAAAAGGACACAAGTGGAACTAATGTGACATTTTATTGTGGCAACGTTTCGCTCTCCAGGAGCTTTGTCAAGCCATTACAAACAATACATGGACACATAGAGGTATATATAGGTAGAGAGTAAGTTGCAAAACATAAGATAATCGTTGTAGGTAGTAGTACTTGTGGTAGTAGTAGTAGTACTTGTGGTAGTAGTAGTAGTACTTGTGGTAGTAGTAGTAGTACTTGTGGTAGTAGTAGTAGTACTTGTGGTAGTAGTAGTAGTACTTGTGGTAGTAGTAGTACTTGTGGTAGTAGTAGTAGTACTTGTGGTAGTAGTAGTTGTACTTGTGTGTATAGTAGTAAGTAGTAGTACTTGTGGTAGTAGTAGTAGTACTTGTGGTAGTAGTAGTAGTACTTGTAGTAGTAGTAGTACTTGTGGTAGTAGTAGTAGTACTTGTGGTAGTAGTAGTACTTGTGGTAGTAGTAGTAGTACTTGTGGTAGTAGTAGTAGTAGTACTTGTGGTAGTAGTAGTAGTAGTACTTGTGGTAGTAGTAGTACTTGTGGTAGTAGTAGTAGTAGTACTTGTGGTAGTAGTAGTAGTACTTGTGGTAGTAGTAGTAGTAGTACTTGTGGTAGTAGTAGTAGCACTTGTGGTAGTAGTAGTAGTACTTGTGGTAGTAGTAGTACTTGTGGTAGTAGTAGTAGTACTTGTGGTAGTAGTAGTACTTGTGGTAGTAGTAGTACTTGTGGTAGTAGTAGTAGTACTTGTGGTAGTAGTAGTACTTGTGGTAGTAGTAGTAGTACTTGTGGTAGTAGTAGTAGTAGTACTTGTGGTAGTAGTAGTAGTACTTGTGGTAGTAGTAGTAGTACTTGTGGTAGTAGTAGTAGTACTTGTGGTAGTAGTAGTAGTACCTGTGGTAGTAGTAGTAGTAGTACTTGTAGCAGTAGTAGTAGTAGTACTTGTAGTAGTAGTAGTAGTAGTACTTGTGGTAGTAGTAGTAGTACTTGTGGTAGTAGTAGTAGTAGTACTTGTGGTAGTAGTAGTAGTAGTAGTAGTAGTAGTGCTTGTGGTAATAGTAGTAGTAGTACTTGTGGTAGTAGTAGTAATACTTGTGGTAGTAGTAGTACTTGTAGTAGTAGTACTTGTGGTAGTAGTAGTAGCACTTGTGGTAGTAGTAGTACTTGTGGTAGTAGTAGTAGTACTTGTGGTAGTAGTAGTACTTGTGGTAGTAGTAGTAGTACTTGTGGTAGTAGTAGTAGTACTTGTGGTAGTAGTAGTAGTAGTACTTGTGGTAGTAGTAGTAGTAGTAGTAGTAGTGCTTGTGGTAATAGTAGTAGTAGTACTTGTGGTAGTAGTAGTAATACTTGTGGTAGTAGTAGTACTTGTAGTAGTAGTACTTGTGGTAGTAGTAGTAGCACTTGTGGTAGTAGTAGTACTTGTGGTAGTAGTAGTAGTACTTGTGGTAGTAGTAGTACTTGTGGTAGTAGTAGTAGTACTTGTGGTAGTAGTAGTAGTAGTACTTATGGTAGTAGTATTACTTGTGGTAGTAGTAGTAGTACTTGTGGTAGTAGTAGCACTTGTGGTAGTAGTAGTACTTGTGGTAGTAGTAGAAATACTTGTGGTAGTAGTAGTAGTAGTACTTGTGGTAGTAGTAGTGCTTGTGGTAGTAGTAGTAGTACTTGTGGTAGTAGTAGTAGTACATGTGGTAGTAGTAGTATTACTTGTGGTAGTAGTAGTAGTACTTGTGGTAGTAGTAGCACTTGTGGTAGTAGTAGTACTTGTGGTAGTAGTAGAAATACTTGTGGTAGTAGTAGTAGTAGTACTTGTGGTAGTAGTAGTGCTTGTGGTAGTAGTAGTAGTACTTGTGGTAGTAGTAGTAGTAGTACTTGTGGTAGTAGTAGTAGTATATGTGGTAGTAGTAGTATTTGTGGTGGTAGTAGTAGTAGTACTTGTGGTAATAGTAGTAGTACTTGTGGTAGTAGTAGTAGTACTTGTGGTAGTAGTAGTAGTAGTACTTGTGGTAGTAGTAGTACTTGTGGTAGTAGTAGTAATACTTCTGGTAGTAGTAGTAGTAGTACTTGTGGTAGTAGTAGTACTTGTGGTAGTAGTAGTAGGACTTGTGGTAGTATTAGTAGTAGTACTTGTGGTAGTAGTAGTAGTAGTATATGTGGTAGTAGTAGTAGTACTTGTGGTAGTAGTTGTAGTACTTGTAGTTGTAGTAGTAGTACTTGTGGTAGTAGTAGTAGTATAGGTGGTAGTAGTAGTAGTATTTGTGGTAGTAGTAGTAGTACTTGTGGTAGTAGTAGTACTTGTGGTAGTAGTAGTACTTGTGGTAGTAGTAGTAGTACTTGTGGTAGTAGTAGTACTTGTGGTAGTAGTAGTAGTACTTGTGGTAGTAGTAGTAGTAGTACTTGTGGTAGTAGTAGTAGTACTTGTGGTAGTAGTAGTAGTACTTGTGGTAGTAGTAGTAGTACTTGTGGTAGTAGTAGTAGTACCTGTGGTAGTAGTAGTAGTACTTGTAGTAGTAGTAGTACTTGTAGTAGTAGTAGTAGTAGTAGTACTTGTGGTAGTAGTAGTAGTACTTGTGGTAGTAGTAGTAGTAGTACTTGTGGTAGTAGTAGTAGTAGTAGTAGTAGTAGTAGTAGTGCTTGTGGTAATAGTAGTAGTAGTACTTGTGGTAGTAGTAGTAATACTTGTGGTAGTAGTAGTACTTGTAGTAGTAGTACTTGTGGTAGTAGTAGTAGCACTTGTGGTAGTAGTAGTACTTGTGGTAGTAGTAGTAGTACTTGTGGTAGTAGTAGTACTTGTGGTAGTAGTAGTAGTACTTGTGGTAGTAGTAGTACTTATGGTAGTAGTATTACTTGTGGTAGTAGTAGTAGTACTTGTGGTAGTAGTAGCACTTGTGGTAGTAGTAGTACTTGTGGTAGTAGTAGAAATACTTGTGGTAGTAGTAGTAGTAGTACTTGTGGTAGTAGTAGTGCTTGTGGTAGTAGTAGTAGTACTTGTGGTAGTAGTAGTAGTACATGTGGTAGTAGTAGTATTACTTGTGGTAGTAGTAGTAGTACTTGTGGTAGTAGTAGCACTTGTGGTAGTAGTAGTACTTGTGGTAGTAGTAGAAATACTTGTGGTAGTAGTAGTAGTAGTACTTGTGGTAGTAGTAGTGCTTGTGGTAGTAGTAGTAGTACTTGTGGTAGTAGTAGTAGTAGTAGTACTTGTGGTAGTAGTAGTAGTATATGTGGTAGTAGTAGTAGTAGTAGTAGTATTTGTGGTGGTAGTAGTAGTAGTACTTGTGGTAATAGTAGTAGTACTTGTGGTAGTAGTAGTAGTACTTGTGGTAGTAGTAGTAGTAGTACTTGTGGTAGTAGTAGTACTTGTGGTAGTAGTAGTAATACTTCTGGTAGTAGTAGTAGTAGTAGTACTTGTGGTAGTAGTAGTACTTGTGGTAGTAGTAGTAGAACTTGTGGTAGTATTAGTAGTAGTACTTGTGGTAGTAGTAGTAGTAGTATATGTGGTAGTAGTAGTAGTACTTGTGGTAGTAGTTGTAGTTCTTGTAGTTGTATTAGTAGTACTTGTGGTAGTAGTAGTAGTATAGGTGGTAGTAGTAGTAGTATTTGTGGTAGTAGTAGTAGTACTTGTGGTAGTAGTAGTAGTACTTGTGGTAGTAGTAGTAGTAGTACTTGTGTTAGTAGTAGTAGTACTTGTGGTAGTAGTAGTAGTAGTAGTAGTACTTGTGGTAGTAGTAGTAGTAGTACTTGTGGTAGTAATAGTAGTACTTGTGGTAGTAGTAGTAGTAGTATATGTGGTAGTAGTAGTGGTACTTGTGGTATTAGTAGTACTACCTGTTGTAGTAGTAGTAGTACTTGTGGTAGTAGTAGTAGTACTTGTGGTAGTAGTAGTAGTACTTGTGGTAGTAGTAGTAGTACTTGTGGTAGTAGTAGTACTTGTGGTAGTAGTAGTAGTAGTACTTGTGGTAGTAGTAGTACTTGTGGTAGTAGTAGTTGTACTTGTGGTAGTAGTAGTACTTGTGGTAGTAGTAGTAGTAGTACTTGTGGTAGTAGTAGTAGTAGTACTTGTGGTAGTAGTAGTACTTGTGGTAGTAGTAGTAGTAGTATATGTGGTAGTAGTAGTGGTACTTGTGGTAGTAGTAGTACTTGTGGTAGTAGTAGTAGTAGTAGTACTTGTGGTAGTAGTAGTAGTAGTACTTGTGGTAGTAGTAGTACTTGTGGTAGTAGTAGTAGTAGTATATGTGGTAGTAGTAGTGGTACTTGTGGTAGTAGTAGTACTACCTGTTGTAGTAGTAGTAGTACTTGTGGTAGTAGTAGTAGTACTTGTGGTAGTAGTAGTAGTACTTGTGGTAGTAGTAGTACTTGTGGTAGTAGTAGTAGTAGTACTTGTGGTAGTAGTAGTACTTGTGGTAGTAGTAGTACTTGTGGTAGTAGTAGTACTTGTGGTAGTAGTAGTAGTACTTGTGGTAGTAGTAGTAGTATTTGTGGTAGTAGTAGTAGTACTTGTGGTAGTAGTAGTACTTGTGGTAGTAGTAGTAGTAGTACTTGTGGTAGTAGTAGTACTTGTGGTAGTAGTAGTAGTAGTACTTGTGGTAGTAGTAGTAGTACTTTTGGTAGTAGTAGTAGTAGTAGTACTTGTGGTAGTAGTAGTAGTACTTGTGGTAGTAATAGTAGTACTTGTGGTAGTAGTAGTATATGTGGTAGTAGTAGTACTTGTGGTAGTAGCAGTAGTAGTATATGTGGTAGTAGTAGTGGTACTTGTGGTAGTAGTGGTAGTAGTAGCAACTATGTGAACGCCGGGTTTATTATTTTCCGGAGACTTGCTGCCGATGCTTCAGAGATGATGAAGTTGCCATTATTCTGTTTGTGTTAAACAGAAAAATACATTAATGTGTTCATTGAGACGTCTCATTAAACACACAAATGCGCATAGGAATGATAACATTAACAGTGGCTGCCTGCAACACCGGAATTCCGCCTGGTGAAATTTAACGATGCCCGCCTAGTGATCAGAGAACCTAATTTCCGTAGACACAGGTGCCTTAAATCATAAACAAGTACTATTACTACTACTACTACCACTGTCACCACCACAAAGACTACTACTACTGCTACCTGCAAAGAATATATTTTCCACCTCGCTCTGTACCTATATATACCTCTGTGTGACCATGTATTGTTTGTAAGGGCTTAAAGCTCCTGGAGAGCGAAACGTTGCCACAGTAAAATGTTACATTAGTTGCACTTGTGTTCTCTTACGTAACATAGTGGTTTTATACCTGTGTGTTATATTACTGTAAAATAGCTTCATTAACATAAATTTTTTGTCTTTTCAGGTAGGTGTATAAACCTTGATGAGTGTGAGACGTGAGGAACAGTGACACCTGATGACTCGGTGAGTCGCTGGAATAATACACACACATGCAGTATCATGCGTTCCTTTATTAGTAAATGAGACACTTTTGCAACATTTGACTATCTTTATTATCAACGTGTCGGTTTTGTAAAACTTTTATTCAGATCCTTTATTGGTCACGTTTCACCCACACAGTGCGATTTATCAGGTCACAAACAGATCTACCTGGGTTCAGGTTCAGGTTCGGGTAGGTTCGCTAGGACGGGTCCTGGCCCGGGTCTTCACCATGCAGTGAGAGTACCGTAGTCGTGAAGAATCTGACGTCGGTGTTCTTCACCATCTCCAAGGTTGAGGGACTGATTACCTCATCTTCTGCACATAGTTCTACAGTCTCCCAGTAATGTCCTTGAATTTGTATTGATAAAGCCTCTGGATGGCGAAACGTCTACAATAAAGATACCCAGATGTTTCACATGTGTCTAATTCTTCATCTTGTGGGTATTGAAGCCTAAAACACATGTGCAGTAGTTGGGATCAAGTCTTCCCTCATTCTTCGTCTTACAAGTGAATGTAATTTAAGGGACTTCAATCTTCATACGGAAGATTTCTAATGCTATGTATTAATTTTGTCATTCTTCGCTGAATGTTTTTTAACGAATTAATATCCATCGTGTGATGTGGAGACCAGAACTGAGCTTCTCGTCTCCATACATCGTTCTTCTTTGTATTGGACTCATGAAGTCACTGTGTTCAAACGTTTCCTCAATAAACATTCTCATATGTTGCATTAGTGTCTCACTTTTCAACAGTCCTTTACCACTCACCTTCCTCCCTCACATAAACATAAGAATGGAGGAACACTGCCGCAGGCCTACTGGTCCATACAAGGCAGTTCGTTATCAAAACCTCCCACGCTAACTTCCATATGGTGTATAAATATACCAAGTTGGATGAATCTTATTATAGCCAGCTGGCCCAGTGGCTTACGCTCTGCCCTGGAGCTTTACTATTCATTTGCCAAGGCTTTTAACCCCCATCCGTACCATAGTAAGTTTAACTTTTGTCTGTCTCCTGTGAGTTTGTTTTCACAATTGTAAAGAGCATGACACGTCATCCAAGTTTAAGAATGTTAACTAAGATGTACATCTAGTTTGCCATGTTAATTGAGAAGTAGCTGGTGTTGACGTGAAGATAAATCATACAACAGTGTGTTGCCTTAACCTGCTACAACATCTCATGTATTTGTTTCAAGGATAAAGTTTTGTTGCGTGACTTGGATAAGTTGCTGGGATGGAGGGTGATCCTGCCCAGAAGGACTGTGTTTTGGTTCGTGAACTGGATAAGTAATGTATTTTAAATAGTATACAGTAACTGCCAGTACCTAGAACAGAGAGACAGCCCAAGTGCATCCTGCTACAGCACGTACAAACACTTCCTGTCAAAGCACGTACAAACACTTCCTGTCAAAGCACGTACAAACACTTCCTGTCAAAGCACGTACAAACACTTCCTGTCAAAGCACGTACAAACACTTCCTGCTACAACACATACAAACACTTCCTGCTACAAAACGTACAAGCATTTCTTGCTACAACACGTACAAACACTTCCTGCTACAACACATACAAACACTTCCTGCTACAAAACGTACAAGCATTTCTTGCTACAACACGTACAAACACTTTCTGCTACAACACGTACAGACACTTCCTGCCACAGCACGTACAAACACTTTCTGCCAAAGCACGTACAAACACTTTCTGCCACAGTACGTACAAACACTTTCTGCCAGAACACGTACAAACACTTCCTATCACAGCAGGTACAAACACTTCCTGCTACAGCACGTACAAACACTTTCTGAAACAATACATACAAACACTTTCTGCTACAGCACATACAAACACTTTCTGCCACAACAAGTACAAACACTTTCTGCCACATCACGTACAAACACTTTCTGCCACAACACGTACAGACACTTCCTATCAAAGTAGGTACAAACGCTTCCTGCTACAGCACGTACAAACACTTTCTGAAACAACACGTACAAACACTTCCTGTCACAGCACGTACAAACACTGCCACAACACGTACAAACACTTCCTTCCACAGCACGTACAAACACTTCCTGTCACTACGTCCAAACACTTCCTGTTCCAACGTGTGTAAACGCGAGGTTCCTAGTGGAAAATTGCTAAGTTTTAGCGGGAAATTGTTGATGTCAGCAACTTACGCAAGAATGTGATGTTATCACGAGTTCCTTAACCTTGGTCGTTACCAGCCTCTTACTGCTCCTGGTGTTGTTACTTTGTTACCAGCGTCTCACTGCTCCTGGTGTTGTTACTTTGTTACCAGCCTCTTACTGCTCCTGGTGTTGTTACTTTGTTACCAGCCTCTTACTGCTCCTGGTGTTGTTACTTTGTTACCAGCCTCTTACTGCTCCTGGTGTTGTTACTTTGTTACCAGCGTCTCACTGCTCCTGGTGTTGTTACTTTGTTACCAGCCTCTTACTGTTCCTGGTGTTGTTACTTTGTTACCAGCCTCTTACTGTTCCTGGTGTTGTTACTTTGTTACCAGCCTCTTACTGTTCCTGGTGTTGTTACTTTGTTACCAGCCTCTTACTGCTCCTGGTGTTGTTACTTTGTTACCAGCCTCTTACTGTTCCTGGTGTTGTTACTTTGTTACCAGCCTCTTACTGTTCCTGGTGTTGTTACTTTGTTACCAGCCTCTTACTGTTCCTGGTGTTGTTACTTTGTTACCAGCCTCTTACTGTTCTGGTGTTGTTACTTTGTTACCAGCCTCTTACTGCTCCTGGTGTTGTTACTTTGTTACCAGCCTCTTACTGTTCCTGGTGTTGTTACTTTGTTACCAGCCTCTTACTGCTCCTGGTGTTGTTACTTTGTTACCAGCCTCTTACTGCTCCTGGTGTTGTTACTTTGTTACCAGCGTCTCTCTGCTCCTTGTGTTGTTACTTTGTTACGTCTCTCACTGCTCCTTGTGTAATTTTGTTACCAGCCTCTTACTGCTCCTTGTGTTGCTACTTTGTTACGTCTCTCACTGCTCCTTGTGTTTCTTTGTTACCAGCCTCTAACTGCTCCTTGTGTTGTTACTTTCTTACCAGTCTTTCCTCTCTGTTTCCTTTGGTGTTACTTAGTTACTTTTAAAGTTATCCAGTATATGTAGGTCATTTAGACCGCAGTTCTTCTGTACGCCTTTATTGCAAATAAATATACAGTGGGTGATAGCTCTGGGTGTATTGTATATACATAGCTGCACATCCATGGGTGTATATACAATGAGAGACACCTCCAGGTATATAAATTTAGATACACTGCTCTGGGTGTTTATACGTAGAGAGATCCACAAATCTTTTATACATACACAGATACACATATTTGGTTATATATATATATATATATATATATATATATATATATATATATATATATATATATATATATATATATATATATATATATATTATGGAGGTATTAGGTAGATGGCGAGAATATTTTGAGGAACTTTTAAATTTTGAGGAAGAAAAGGAGGCGGTAATTTCATGCATTGGTCAGGGAGGTATACCATCTTTTAGGAGTGAAGAAGAACAGAATGTAAGTGTGGGGGAGGTACGTGAGGCATTACGTAGAATGAAAGGAGGTACAGCAGCTGTAACTGATGGGATCATGACAGAAATGTTAAAAGCAGGGGGGGATATAGTGTTGGAGTGGTTGGTACTTTTGTTTAATAAATGTATGAAAGAGGTGAAGGTACCTAGGGATTGGCGGAGAGCATGTATAGTCCCTTTATATAAAGGGAAGGGGGACAAAAGAGATTGTAAAAATTATAGAGGAATAAGTTTACTGAGTATACCAGGAAAAGTGTACGGTAGGGTTATAATTGAAAGAAATAGAGGTAAGACAGAATGTAGGATTGCGGATGAGCAAGGAGGTTTCAGAGTGGGTAGGGGATGTGTAGATCAAGTGTTTACATTGAAGCATATATGTGAACAGTATTTAGATACGGGTAGGGAAGTTTTTATTGCATTTATGGATTTGGAAAAGGCATATGATAGAGTGGATAGAGGAGCAATTTGGCAGATGTTGCAAGTATATGGAGTAGGTGGTAAGTTATTAAATGCTGTAAAGAGCTTTTATGAGGATAGTGAGGCTCAGGTTAGGGTGTGTAGAAGAGAAGGAGAATACTTCCCGGTAAAAGTAGGTCTTAGACAGGGATGTGTAATGTCACCATGGTTGTTTAATATATTTATAGATGGGGTTGTAAAAGAAGTAAATGCTAGGGTGTTCGGGAGAGGGGTGGGATTAAATTATGGGGAATCAAATTCAAAATGGGAATTGACACAGTTACTTTTTGCTGATGATACTGTGCTTATGGGAGATTCTAAAGAAAAATTGCAAAGGTTAGTGGATGAGTGTGAGAATGTGTGTAAAGGTAGAAAGTTGAAAGTGAACATAGAAAAGAGTAAGGTGATGAGGGTATCAAATGATTTAGATAAAGAAAAATTGGATATCAAATTGGGGAGGAGGAGTATGGAAGAAGTGAATGTTTTCAGATACTTGGGAGTTGACGTGTCGGCGGATGGATTTATGAAGAATGAGGTTAATCATAGAATTGATGAAGGAAAAAAGGTGAGTGGTGCGTTGAGGTATATGTGGAGTCAAAAAACGTTATCTATGGAGGCAAAGAAGGAATATGAAAGTATAGTAGTACCAACACTCTTATATGGTTGTGAAGCTTGGGTTGTAAATGCTGCAGCGAGGAGGCGGTTGGAGGCAGTGGAGATGTCCTGTCTAAGGGCAATGTGTGGTGTAAATATTATGCAGAAAATTCGGAGTGTGAAATAAAGCTAACAAAATACTTGGCTTCATAGCAAGAAATATAAATAATAGAAGTCCTCAGGTTGTTCTTCAACTCTATATATCCTTGGTTAGGCCTCATTTAGACTATGCTGCTCAGTTCTGGTCACCGTATTACAGAATGGATATAAATGCTCTGGAAAACGTACTGTTAGTCTAGTGACACTGGTGTTTGTTACAGTACTGTTAGTCTAGTGACACTGGTGTTTGTTACAGTACTGTTAGTCTAGTGACCCTGGTGTTTGTTACAGTACTGTTAGTCTAGTGACCCAGGTGTTTGTTACAGTACTGTTAGTCTATTGACACTGGTGTTTGTTACAGTACTGTTAGTCTAGTGACACTGGTGTTTGTTACAGTACTGTTAGTCTATTGACACTGGTGTTTGTTACAGTACTGTTAGTCTAGTGACACTGATGTTTGTTACAGTACTGTTAGTCTAGTGACACTGGTGTTTGTTACAGTACTGTTAGTCTAGTGACACTGGTGTTTGTTACAGTACTGTTAGTCTAGTGACACTGATGTTTGTTACAGTACTGTTAGTCTAGTGACACTGGTGTTTGTTACAGTACTGTTAGTCTAGTGACCCTGGTGTTTGTTACAGTACTGTTAGTCTAGTGACCCTGGTGTTTGGTACAGTACTGTTAGTCTAGTGGCACTGGTGTTTGTTACAGTGCTGTTTGGCTAGTGACACTGGTGCTTGGTACAGTACTGTTAGTCTAGTGACCCTGGTGTTTGTTACAGTACTGTTAGTCTAGTGACCCAGGTGTTTGTTACAGTACTGTTAGTCTATTGACACTGGTGTTTGTTACAGTACTGTTAGTCTAGTGACCCAGGTGTTTGTTACAGTACTGTTAGTCTAGTGACACTGATGTTTGTTACAGTACTGTTAGTCTAGTGACACTGGTGTTTGTTACAGTACTGTTAGTCTAGTGACACTGGTGTTTGTTACAGTACTGTTAGTCTAGTGACACTGATGTTTGTTACAGTACTGTTAGTCTAGTGGCACTGGTGTTTGTTACAGTACCGTTAGTCTAGTGATCCTGGTGTTTGTTACAGTACCGTTAGTCTAGTGATCCTGGTGTTTGTTACAGTACTGTTAGTCTAGTGACCCTGGTGTTTGCTACAGTACTGTTAGTCTAGTGACACTGGTCTTTGTTACAGTACTGTTAGTCTAGTGACACTGGTGTTTGTTACAGTACTGTTAGTCTAGTGACCCTGGTGTTTGGTACAGTACTGTTAGTCTAGTGACCCTGGTGTTTGGTACAGTACTGTAAGTCTAGTGACACTGGTGTTTGTTACAGTACTGTTAGTCTAGTGACCCTGGTGTTTGTTACAGTACAGTTAGTCTAGTGACCCTGGTGTTTGGTACAGTACTGTTAGTCTAGTGACCCAGGTGTTTGTTACAGTACTGTTAGTCTAGTGACCCTGGTGTTTGTTACAGTACTGTTAGTCTATTGACATTGGTGTTTGTTACAGTACTGTTAGTCTAGTGACACTGGTGTTTGATACAGTACTGTTAGTCTATTGACACTGGTGTTTGTTACAGTACTGTTAGTCTAGTGACACTGGTGTTTGATACAGTACTGTTAGTCTATTGACACTGGTGTTTGTTACAGTACTGTTAGTCTAGTGACCCTGGTGTTTGGTACAGTACTGTTAGTCTAGTGACCCTGGTGTTTGCTACAGTGCTGTTAGTCTAGTGGCACTGGTGTTTGTTACAGTACTGTTAGTCTATTGACACTGGTGTTTGTTACAGTACTGTTAGTCTAGTGACCCTGGTGTTTGTTACAGTACTGTTAGTCTAGTGACACTGATGTTTGTTACAGTACTGTTAGTCTAGTGACCCTGGTGTTTGTTACAGTACTGTTAGTTTAGTGACCCTGGTGTTTGGTACAGTACTGTTAGTCTAGTGACCCTGGTGTTTGTTACAGTACTGTTAGTCTAGTGACCCTGGTGTTTGTTACAGTACTGTTAGTCTAGTGGCACTGGTGTTTGTTACAGTACTGTTAGTCTAGTGGCACTGGTGCTTGTTACAGTACTGTTAGTCTAGTGGCACTGGTGTTTGCTACAGTACTGTTAGTCTAGTGACCCTGGTGTTTGTTACAGTACTGTTAGTCTAGTGACATTGGTGTTTGTTACAGTACTGTTAGTCTAGTGACATTGGTGTTTGTTACAGTACTGTTAGTCTAGTGACCCTGGTGTTTGTTACAGTACTGTTAGTCTAGTGACACTGGTGTTTGTTACAGTACTGTTAGTCTAGTGACCCTGGTGTTTGTTACAGTACTGTTAGTCTAGTGACACTGATGTTTGTTACAGTACTGTTAGTCTAGTGACCCTGGTGTTTGTTACAGTACTGTTAGTTAGTGACCTGTGTTGTTACAGTACTGTTAGTTCTAGTGACACTGGTGTTTTGTTACAGTACTGTTAGTCTAGTGACCCTGGTGTTTGTTACAGTACTGTTAGTCTAGTGACATTGGTGTTTGTGACAGAGGTCTTCTCACTGAACGTGTCATGTGACTGAGGTCTTCCCACTGAACGTGACATGTGACAGAGGTATTCCCACTGAACGTGTCATGTGACTGAGGTCTTCCCACTGAACGTGACATGTGACTGAGGTCTTCCCACTGAACGTGACATGTGACTGAGGTCTTCCCACTGAATGTGACATGTGACTGAGGTCTTCCCACTGAATGTGACATGTGACAGAGGTCTTCCCACTGAATGTGACATGTGACAGAGGTCTTCCCACTGAACGTGACATGTGATGAGGTCTTCCATGAACGTGACATGTGACTGAGGTCTTCCCACTGAACGTGTCATGTGACAGAGGTCTTCCCACTGAACGTGTCATGTGACTGGGGTCTTCCCACTGAACGTGACATGTGACTGAGGTCTTCACACTGAACGTGACATGTGACTGAGGTCTTCCCACTGAACGTGTCATGTGACTGAGGTCTTCCCACTGAACGTGTCACGTGACTGAGGTCTTCCTACTGAGCGTGACATGTGACTGAGGTCTTCCCACTGAACGTGACATGTGACAGAGGTCTTCCCACTGAACGTGACATGTGACTGAGGTCTTCCCACTGAACGTGACATGTGACAGAGGTCTTCCCACTGAACGTGTCATGTGACTGAGGTCTTCCCACTGAACGTGTCATGTGACTTAGGTATTCCCACTGAACGTGTCAGGTGACTGAGGTCTTCCCACTGAACGTGACATGTGACTGAGGTCTTCCCACTGAACGTGACATGTGACTGAGGTCTTCCCACTGAACGTGTCATGTGACTGGGGTCTTCCAACTGAGCGTGACATGTGACAGAGGTCTTCCCACTGAGCGTGACATGTGACAGAGGTCTCCCCACTGAACGTGACATGTGACAGAGGTCTTCCCACTGAACGTGACATGTGACTGAGGTCTTCCCACTGAACGTACCATGTGACTGAGGTCTTCCCACTGAGCCTGACATGTGACTTAGGTCTTCCCACTGAACGTGACATGTGACAGAGGTCTTCCCACTGAACGTGACATGTGACAGAGGTCTTCCCACTGAACGTGACATGTGACAGATGTCTTCCCACTGAACGTGTCATGTGACTGAGGTCTTCCCACTGAACGTGTCATGTGACTGAGGTCTTCCCACTGATCGTGTCATGTGACTGGGGTCTTCCCACTGAACGTGACATGTGACAGAGGTCTTCCCACTCAACGTGTCATGTGACTGGGGTCTTCCCACTGAACGTGACATGTGACAGAGGTCTTCCCACTCAACGTGTCATGTGACTGGGGTCTTCCCACTGAACGTGACATGTGACAGAGGTCTTCCCACTGAACGTGACATGTGACTGATATCTTCCCACTGAACGTGTCATGTGACTGGGGTCTTCTCACTGAACGTGACATGTGACTGAGGTCTTCCCACTGAACGTGTCATGTGACTGGGGTCTTCCCATTGAGCGTGACATGTGACAGAGGTCTTCCCACTGAGCGTGAAATGTGACAGAGGTCTTCCCACTGAACGTGACATGTGGCAGAGGTCTTCCCACTGAACGTGACATGTGACTGAGGTCTTCCCACTGAACGTGTCATGTGACTGAGGTCTTCCCACTGAACGTGTCATGTGACTGAGGTCTTCCCACTGAACGCGTCATGTGACTGAGGTCTTCCCACTGAACGTGTCTTGTGACTGGGGTCTTCCAACTGAGCGTGACATGTGACAGAGGTCTTCCCACTGAGCGTGACATGTGACAGAGGTCTTCCCACTGAACGTGACATGTGGCAGAGGTCTTCCCACTGAACGTGACATGTGACTGAGGTCTTCCCACTGAACGTGTCATGTGACTGAGGTCTTCCCACTGAACATGTCATGTGACTGAGGTCTTCCCACTTAGCGTGACATGTGACTTAGGTTTTCCCACTGAACGTGACATGTGACAGAGGTCTTCCCACTGAACGTGACATGTGACAGAGGCCTTCCCACTGAACGTGACATGTGACAGATGTCTTCCCACTGAACGTGTCATGTGACTGAGGTCTTCCCACTGAACGTGTCATGTGACTGAGGTCTTCCCACTGAACGTGTCATGTGACTGGGGTGTTCCCACTGAACGTGACATGTGACAGAGGTCTTACCACTGAACGTGTCATGTGACTGGGGTCTTCCCACTGAGCGTGACATGTGACAGGTCTTCCCACTGAACGTGACATGTGACAGAGGTCTTCCCACTGAACGTGACATGTGACTGAGGTCTTCCCACTGAACGTGCCATGTGACTGAGGTCTTCCCACTGAGCCTGACATGTGACTGGGGTCTTCCCACTGAGCGTGACATGTGACAGAGGTCTTCCCACTGAACGTGACATGTGACTGGGGTCTTCCCACTGAGCGTGACATGTGACAGAGGTCTTCCCACTGAACGTGTCATGTGACTGGGGTATTCCCACTGAACGTGATGTAGAGAGCCTGTACTGTCTGCACAGACAGCCCATGCTGTCTGCCAGCTTAGTTCATATTTCGCGCCATGCTGGTGGCCTAGAGGCCTTGCCACCTAGAGGCCTTGCCACCTAGAGGCCTTGCCACTTCAGTATGCCCAGACATGCCTCACAGGTCTTATCACTGAACGTGTCATGTGACTGGGGTATTCCCATTGAGCGTGACATGTAACAGAGGTCTTCCCACTGAACGTGTCATGTGATTGAGGTCTTCCCACTGAGCGTGACATGTGACTTAGGTCTTCCCACTGAACGTGACATGTGACAGAGGTCTTCCCACTGAACGTGACATGTGACAGAGGTCTTCCCACTGAACGTGACATGTGACAGATGTCTTCCCACTGAACGTGTCATGTGACTGAGGTCTTCCCACTGAACGTGACATGTGACTGAGGTCTTCCCACTAACGTGTATTGTGACTGAGGTCTTCCACTGAGCGTGACATGTGACTTAGGTCTTCCCACTGAACGTGACATGTGACAGAGGTCTTCCCACTGAACGTGATATGTGACTGAGGTCTTACCACTGAACGTGTCATGTGACTGGGGTCTTCCCACTGAACGTGACATGTGACAGAGGTCTTCCCACTGAACGTGACATGTGACTGATATCTTCCCACTGAACGTGTCATGTGACTGGGGTCTTCCAACTGAACGTGACTTGTGACTGAGGTCTTCCCACTGAACGTGTCATGTGACTGGGGTCTTCCCACTGAGCGTGACATGTGACAGAGGTCTTCCCACTGAGCGTGACATGTGACAGAGGTCTTCCCACTGAACGTGACATGTGACAGAGGTCTTCCCACTGAACGTGACATGTGACTGAGGTCTTCCCACTGAGCGTGTCATGTGACTGAGGTCTTCCCACTGAACGTGTCATGTGACTGAGGTCTTCCCACTGAACGCGTCATGTGACTGAGGTCTTCCCACTGAACGTGTCATGTGACTGAGGTCTTCCCACTGAACGTGACATGTGACTTAGGTCTTCCCACTGAACGTGATATGTGACTGAGGTCTTCATACTGAACGTGTTATTTGACTGAGGTCTTCCCACTGAACGTGTCATGTGACTGGTGTCTTCCCACTGAACGTGACATGTGACTGAGGCCTTCCCACTGAACGTGACATGTGACTGAGGTCTTCCCACTGAACGTGACATGTGACTGAGGTCTTCCCACTGAACGTGTCATGTGACTGGGGTCTTCCCACTGAGCGTGACATGTGACAGAGGTCTTCCCACTGAACGTGTCATGTGACTGGGGTCTTCCCACTGAACGTGACATGTGACTGAGGTCTTCCCACTGAACGTGACATGTGACTGAGGTCTTCCCACTGAACGTGACATGTGACTGAGGTCTTCCCACTGAACGTGTCATGTGACTGGGGTCTTCCCACTGAGCGTGACATATGACAGAGGTCTTCCCACTGAACGTGTCATGTGACTGGGGTATTCCCACTGAACGTGATGTAGAGAGCCTGTACTGTCTGCACAGACAGCCCATGCTGTCTGCCAGCTTAGTTCATATTTCGCGCCATGCTGGTGGCCTAGAGGCCTTGCCACCTAGAGGCCTTGCCACATAGAGGCCTTGCCACTTCAGTATGCCCAGACATGCCTCACAGGTCTTATCACTGAACGTGTCATGTGACTGGGGTATTCCCATTGAGCGTGACATGTAACAGAGGTCTTCCCACTGAACGTGTCATGTGATTGAGGTCTTCCCACTGAGCGTGACATGTGACTTAGGTCTTCCCACTGAACGTGACATGTGACAGAGGTCTTCCCACTGAACGTGACATGTGACAGAGGTCTTCCCACTGAACGTGACATGTGACAGATGTCTTCCCACTGAACGTGTCATGTGACTGAGGTCTTCCCACTGAACGTGACATATGACTGAGGTCTTCCCACTGAACGTGTATTGTGACTGAGGTCTTCCACTGAGCGTGACATGTGACTTAGGTCTTCCCACTGAACGTGACATGTGACAGAGGTCTTCCCACTGAACGTGATATGTGACTGAGGTCTTCCCACTGAACGTGTCATGTGACTGGGGTCTTCCCACTGAACGTGACATGTGACTGAGGTCTTCCCACTGAACGTGACATGTGACAGAGGCCTTCCCACTGAACGTGACATGTGACTGAGGTCTTCCCACTGAACGTGTCATGTGACTGGGGTCTTCCCACTGAACGTGACATGTGACAGAGGTCTTCCCACTGAACGTGTCATGTGACTGGGGTCTTCCCACTGAACGTGACATGTGACAGAGGTCTTTCCACTGAACGTGACATGTGACTGAGGTCTTCCCACTGAACGTGTCATGTGACTGGGGTCTTCCCACTGAACGTGACATGTGACTGAGGTCTTCCCACTGAACATGTCATGTGACTGGGGTCTTCCCACTGAGCGTGACATGTGACAGAGGTCTTCCCACTGAGCGTGACATGTGACAGAGGTCTTCCCACTGAGCGTGACATGTGACAGAGGTCTTCCCACTGAGCGTGACATGTGACAGATGTCTTCCCACTGAACGTGTCATGTGACTTGGCTCTTCCCACTGAACGTGACATGTGACTGAGGTCTTCCCACTGAACGTGTCATGTGACTGGGGTCTTCCCACTGAGCGTGTCATGTGACAGAGGTCTTCCCACTGAGCGTGACATGTGACAGAGGTCTTCCCACTGAACGTGACATGTGATAGAGGTCTTCCCACTGAATGTGACATGTGACTGAGGTCTTCCCACTGAACGTGTCATGTGACTGAGGTCTTCCCACTGAACGTGTCATGTGACTGAGGTCTTCCCACTGAACGTGTCATGTGACTGAGGTCTTCCCACTGAGCATGACATGTGACTTAGGTCTTCCCACTGAACGTGACATGTGACAGAGGTCTTCCCACTGAACGTGACATGTGACAGAGGTGTTCCCACTGAACGTGACATGTGACAGAGGTGTTCCCACTGAACGTGACATGTGACAGAGGTCTTCCCACTGAACGTGTCATGTGACTGAGGTCTTCCCACTGAACGTGTCATGTGACTGAGGTCTTCCCACTGAACGTGCCATGTGACTGAGGTCTTCCCACTGAACGTGTCATGTGACTGGGGTCTTCCCACTGAACGTGACATGTGACTGGGGTCTTCCCACTGAACGTGACATGTGAGGAGGTCTTCCCACTGAACGTGTCATGTGACTGGGGTCTTCCCATAGAGCGTGACATGACAGAGGTCTTCCCACTGAACGTGACATGTGACAGAGGTCTTTCCACTGAACGTGTCATGTGACTGAGGTCTTCCCACTGAACGCGTCATGTGACTGAGGTCTTCCCACTGAACGTGACATGTGACTGAGGTCTTCCCACTGAACGTGTCATGTGACTGAGGTCTTCCCACTGAACGTGACATGTGACTGAGGTCTTCCCACTGAACGTGACATGTGACAGAGGTCTTCCCACTGAACGTGTCATGTAACTGAGGTCTTCCCACTGAACGTGACATGTGACTGAGGTCTTCCCACTGAACGTGACATGTGACTGAGGTCTTCCCACTGAACGTGTCATGTAACTGAGGTCTTCCCACTGAAGTGTCATGTAACTGAGGTCTTCCCACTGAACGTGACATGTGACTGAGGTCTTCCCACTGAACGTGTCATGTAACTGAGGTCTTCCCACTGAACGTGACATGTGACTGAGGTCTTCCCACTGAACGTGTCATGTAACTGAGGTCTTCCCACTGAACGTGTCATGTAACTGAGGTCTTCCCACTGAACGTGACATGTGACTGAGGTCTTCCCACTGAACGTGTCATGTAACTGAGGTCTTCCCACTGAACGTGACATGTGACTGAGGTCTTCCCACTGAACGTGTCATGTGAATGACCCACTTTGTTTACACTACTCCTGACGAAGAAAACAAGTCCCACCTGAGTCACTAGAGAAATATTTGTGTCCTGCCGAGACTCTTGTGGTGGACAGACATCCTTCTGCTGCTGCTACTGTTCCGTTTACTACTGCTGCTGCCGCTGCTCCGTTTACCACAGCTGCTGCTGCTGCTCCTGGTAATGCTATTGCCCTTTCTGTTCTGGTACTAGTACTTGCACCAGTTAGCATACCAGTACTGATTCTGGTACTGGTATCCTGGTGAATACCGAGTGATTGACATAACTGACGCCAGCCACTGTTGTTTTATGCCGTTGGTTAATACTACTACCGTTAATATAACATCTGTTTACTGCTGTTGCCACTTACATTAGCGATAGTACTGCTGCTACTTCCGCTGTTGTTTCTGCTGCCGCTTCTGCTGTTACTGTTCCTGCTGCTTTCGCTGCTACTTCTGCTGTTGGTGTAGTTGATGCTTATGCTGCTTGTTTGATGCTGTTGCTACTGTTACTGCTACTGTTACTACTGGTGCTGTTGCTTCTACTAATGTTACTGTTGTTGGTGCAACTCCTGCTGATACTGCTACTGCTGCTACTCCTACTGTTAATGCTGCTATTGTTAATTCGGCTGCTGTTGTGGCTAAAGCTACCGTTATTGTTACTGTTACTCCAGCTGCTGTTGCTTTTGCTAATATTCCTGCTGCTGTTGATCCTGTAGTTTCTGTTACTGTTGTTCCTGCTGTTGGTGTTTCTGGCGGTGTGCTGCTGCTCTGTCAGTTCCTTGAGATATTAGTCCAGTTTCCTTCTGAAAACCTCTGCCGTTGTTCCGGCAATTATTTTTTTGTGTCGTCGGTAGCAGTTTGAGTTGACAAATTAGACACACATGTGCAACACTTGGGTACCTTTATTGTGGAAGCGTTTCGCCAAACAGTGACTTCCTCAGTCCAGTACAGATTAAAATGGTTGAAGATCACAAGGAGTTTGAGGTAACCAATCCCTCAGCCTGGTGTCGATGGAATCAGTTCATCAATCCTGATAAGAGTGTGTCTAATTTATCAACTTGTCGATTGAAGAGTCGATTAACGTGAATGAGGAAATCGCAACTCCAACACACTCAAGAAATGGGATGGAGGAGGAACGAAAGGCAGAATGGGAGACATGGGAGTTGGAACGGGGAAGAAGCCACTTATCTCGGAAGGGAGGAATCAAACACACACACACACACACACACACACACACACACACACACACACACACACACACACACACACACACACACACACACACACACCTCGATCGAGACAGAACACAGGACGAAAGGAAGACAATGAAAGAGAGAGTTCAAAAACGAAAGGAGAAATGGGAGGAAATGAAAAAGGAGAGCAGAATAACCCAGGATCAAATGGAAGAACAAGCGCACCCCCCAGAAACACCTGCAGAAGGACTCCAGCCACGACACCCCCAAGGCAACTGAACAATCCAAACCAACCATCACACACCGATCCCTCTGTTTCCACCCCCCGCACCACAGTTACAGTATTAGAACAGAAGTTGAAGGTTTGGTACACAAATGCAGATGGATTAACGAATAAACATGAGGAATGGCAAGAAAGAATCAATGAGAAGTCCCCAGACATCATAGCAGTTACAGAAACAAAACTCACGGAGACAATAACAGATGCAATCTTCCCACCAGATCATGAGGAAAGATAGAAGGGGCAGGGGGGGAGGTGGGGTTGCTCTGCTCGTAAAAAACAGATGGAAATTCGAGAAAATGGAAGGAATAGATGAGACGGGAGAAAGAGACTACATAGCAGGTACACTTCAGTCTGGGGAACACAAAGTGGTCATTGCAGTGATGTATAATCCACCACAGAACTGCAGGAGGCCAAGAGAGGAATATGAAGAGAGCAACAGAGCAATGGTGGACACACTTGCTGAGGTGGCAAGAAGAGCTCACTCCAGCAGAGCAAAGTTGCTGGTTATGGGGGATTTCAACCACAGGGAGATTGACTGGGAAAACCTGGAGCCACATGGGGGTCCCGAAACATGGAGAGCCAGGATGTTGGACGTGGTGCTGGAAGACCTCATGCACCAACATGTTAAGGACACTACCAGAGTGAGAGGGGAGGATGAACCAGCAAGATTGGACCTTGTGTTCACCCTGGGCAGCTCAGATATTGAGGACATCAAGTATGAGAGTCCCCTAGGAGCTAGCAACCACGTGGTTCTGTGCTTTGAATACATAGAGCTGCAAGTGGAGAGAATAACAGGAGTTGAATGGGAAAAGCCTGACTATAAAAGAGGGGACTACATAGGGTTGAAGAACTTCCTGCGGGAGGTCCAGTGGAACAGAAAACTGGCAGGAAAGCCAGTAAATGAAATGATGAAATATGTAACAACAAAATGCAAGGAGGCAGTGGAAAGGTTTATTCCCAAGGGCAACAGTAACAACGGGAAGACCAGAACGAGCCCCTGGTTTACCCGACGGTGTAAGGAGGCAAAAACAAAGTGCAATAGAGAATGGAAAAAGTACAGAAGGCAGAGAACACACGAAAATAGGGAGATTAGTCGCAGAGCCAGGAATGAGTACGCACAGGTAAGGAGGGAGGCCCAGCGACAGTATGAAAATGACATAGCATCGAGAATCAAGACTGACCCGAAACTGTTGTATAGCCACATCAGGAGGAAGACAACAGTCAAAGACCAGGTGATCAGATTAAGGACAGAAGGTGGAGAACTCACAAGAAATGATCAGGAGGTATGTGAGGAGCTGAACAGGAAAATTTAAGGAAGTTTTTACAGTAGAGACAGGAAGGGCTGTGGGAAGACAGCACAGAAGGGAACATCAAGAGGAATATACCAACAAGTGTTGGATGACATACGAACAACTGAGGAGGAGGTGAAGAAGCTCTTAAGTGACCTTGACACCTCAAAGGCGATGGGACCGGACATCTCCCCATGGGTCTTACAGAAGGAGCGGAGATGCTGTGCGTGCCTCTAACCACAATCTTCAACACATCCCTTGAAACTGGGCAACTACCTGAGAAATGGAAGACAGCTAATGTAGTCCCCATATTTAAGAAAGGAAACAGAAACGAGGCACTAAACTACAGACCTGTGTCTCTGACATGTATTGTGTGCAAAGTCATGGAGAAGATTATCAGGAGGAGAGTGGTCGAACACCTGGAAAGGAACAAGATTATAAATGAAAACCAGCATGGGTTCATGGAAGGCAAATCTTGTATCACAAACCTCCTGGAGTTTTATGACAAGGTAACAGAAGTAAGACACGAGAGAGAGGGTGGTAGATTGCGTTTTCCTAGACTGCAGGAAGGCCTTTGACACAGTTCCCCACAAGAGATTAGTGCAGAAGCTGGAGGATCAGGCGCACGTAAAAGGGAGGGCACTGCAATGGATAAGAGAATACCTGACAGGGAGGCAGCAACGAGTCATGGGACGTGAAGAGGTATCACAGTGGGCGCCTGTTACGAGCGGGGTCCCACAGGGGTCAGTTCTAGGACCAGTGCTATTTTTGATATATGTGAACGACATGATGGAAGGAATAGACTCTGAAGTGTCCCTGTTCGCAGATGATGTGAAGTTGATGAGAAGAATTAAATCGGACGAGGATGAGGGAGGACTGCAAAGAGACCTGACAGGCTGGACATGTGGTCCAGCAACTGGCTTCTCGAATTCAATCCAGCCAAATGCAAAGTCATGAAGATTGGGGAGGAGCAAGAAAACCGCAGACAGAGTATAGGCTAGGTGGACAAAGACTACAGACCTCACTCGGGAGAAAGACCTTGGGTGACCATAACACCGAGCACATCACCGGAGGCACACATCAACCAAATAACTGCTGCGGCATACGGCGCCTGGCAAACCTGAGAATAGCGTTCCGATACCTTAATTAAGGAATCGTTCAAGACACTGTACACTGTGTATGTTAGGCCCATACTGGAGTATGCAGCACCAGTCTGGAACCCACACCTGGTCAAGCACGTCAAGAAGTTAGAGAAAGTACAAAGGTTTGCAACAAGGCTAGTCCCAGAGCTCAAGGGAATGTCGTACGAGGAAAGGTTAAAGGAAATCGGACTGACGACACTGGAGGACAGAAGGGTCAGGGGAGACATGATAACGACATACAAGATACTGCGGGGAATAGACAAGGTGGACAGAGATAGGATGTTCCAGAGAGGGGACACAGGGACAAGGGGTCACAAATGGAAGCTGAAGACTCAGACGAGTCACAGGGACGTTAGGAAGTATTTCTTCAGTCATAGAGTTGTCAGCAAGTGGAATAGCCTAGCAAGTGAAGTAGTGGAGGCAGGAACCATACATAGTTTTAAGAAGAGGTATGACAAAGCTCAGGAAGCAGAGAGAGAGAGGATCCAGTAGCGATCAGTGAAGAGGCGGGGTCAGGAGCTGAGTCTCGACCCCTGCAACCACAATTAGGTGAGTACAATTAGGCGAGTACACACACACACACACACACACAAAGCCAGTTGTACCAGAATATGGAAAAAGTATAGAAGGCAAAGGACTTGGGAAAACAGTGAGTTGAACCGAAGAGCCAGAAATGAATATGCATGGATAAGGAGAGATGCCCAGAGGCAATACCAGAATGACATAACATCAAAATTCAGGTTTTACCCAAAGTTGTTATACAGCCACATCAAGAGGAAAATAGCAGTCAATAATCAGGTAATCAGGCTGAGGAAGGCTGTAGGGAAGTCACAGGGAGCGACCAGGAAGTATGTAAAGCACTCAGCTCAAGATTCAGGGAGGTATTCACAGTGGATACATAGAGGCTTCTAGCAAACCGAGGGAGTAGAGTGCACCAGCAAGTGCTGGATACACTGCGCACAACCGAAGAGGAAGTGAAGAAACTGCTAGGTGGACTAGATACCTCGAAGGCAGTGGCCCAGATAACATTTCCGTAGATCCTGAGAGAGGGAGCAGATGTACTATGTGGGCCACTTACAAAAATCTTCAGTAAATCTGTTGAAACAGCGCAACTGCCTGAGGTGTGGAAGACAGCAAGTATAGTCCCAATTTTTAAAAAATGAAACAGACAGGCAGCACTAAAGTACAGACCTGTGTTGCTTACTTGTATAACATGTAGAGTTATGGAGAAGATTATCATGAAAACAGTGGTGGAACACCTAGAAAAGAATGGGCTCATACATGACAACCAGCACGGCTTCAGGGAAGGGAAATCCTGCATCACAGACTTGCTGGAGTTTTACAATAAGGTAACAGAAGCAAGACAGGAGAAAGAGAGAAAGAGAAAGATGGGTAGACTGCATCTTCTTGGACTGTAAAAAGGCTTTCGATACAGTTCCACACAAAAGACTGATTGAAAAACTAGAGGAACAGAAAGGAATAGCAAGGAAAGTAGTGCAGTGGATCAGGGAATACCTGACAGGAAGGAAAAAATGTGTGCTGGTACGTGACGAGGTGTTGGAATGGGTTCGTATATCGAGTGGCGTTCCACAAGAGTCAGTCCAAGGTCCGGTGCTGTTTCTAGTATGTGTGAATGACATGACGGAAGGGATAGATTCAGAGGTGTCCCTGTTTGCAGACGATGTGAAGCTAATGAAAATACAAGTGGACAAGGATCAGGTAAGCCTGCAAGGAGATTTGGACAGGCTGCAAGCGTGGTCCAACAAATGGCTCCTGAAGTTTAACCCCAGCAAGTGCAAAGTCATAAAGTTTGGAGAAGGACAAAGAAGACCGCAGACGCAATGCAACCAAGGAGGTCAAAGGGCTGCAAAACTCACTTAAGGAAAAGGATCATACCGAGCACATCTCCTGAGGCGCACATCAACCAAATAACTGCTGCAGCATATGGGCGTCTGGCAAACCTAAGAAAAGCGTTTCGACAGCTAAGTATGGAGTCATTCAAGACAATGTACACTGTGTACGTCAGACCCATATTGGAGTATGCAGCACCAGTATGGAACCCACACCTGGTCAAACACGTCAAGCAATTACAGAAAGGGCAAAGGTTTGCAAAAAGACTAGTCCCAGAGTTAAGGGATATGCCCTACGAGGAGAGTTTAAGGGAAATCAACCTGATGATACTGGAGAACGGGAGGGATAGAGGGAACATGATAACGACATATTAAATACTGAGAGGAATTGATAAGGTGGACAGAGACAGGATGTTTCAGAGATGGGACATAGCAACAGAGGGTCACATCTCGAGGTTGAGAACTCAGATGAATCACAGTGATGTTAGGAAGTATTTCTTCAGTCATATAGTTGTCATGAAGTGGAACAATCTGGAGAGAGATGTAGTGGAGGCAGGATCCATACATAGCTTTAAGAAGAGGTTCGATAAAGCTCATGGAGAGGAGAGAGTGGACTTAGTAGCGACCAGTGAAGTGGCTAGGCCAGCACGTGTGACTCGACCCCTGCATCCACAAGTAGGTGAGTACACACACACACACACACACACACACACACACACACACACCACACACATACATAGCTTTAAGCAGAGGTACGATAAAGCTCACGGCTCAGGGAGAGTGACCTAGTAGCGATCAGTGAAGAGGCGGGGCCAGGAGCTCGGACTCGACCCCCGCAACCTCAACTAGGTGAGTACAACTAGGTGAGTACACACACACACACACACACACACACAGTTCCTCACAAGAGATTAGTGCAGAAGCTGGAGGATCAGGCGCATATAACAGAGAGGGCACTGCAATGGATCAGGGAATACCTGACAGGGAGGCAACAACGAGTCATGGTACGTGAAGAGGTATCACAGTGGGCGCCTGTGACGAGCGGGGTCCCACAGGGGTCAGTTCTAGGACAAGTGCTATTTTTGATATATGCGAACGACATGATGGAAGGAATAGACACTGAAGTGTCCCTATTCGCAGATAATGTGAAGCTGATGAGAAGAATTAAATCGGATGAGGATGAGGCAGGACTGCAAAGAGACCTGGACAGGCTGGACACGTGGTCCAGAAACTGGCTTCTCGAATTCAACCCTGCCAAATGCAAAGTCATGAAGATTGGGGAGGGGCAAAGAAGAGCGCAGACAGAGTATAGGCTAGGTGGACAAAGACTACAGACCTCACTCAGGGAGAAAGACCTTGGGGTGACCATAACACCGAGCACGTCACCGGAGACACACATCAACCAAATAACTGCTGCAGCATACGGGTGCCTGGCAAACCTGAAAATAGCGTTCCGATACCTTAATAAGAAATCGTTCAAGACACTGTACACTGTGTATGTTAGGCCCATACTGGAGTATGCAGCACCAGTCTGGAACCCACACCTGCTCAAGCACGTCAAGAAGTTAGAGAAAGTACAAAGGTTTGCAACAAGGCTAGTCCCAGAGCTCAAGGGAATGTCGTACGAGGAAAGGTTAAAGGAAATCGGACTGACGACACTGGAGGACAGAAGGGTCAGGGGAGACATGATAACGACATACAAGATACTGCGGGGAATAGACAAGGTGGACAGAGATAGGATGTTCCAGAGAGGGGACACAGGGACAAGGGCTCACAACTGGAAGCTGAAGACTCAGACGAGTCACAGGGACTTTAGGAAGTATTTCTTCAGTCATAGAGTCGTCAGGAAGTGGAATAGCCTAGCTAGTGAAGTAGTGGAGGCAGGAACCATACATAGTTTTAAGAAGAAGTATGACAAAGCTCAGGAAGCAGAGAGGGAGAGGACCTAGTAGCGATCAGTGAAGAGGCGGGGCCAGGAGCTGAGTCTCGACCTCTGCAACCACAATTAGGTGAGTACAATTAAGTGAGTACACACACACACAGAGTTTCAGAAGGGAAAGCGTCCAGGAAATGTCTTAACACTCCACAGAGAATACTTTTCTAGTATATACAATGTTAAGGAAGAAAATAGCTCGCGTAGAGAACACTAAGAGATGGATGAGTCACAGTGTGGCTCTCAGGTGTAGTCAGATGAAATCGTGAAAGAAAGATTAGGAGAGGTAAACCCTGATATTATGGATGTTACAGAGATGAAATTCTCAGGAATAACAAATGCGGTATCCTCAGAGGGCTACCACATCGCAAGGTAAAAAAAAAAAGGATTAGTAAGACTGTTGGTCAGAAATAATTTGTGAAACTAGAAATTCTGGAAATAAGCAGTTTCACGGATTACATATAAAGTAATGCAATATCTTGAGAGACGGAAGGAATATTGGTATTGATATAAAAATCCACCAATAAACAGTAGAAGACCCTTAAGGTATTATCAGAATAATGGAACAATGATTCTCGTATTGGAAACAGTGGAAGAGAGAGCAAAACGAAGCACAGATAAACTCCTAGCACTGGAAAACTGTAACAATGAGTGACTGGGACTTCCATGGAAGATGACAAACATGGAGAGCGAAACTTATGGAAACAGTGAAAGAAACGTGAAAGAAACAAGATTGAGGGAGGGAATAAGCCAGCGAGGCTTGACCTGGTTTTCAAGACCAAATGAATGTGACATAACTGAAGGCAGTGGAGAAGTGTTTAAGGGCAACGTATGGTGTGAATATTATGAAAAGAATTCGTAGCTTAGAGTGTAGACGTTGTGCTGTTAACGAACGCATTATGCAGATCCTTGGATATTTAGATAGGAGGGAGCATAAATTTGGGGTGGATGAATGGAGAGGTAGGGGTTATACTGGATATATAGGTGGGAGGGGGTAAACGAAGTTTTGAGTACTAGGGGGATGAACATTCAACAGGCTTGTGTGAGTACATTAGACCACAGTGATGGAAGACGAGTTGTTTTTATGACTTGCCGTGCCGTTGTTTTTACTTTATTGGTGAAGGATTTCTGTGTGTAGATTTGGGACCATCACATCTGTCATATCACCAAGACAGGTGTGAGAAGCAGACGTCACAATGGCAGGTGTGAGGTGGAGGTGTCACAATGACAAGTGTGGGGGTCTATTTGTTTCAATGACAGATGTGAAGTGTGGGGTGCAGGTGTCACCATAACAGGTATGGGATGCAGGTGTCAACACAACAGGGGTGACACGCAGGTGTCAACATGGCACGTGTAAGGTGCAGATGTCAACATGACAGGTGTGAGGCGCGGGTGTCACCATGACAGATGTGAGGTTCAGGTGTCACCATAACAGGTGTGACACGCAGGTGTCAACATGACAGATGTGGGGTGCAGGTGTCGCCATGACAGGTGTGTGGTGCAGGTGTCAGCATGAAAGGTGTGAGGTTCAGGTGTCAGCATGACAGGTTTGGGCTGCAGGTGTCAGGACAGGTGTTGGGTGCAGGTGTCAGCATGAGAGGTGTGGGGTGCAGGTGTCACAATGACAGGTGTGGGCTGCAGGTGTCATGACAAGTGTGGGGTGCAGGTGTCACAATGACGTGTGGGGGTGCAGGTGTCACCATGACAGGTATGTTGTACAGATGTCGCCATGACAGGTGTGTTGTGCAGGTGTCACCATGGCAAATGTGGGGTGCAGGTGCCACTGTGACAGGTGTGGTGTTCAGGTGTCAACATGACAGGTGTTGAGTGCAGGTGTCATGACAGAAGTGGGGTGCAGGTGTGGTAAAGGAGACGGGCTGAACAAGAAGAGGGTGGCAGAGTACAAGAGGCGGGACTCCCCACACGTGTCACCTCGGCACCTGTCACCTCAGCATCTGTGACCTCGGTGCCTGTGACCTCGGCACCTGTCACCTCTGCATCTGTGACCTCAGCACCTGTGACCTCGATACCTGTGACCTCAGTACCTGTGACCTCAGTACCTGTGACCTCAACACCTGTGACCTCACCAAGGTTTAAGTGCTACCAGGATCATCACAACTGTCAGACACTGCAGCATCATGGGATCTTGTTACAAAGAATTCTTCAACACTTGTCCAACCTTTGGACGAAGACCTACTTCGACTAGTGGATGGTACCACTATGACCCCGCCTCCGCCTGCTTCACCTCACCTCACTACAGTATATAAGCCACGTCTACGGCCCTATGCTGTACATTCTACAAGATTGATGGACTGAACACATCGACTCCAGGCTGAGGGACTGATTACCTCATACTCCTCCTCTCCTTACGCCTTCCTCTTTGTATTGGACTGATGAAGCCACTGTGTGGCGAAACGTTTCCTGAATAAAGATTCCCATATGATGCATAAGTGTCTCAATCTTCAACTTGTCGGTTTTTCAAACTATTCATCACACATTACCAGGATGTACCTGCTAGTACAGTTCTGGGAGGTAGGGAAGGTACCACTGCCTCACACTTTCCTCTCATATATTAGTTCAAAACTCCTACATATAACATTAAATATTCTCTTTTATGTTGAAGAGATTTTAATTATGGGTCATTGTAGCGTCAGCGGTATTTAAGGCGTATCTACTATACAACAGTAAGGTGTACCAACTGCACGAGGGTCATAATAATGACAGTTGTTCGGCTACACACTGACACCAAGAAAGTTTACTACCTAATAAGATAGTATTAGAGCGGTGGCCTCAACCTTCCACTATAGGTGAGTTTTCTCACATTTACCTTACGAATGATAAGTAACTGGAAGTTAGAGGCACTGTGGGTTCCCTCCTTGGATAGCAATCTGCCTCTTTGTGTTGATAACACTGTCAATGTCTCCTTAAAATAGGGGGTTAAAGTTAATTTTCACTGTATATATATTTAAGGTTACACAGCTGTCGGTGTATGCACTCATCTGTCTTATATACAAATAACCTGCACATAGGAGAAAGAAGCTTACGACAACGTTTCGGTCCGACTTAGACTATTTACAAAGTCACACAGTATGGCTTTGTAAATGATCCAAGTCGGACCGAAACATCGTCGTAAGCTCCTTTCTTCTATGTGCGGGTTATTTGTGTAATGTACCAGTGACTGTATTGCGCCTTTTAGTGCTTTATCTCTTTCCTAACACTCAACATAAACGTATATTTACAGTGAGGTGTAAGGAAACAAGACGCCTTGACACATTACTACTGTGACACCTGAATACACAAATTTTTATTTTAAAAGATATGGAAACAAATTCCCCGTGTAGGTTTCCTCTGGTCGTGACGTTGAATAACATGTAGGGAGGCCTTCATAGTACGTGCTAGTCCATTCCCGGTCTATTTTTCTCAATTACTTTTGCAAAAAAGCCTCGCCAGGTGCCAGATCAACCAGGCTGTGATGGTTATATGGGTCAGCAGGTCGCCAGCAGCAACAGCTTGGTTGTAATAATGTTGGCAGAATTACCGTTAAATGCGACATTTAACGGCTTAACAAATCTCTTGGAGAGCGAAACGTTGCTGCAGTAAAACTACCGCATTAGTTGCACACGTGTCCTTTTTTCCTAACAAACAGCCTTGTTGATCAGACAAGCACCAGACGAGTAGAAAAACTCTTGGTACTCATCAAAGGTATATCGAAGGTAAAGGTATACAGCAGTGTTATAGAGAGCTTATTGTATTTCCTTTATCTGCTTGATAAGTTGGATTATTAATTCTGAAGTTACTAGGTACACTAGGCTCGCTAAGATTACACCTCGCCTGTGTACCACCAGTCAAGGATACTGTAAACTCTGATGTGGGGAATAAAATAAACTGTGTATACACAGGGATACACACCTCTGGCTGTATATACCACCTTGATTGCCTTGAGAGTTAGCAGGTGTGTAAATACTTGGAATACATGAGAAAGTTGCCGAGCCTCGCTAAACGCATTAATTCTCACAGGAAGACTGTAAACATAACCCATGGTGGGCGTGTGGTGGCGGCCAAGGTGAGACATAACACTGTGTGGTGGCTGCCATGATAGGTTAACACCAGCCTGGTGAGACATAACACTGTGGGGTAGCAGCTATGGTAGGTTAACACCAGCCTGGTGAGACATAACACTGTGGGGTAGCAGCTATGGTAGGTTAACACCAACCTGGTGAGACATAACATGTGGGGGTAGCAGTATGATAGGTTAACACCAGCCTGGTGAGACATAACACTGGGTGGTAGCAGCTATGATAGGTTAACACCAGCCTGGTGAGACATAACACTGTGGGGTAGCAGCTATGGTAGGTTAACACCAGCCTGGTGAGACATAACACTGTGTGGTAGCAGCTATGATAGGTTAACACCAGCCTTGTGAGACATAACACTGTGTGGTAGCAGCTATGGTAGGTTAACACCAGCCTTGTGAGACATAACACTGGGTGGTAGCAGCTATGGTAGGTTAACACCAGCCTGGTGAGACATAACACTGTGTGGTAGCAGCTATGGTAGGTTACCACCAGCCTGGTGAGACATAGTACTGTGTGGTAGCAGCTATGGTATGTTAACACCAGCCTTGTGAGACATAACACTGGGTGGTAGCAGCTATGGTAGGTTAACACCAGCCTGGTGAGACATAACACTGTGTGGTAGCAGCTATGGTAGGTTAACACCAGCCTGGTGAGACATAACACTGTGTGGTAGCAGCTATGGTAGTTAACACCAGCTGGTGAACATACCTGGTGTGGTAGCAGCTATGTAGGTTAACACCAGCCTGGTGAGACATAACCAAATGTGTGGTAGCAGCTATGGTAGGTTAAAAAACCAGCCGGTGAGACCATACACTAGGTGGTAGCACTTAGGTTAACACCCCCTGGTGAGACATAACACTGTGTAGCAGCTATGGTAGGTTAACACCAGCCTGGTGAGACATTTAAAACGTGTGGTAGCAGCTATGGTAGGTTAACACCAGCCTGGGGAGACATAACACTGGGGTAGCAGCTATGGTAGGTTAAAACCAGCCTGGTGAGACCATAAACACTGTGTGGTAGCCGCTTTTGGTAGGTTAACACCAGGGCCTGGTGAACATAACCTAGGTGGTAGCAGCTATGGTAGGTTAACAAACCCGCCTGGTGAAACATAACGCGTGTGGTAGCAGCTATGGTAGGTTAACACCAGCCTGGTTTAGACATAACACTGTGTGGTAGCAGCTATGGAGGTTAACCCCCAGCCTGGTGAGACATAACACTGTGTGGTAGCAGCTATGGGAGGTTAACCAGCCTGGTGAGACATAACCTGTGGGGGTAGCAGCTATGATAGGTTACACCAGCCTGGTGAGACATAACACGTGTGGTAGCAGCTATGGTAGGTTCACACCAGACCTAGTGAGACATAACACTGTTTTGGTAGCAGCTATGGTAGGGTTTAACAAACCCGCCTGGTGAGACATAACACTGTGTGGGAGCAGCTATGTAGGTTAAAAACCAGCCTGGTGAGACATAACACTGTGTGGTAGCAGCTATGGTAGGTTAAAACCAGCCTGGTGACATAACACTGTGTGGGAGCAGCTATGGGAGGTTAACCACCAGCCTGGGGAGACATAACACTGTGTGGTACAGCTATGGTAGGTTAACACCACCTGGTGAGACATAACACTGTGTGGGTAAACAAGCTATGGTAGGTTTAAAACCAGCCTGGTGAGACATAACACTGGGTGATAGCAGCTTTTGTAGGTTAACACCAGCCTGGTGAGACATAACACTGTGTGGTAGCAGCTATGGTAGGTTAACACCAGCCTGGTGAGACATAACACTGTGTGGTAGCAGCTATGGTAGGTTTACACCAGCCTGGTGAGACATAACACTGTGTGGTAGCAGGTATGGGAGGTTTACAAACCCGCCTTGGTGAGACATACACTGGGTGGGTAGCAGCTTTGGTAGGTTAACACCAGCCTGGTGAGACATAACACTGTGTGGTAGCAGCTATGGTAGGTTAACACCAGCCTGGTGAGACATAACACTGTGTGGTAGCAGCTATGGTAGGTTAACACCAGCCTTGTGAGACATAACACTGGGTGGTAGCAGCTATGGTAGGTTAACACCAGCCTGGTGAGACATAACACTGTGTGGTAGCAGCTATGGTAGGTTAACACCAGCCTGGTGAGACATAACACTGTGTGGTAGCAGCTATGGTAGGTTAACACCAGCCTTGTGAGACATAACACTGGGTGGTAGCAGCTATTGTAGGTTTAAACACCAGCCTGGTGAGACATAAACTGTGTGGTAGCAGCTATGGTAGGTTACAACACCCTGGTGAGACAAAAAACACTGTGTGGTAGCAGCTATGGTAGGGTTTAACACCAGCCTGGTGAGACATAACACTGTGTGGTAGTAGCTGCTATGGTAGGTTAACACCAGCCTGGTGAGACATAACACTGTGTGGTAGCAGCTATGGTAGGTTAACACCAGCCTGGTGAGACATAACACTGTGTGGTAACAGCTATGGTAGGTTAACACCAGCCTTGTGAGACATAACACTGTGTGGTGGCAGCTATGGTAGGTTAACAGCAGCCTGGTGAGACATAACACTGTGTGGTAACAGCTATGGTAGGTTAACACCAGCCTGGTGAGACATAACACTGTGTGTTGGCAGTCATTCATAACACTGTGTGTTGGCAGTCATTCATAACACTGGGTGGTGGCAGTCACTCAGACTACTAGCTACAATAAGGTCCACTTCTGAACAGTGCATGGTAATGAAGGATTAACTTCAGACTGTTTTTCTCGCTCCCTCTCTGTTTATACCATCGTTCCTTCAGTGCTTTCTATGGACTTATTAAGGAACTGATGCAGGAGAACAGGATAGTCAGCATGTAGAACTGTAAACAATCAGGATCATAAAAGAGGAAGAGGCAGCATAACTCGTTGAGATTCACGTCAGTCTGGATCAGTCCTACCGAGAAGCTCGACTTTCTTTCTGTATGACATATAACACATATGACAACACTCGTCTTCTTCCCTGTTAGTGAAAGTGACAGGGGTCGCGTGAATGTGACGGAAGAACATCGAGTGTGACGTAGTGTGGCCAAACACAGACAATTAGTATCAGGCTGTGACCTGCGCCGGAGGCGGCGGCGTAGGATGAGAGAAGTGAAAGAATAACATATAGGTGGCGGGCTCCACGCCCCCTGCTTGAGAGGGAGGGAGAGATAAGGATGTACGGGAGGTATGCAAGGGAATATTTATCCAAAAATATGGGATATTGTTTAATTATAATGATAATACAAATCTTTATTTCTACAAGTACATGATACAGTATACACGGGACGTGGATCTTCATCATGTGATGACCTGCTGGATGGAGCATCATCATGTGATGACCTGCTGGATGGAGCATCATCATGTGATGACCTGCTCGATGGATCTTTGTCGTGAGATATTACAACCCAGGAGTCCAAATGGCCTGTTATCCTGGTGTAAAGGGAGCAAAATAAACACAGCAGAAAACTTTTGACTTATATTATCCTTCACCAGTTTAGAACAGCAGTATGTACACTATGTACAGTGATAGGTATTAGTGCACTCCACGGTAAGCAAGGCAGAATAGAAGCCACTAGAGAGCAGACCGTGCTTCAACCAGCTCTAGAATGGGAATGACAAGGGTAGACAGGAGAGTGGTACCCACATAACCTCTGCGATTGCCAAAACCATCTTCTTATTGGCTGGAACCTGGTTACTGGTTGAACGACGGGGCCCCATCGTCAACCCTCAGTCACCTGGTTCGCTGGTTGGGGGAGATAGCCTGTAAATGAGGGTGTGTACATGCGCCGAATAAAGGTTACGTACTCTTTGCATGCCACAGATGGCCTGCTGGTGGAACTTTCGGTTGAGGGAAGTCATCCAGTGGCTTACCGGTCCTCTCCGTGAAAACTTTAATACATCACAGGATGTATCTGGACCCTGAAGAAGTGTTTACAATGTGACACCTCGCCAGTCTCTGTAGTCTGTGTCAGGTTTGTAAATCATCTATTCCTGACGCCATTCGGTGCTTTGTGATGACCTCATACATCCTCAGGTTTGATCCAGCTTGTGTAAACAACTCGGGTGTACATAGTTCATAAATGGCCTGTGTTATCCCTGTTGTTAAAAGGGGCAAAAAACTCGCAGAAAACTTTTTGACTTTATTTATAACCTCACCAGTTTTGAACAACCGTATGTACATATAACACTTTGTACAATAGTATTAGGCACTCCACTGTAAGCAAGGGTCAGAATAGAAGCCTACTAGAGAGCAGACTCGTGCTTCACCAGGTCTCTGAAGAATTGGATTCATAAGGGTTAAACAGATAGTGTACCCCACATAAACCTCTGCGATTGCCAAAACACTCTGTTTACCATTGGCTGGACACCTGGTGTTACCGGTTGAACTACGGGTGCCCCATCGTAACCTCGGGTCACCTGGTTTTCACTGGTGGGGGATCAGCTGTAAATGAGGTGTTCATCGCCGAATAAAGTTACTACTCTTTGCATGCCACTTGTAGACAACCTCTGGTGTGCAAGCTTTCGTTGAGGGAACTCATCCAGTGCTTACCGGTCCTTCGTGAAAACTTTAATACTCACAGAGTATCTGAACCCTGAGAAGTGTTGCTACAATTGTACAACCGGTCGGCCAGCTAGTCTTTGTACCTGTGTTCAAGTTTTGTAAACACTTGTTTTCCTTCCTTGAAGCCAATCGGTGCTTTGTAAGGAACTGCTATAACAATCCTCCATGGTGTTGCACCAGCCTTTGTAAACAACTCTGGTGTTACGCTATGCTTTGTAAACAACTCTGGTGTTGCACCAGTCTTTGTTAACAACTCTGGTGTTGCACTAGACTTTGTAAATAACTTGGTGTTGCCTTGCTTTGTAATACAACTCTGTTAGCCTGCTTTGTAAACAACTCTCGGTGTTGCACAGACTTTGTACACAAGCTCTGTATTGCGCATCCATTGTAAATACTCTGGTGTTGGCTAGCTTTGTAAACACTCTGGTGTTGCACCAGTTTTGTAAACAACTCTGGTGTTTCTAAGCTTTTAAACAACTCTAGTGTTAGCACCAGTCTTTGTAAAAAATCTGGTGTTGCAGCTAGTCTTTGTAAACAACTCTGGTGTTGCCCTAGGCTTTGTAAACAACTCTGGTGTTGCACCAGGCTTTGTAAACAACTCTGGTGTTGCACCAGGCTTTGTAAACAACTCTGGTGTTGCACCAGGCTTTGTAAACAACTCTGGTGTTGCACCAGGCTTTGTAAACAACTCTGGTGTTGCACCAGGCTTTGTAAACAACTCTGGTGTTGCACAGCTTTGTAAACAACTCTGGTGTTGCACCAGGCTTTGTAAACAACTCTGGTATTGCACTAGTCTTTGTAAACAACTCTGGTGTTGCGCTAGTCTTTGTAAACAACTCTGGTGTTGCGCTAGTCTTTGTAAACAACTCTGGTGTTGCGCTAGTCTTTGTAAACAACTCTGGTGTTGCGCTAGTCTTTGTAAACAACTCTGGTGTTGCGCTAGTCTTTGTAAACAACTCTGGTGTTGCGCTAGTCTTTTGTAAACAACTCTGGTGTTGCGCTAGTCTTTGTAAACAACTCTGGTGTTGCGCTAGTCTTTTGTAAACAACTCTGGTGTTGCGCTGGTCTTTGTAAACAACTCTGGTGTTGCGCTAGTCTTTGTAAACAACTGGTGTTGCGCTAGTCTTTTGTAAACAACTCTGGTGTTGCGCTGGTCTTTGTAAACAACTCTGGTGTTGCGCTAGTCTTTGTAAACAACTCTGGTGTTGCGCAGCTTTATAAACAACTCTGGTGTTGCGCTAGGTCTTTGTAAACAACTCTGGTGTTGCGCAGTCTTTGTAAACAACTCTGGTGTTGCGCTAGTCTTTGTAAACAACTCTGGTGTTGCGCTAGTCTTTTGTAAACAACTCTGGTGTTGCGCTAGTCTTTTGTAAACAACTCTGGTGTTGCGCTGGTCTTTGTAAACAACTCTGGTGTTGCGCTAGTCTTTGTAAACAACTGGTGTTGCGCTAGTCTTTTGTAAACAATTTGGTGTTGCGCTGGTCTTTGTAAACAACTCTGGTGTTGCGCTAGTCTTTATAAACAACTCTGGTGTTGCACCAGGCTTTATAAACAACTCTGGTGTTGCGCAGGTCTTTATAAACAACTCTGGTGTTGCGCAGGTCTTTATAAACAACTCTGGTGTTGCGCTGGTCTTTATAAACAACTCTGGTGTTGCGCTGGTCTTTATAAACAACTCTGGTGTTGCGCTGGTCTTTATAAACAACTCTGGTGTTGCGCAGGTCTTTATAAACAACTCTGGTGTTGCGCAGGTCTTTATAAACAACTCTGGTGTTGCGCTGGTCTTTATAAACAACTCTGGTGTTGCGCGGTCTTTATAAACAACTCTGGTGTTGCGCGGTCTTTATAAACAACTCTGGTGTTGCGCTGGTCTTTATAAACAACTCTGGTGTTGCACCAGGTCTTTATAAACAACTCTGGTGTTGCGCATGGTCTTTATAAACAACTCTGGTGTTGCGCTGGTCTTTATAAACAACTCTGGTGTTGCGCAGGTCTTTATAAACAACTCTGGTGTTGCGCAGGTCTTTATAAACAACTCTGGTGTTGCGCTGGTCTTTATAAACAACTCTGGTGTTGCGCTGGTCTTTATAAACAACTCTGGTGTTGCGCTGGTCTTTATAAACAACTCTGGTGTTGCGCTGGTCTTTATAAAACAACTCTGGTGTTGCGCAGGTCTTTATAAACAACTCTGGTGTTGCGTCAGGTCTTTATAAACAACTCTGGTGTTTGCGCTGGTCTTTATAAACAACTCTGGTGTTGCGCTGGTCTTTATAAACAACTCTGGTGTTGCGCTGGTCTTTATAAACAACTCTGGTGTTGCGCTGGTCTTATAAAACAACTCTGGTGTTGCGCAGGTCTTTATAAACAACTCTGGTGTTGCGCAGGTCTTTATAAACAACTCTGGTGTTTCGCTGGTCTTTATAAACAACTCTGGTGTTGCGCTGGTCTTTATAAACAACTCTGGTGTTGCGCTGGTCTTTATAAACAACTCTGGTGTTGCGCTGGTCTCTATAAACAACTCTGGTGTTGCACCAGGCTTTATAAACAACTCTGGTGTTGCGCTGGTCTTTATAAACAACTCTGGTGTTGCGCTGGCTTTATAAACAACTCTGGTGTTGCGCAGGTCTTTATAAACAACTCTGGTGTTGCGCTGGTCTTTATAAACAACTCTGGTGTTGCGCTGGCTTTATAAACAACTCTGGTGTTGCGCTGGTCTTTTTAAACAACTCTGGTGTTGCCATCAGTCTTTTAAACAACTCTGGTGTTGCGCAGTCTTTATAAACAACTCTGGTGTTGCGCTGGTCTTTATAAACAACTCTGGTGTTGCACTAGGCTTTATGAAACAACTCTGGTGTTGCGCTGTCTTTATAAACAACTCTGGTGTTGCGCTGGTCTTTATAAACAACTCTGGTGTTGCGCTGGTCTTTATAAACAACTCTGGTGTTGCGCTGGTCTTTATAAACAACTCTGGTGTTGCGCTGGTCTTTTAAACAACTCTGGTGTTGCGCTGGTCTTTATAAACAACTCTGGTGTTGCGCTGGTCTTTATAAACAACTCTGGTGTTGCGCTGGTCTTTATAAACAACTCTGGTGTTGCGCTAGTCTTTGTAAACAACTCTGGTGTTGCGCTAGTCTTTTGTAAACAACTCTGGTGTTGCGCTAGTCTTTGTAAACAACTCTGGTGTTGCGCTAGTCTTTGTAAACAACTCTGGTGTTGCGCTAGTCTTTGTAAACAACTCTGGTGTTGCGCTAGTCTTTGTAAACAACTCTGGTGTTGCGCAGTCTTTTTAAACAACTCTGGTGTTGCGCTAGTCTTTGTAAACAACTCTGGTGTTGCGCTGGTCTTTATAAACAACTCTGGTGTTGCGCTAGTCTTTATAAACAACTCTGGTGTTGCGCTAGTCTTTTAAACAACTCTGGTGTTGCGCTAGTCTTTGATAAACAACTCTGGTGTTGCGCAGTCTTTGTAAACAACTCTGGTGTTGCGCTAGTCTTTGTAAACAACTCTGGTGTTGCGCTGGTCTTTTGTAAACAACTCTGGTGTTGCGCTAGTCTTTTAAACAACTCTGGTGTTGCGCTGGTCTTTGATAAACAACTCTGGTGTTGCCAGTCTTTGTAAACAACTGGTGTTGCGCTAGTCTTTTGTAAACAATTGGTGTTGCGCTGGTCTTTTAAACAACTCTGGTGTTGCGCTGGTCTTTATAAACAACTCTGGTGTTGCCCGGCTTTATAAACAACTCTGGTGTTGCGCTGGTCTTTATAAACAACTCTGGTGTTGCGCAGGTCTTTATAAACAACTCTGGTGTTGCGCGGTCTTTATAAACAACTCTGGTGTTGCGCTGGTCTTTATAAACAACTCCACTTACTTGGTGTTGCGCTGGTCTTTATAAACAACTCTGGTGTTGCGCTGGTCTTTATAAACAACTCTGGTGTTGCGCAGGTCTTTATAAACAACTCTGGTGTTGCGCAGGTCTTTATAAACAACTCTGGTGTTGCGCTGGTCTTTATAAACAACTCTGGTGTTGCGCTGGTCTTTATAAACAACTCTGGTGTTGCGCTGGTCTTTATAAACAACTCTGGTGTTGCACCAGGCTTTATAAACAACTCTGGTGTTGCGCTGGTCTTTATAAACAACTCTGGTGTTGCGCTGGTCTTTATAAACAACTCTGGTGTTGCGCTGGTCTTTATAAACAACTCTGGTGTTGCGCTGGTCTTTATAAACAACTCTGGTGTTGCGCTGGTCTTTATAAACAACTCTGGTGTTGCGCAGGTCTTTATAAACAACTCTGGTGTTGCGCAGGTCTTTATAAACAACTCTGGTGTTGCGCTGGTCTTTATAAACAACTCTGGTGTTGCGCATGGTCTTTATAAACAACTCTGGTGTTGCACAGGTCTTTATAAACAACTCTGGTGTTGCGCTGGTCTTTATAAACAACTCTGGTGTTGCGCTGGTCTTTATAAACAACTCTGGTGTTGCGCTGGTCTTTATAAACAACTCTGGTGTTGCGCTGGTCTTTATAAACAACTCTGGTGTTGCGCAGGTCTTTATAAACAACTCTGGTGTTGCGCAGGTCTTTATAAACAACTCTGGTGTGTTTCGCTGGTCTTTATAAACAACTCTGGTGTTGCGCTGGTCTTTATAAACAACTCTGGTGTTGCGCTGGCTTTATAAACAACTCTGGTGTTGCGCTGGTCTCTATAAACAACTCTGGTGTTGCACCAGGCTTTATAAACAACTCTGGTGTTGCGCTGGTCTTTATAAACAACTCTGGTGTTGCGCTGGTCTTTATAAACAACTCTGGTGTTGCGCTGGTCTTTATAAACAACTCTGGTGTTGCGCTGGTCTTTATAAACAACTCTGGTGTTGCGCTGGTCTTTATAAACAACTCTGGTGTTGCATCAGGCTTTATAAACAACTCTGGTGTTGCGCAGGTCTTTATAAACAACTCTGGTGTTGCGCTGGTCTTTATAAACAACTCTGGTGTTGCATCTGGTCTTTATAAACAACCTCTGGTGTTGCGCTGGTCTTTATAAACAACTCTGGTGTTGCGCTGGTCTTTATAAACAACTCTGGTGTTGCGCTGGTCTTTATAAACAACTCTGGTGTTGTGCTGGTCTTTATAAACAACTCTGGTGTTGCGCTGGTCTTTATAAACAACTCTGGTGTTGCGCTGGTCTTTATAAACAACTCTGGTGTTGCGCTGGTCTTTATAAACAACTCTGGTGTTGCACCAAACATTTCCTTATTAAGTTTGTAACTACGCCCAGGTGGTAAGCTTAACAGGGACGCTGCTCTACACATTAAAGGATTATGTCTCTCTTCTTAAATACTGAGATAACATTTACCCTGCTACTCCTCCAAGTATCTCGCAATACTAATTTTCCTTAATGATTTGTTGTGCACCTGTGACATGCCCGTGATCAGTCTGATCAAGCAGATTGTTGTTGCTTTCATCCCGCAAGCCTACATTACCATCACAATGTGGGTTATCTTGTACTAAAGATCTGTGGAATGCCTTCACTAGAATTCGGTTCTTCGGTGAATTCATTGCGATGTTACCTACATGTTTCTCTCGGAATCTCCTTATATTCTTACAAGTTGTTTGAGTTACCGATAGAGTCATGTTGTGTGTCTTCTTGCTTGCTAGTGTAGACTCTGTGCTTGGTTGTAGACTCTGTGCTTGGTTGTAGACTCTGTGCTTGGTTGTAGACTCTGTGCTTGGTTGTAGACTCTGTGCTTGGTTGTAGACTCTGTGCTGGTTAGGTCTGGCTTGGTTGTAGAGTCTGTGCTTGGTTGTAGACTCTGTGCTTGGTTGTAGAGTCTGTGCTTGGTTGTAGAGTCTGTGCTTGGTTGTAGACTCTGTGCTTGTAGAGTCTGTGCTTGGTTGTAGACTCTGTGCTTGGTTGTGGAGTCTGTGCTTGGTTGTAGAGTCTGTGCTTGGTTGTAGACTCTGTGCTTGGTTGTAGACTCTGTGCTTGGTTGTAGACTCTGTGCTTGGTTGTAGACTCTGTGCTTGGTTGTAGACTCTGTGCTTGGTTGTAGACTCTGTGCTTGGTTGTAGACTCTGTGCTTGGTTGTAGACTCTGTGCTTGGTTGTAGACTCTGTGCTTGGTTGTAGACTCTGTGCTTGGTTGTAGACTCTGTGCTTGGTTGTAGACTCTGCTTGGTTGTAGACTCTGTGCTTGGTTGTAGACTCTGTGCTTGGTTGTAGACTCTGTGCTTGGTTGTAGACTCTGCTTGGTTGTAGACTCTGTGCTTGGTTGTAGACTCTGTGCTTGGTTGTAGACTCTGCTTGGTTGTAGACTCTGTGCTTGGTTGTAGACTCTGTGCTTGGTTGTAGACTCTGTGCTTGGTTGTAGACTCTGTGCTTGGTTGTAGACTCTGTGCTTGGTTGTAGACTCTGTGCTTGGTTGTAGACTCTGTGCTTGGTTGTAGACTCTGTGCTTGGTTGTAGACTCTGTGTTGTTGTTGTAGATCTTGCTTGTTGTGACATCTGTGCTTGGTTGTAGTCTTGTGCTTGTTTAGACTTCTGTGCTGTGGTTGTATACTCTGTGCTTGTTTGCTTGACATCTGTGCTTGTTTGTAGCTCTGTGCTTGGTTGTAACTCTGCTTGGTTTATTGATCTACTGGAGCTTGTTTATGACTCTGTTGCTTGGTTGTATACCTCTGCTTGGTGGTAGAACTCTGTGTTTGTAGACTCTGTGCTTTGTTGAAGACTCTGTGTTTTCGGATGTAGATCACTGGAATTTGTCATTCGGGATCTGTTCACTTTAATCTCACATGATCATTGGATTCTTCAACTTCTTTCAGTTTTCTTGTTTCTTTTTTCTGAATTAGGGCTTCTTTTAATTTTGTGTGTTTCCTGTTGACATCCTGATATGTGATTTTTTGTCTCATTGGTGCTTGTATCTAAGTTTTATTGATGCACGGTTGACTTTAATGAAATTATTTCTTGATTCTTTGTTGGTATTTCATGGAATGTCGTAAAATTTTTCTGATCATATGTTATCTGCTGAAGTTCACTAATTTTTGTGGTGGTTGTCGTCGCAAAGCCCAGGCAACTGTAGTTCTTTCATTAGGAAATCATTCATTCCTTTTTTAACTGCTCTCCTTTACACGTAGCTAACTTTCTGTTTTACTTAGCTTCCTGATTTTCCATTAATTTACACTAAGAAATTAAAGGGTCCATCTCTTATGAGTTTAATTTTGAATTTACGTTCCAGTGTTAACTGCGCGAGAAATGCTAGGTCCTTTTTGCTGCTTGGTGTCTTAGGAGACTAAAAGTCCTCTGGCACCATGTGGGTGTCAGTATTTTTCTAGTAATGTAATTCCACTTATCTTTGATTCTCTTGCTGCTCGTCAATTTTCTTGATTATGTCGTTACTCTGTATATATGTTGGTTTCAGCTACTGGTCACAATGCTGTATGTGTGAGGATTGGCGTCAGCAAGAAGGACCTGGTACATCTGGGTTAACTTTCATCTGTGAGTAATCGGAAAATACATTTATACTTGCTGCATTTTTTATTTTTCTTTATAGCTCTAACTAATTTTTATAAATTAGTATCGTAACGACCTGTCCCATTAACTTTCTATTTTCAATGCTTTGTGCCCATCGTTTAGAGCTTTATTTTGAATATAGCAGCATATAATAAAATTATGTTTTGTGCACTGCATTATCCCTAGGAAGCCCGATGTTATCATGGTTTCCATGACTGCCATAAGTCTGGGTGGGTTTTGTTGCTTATCGTAATTCAATAATTTCTTTAAGATGTTCAACTCTCTGTTGGTATAGATACATACTTCATGTATCTCCTGTTGGCAGGTAGTTGTATGGGTCGTGGAACGGTGGTGAAGACCAGCACAATAATGTGGTAGTGAAGAATAGGAGAAAAAGTGATGTTTATATTGTGGGACTTGGTATGTGGTTTGGAGGTAAGATAGAGAAAGTGAGTGGGGTGTTGGGGATACTTGCTGAATGTTCTTGGTATACTTGTATACTGTACGTAGTAAGCTAATGTGGATGTGGTGGTTTACAATGTAGACAAGTTGATAAGACATATATTAAACTGTTAGTTAAATTTATTCCGAGATGTTTCGCCTACACAGTAGGCTTCTTCAGTCGAATACAGAGGCAATAGAAACAGTTGAGATGTGATGATGTAATAGTCCATCACCCTAGAAGATGAGTGTTGAGGAGGTCAGTCCCTCTGTCTGGAGAAGGGTTACAGTGTGTGTGGGTATGGGAAGGTGGGGAAGAGAAGTTATAGATGGTGGAGTGAGGGACGTGCTTCAGGAGGACAGGAAAGAAGTTTGTACTGACAAGGTTTGGACGTAGGAACGTTTGTGGGTGTGGTGTGGTAGACAGTGGTGTAACCCGCCGAGTAGAAATAATCACACTGGTAGCAAGCAATCATTATTATACAAGTATTTCCTGCTACCATCGTGATCATTTACTTCCACCAGTGTTTATTTTCATGATGTTTGTTGTGTCTGGGGATGAGTCTCTCCCCCGGTGATCTCTTGGATCCTTCTTCCTCAAAAACAAAAACCAAACCTCATAACATTTCTCAGGTTTCTCTCTTTTTTTTTTTGTATAGCATTTGTAGTTACCTGTGTAGGAAGGATCGCTCAGAGAGAAAGTGTTCGGGATTCTTCGCGTGTGTGTGTACTTACCTGATTGTATTCACCAGTTTGTGGTTGCAGGGGTCGAGGCACAGCTCCTCGCCCCGCCTCTTCGCTGATCGCTACTAGGTCCACTCTTTCCCTGCTCCAAGAGCTTTATCGTACCTCTTCTTAAACCTGTGTATGGATCCTGCCTCCACTATATCACTCTCTAGATGTATGTGTGCGTGTATGTACTCACCTAGTTGGACTCACCTAGTTGAGGTTGCGGGGGTCGAGTCCGAGCTCCTGGCCCTGCCTCTTCACTGATCGCTACTAGGTCACTCTCCCTGAGCCGTGAGCTTTATCATACCTCTGCTGTATGTATGTGTGTATGTGTGTGTGTATGTGTGTGTGTATGTGTGTGTGTGTGTGTGTGTGTGTGTGTGTGTGTGTGTGTGTGCGTGTGTGTGTGTGTGTGTGTGTGGTTGTATGTGTGTGTGTGTGCTCACCTATATGTACTCACTTATATGTGGTTGCAGGGGTCGAGTCATAGCTCCTGGCCCCGCCTCTTCACTGGTCGATACTAATTCACTCTCTCCCTACTCCATGATCTTTGTCATACGTCTTCTTAATGCTATGGAACTTGCTTCCACAACTTCACTCTCCAAATTATTCCACTTCCTGACAACTCTAAGGCTAAAGAAATACTTCCTAACATCCCTATGACTCATCTGGGTTTTCAGCTTCCAATTGTGTCCCCTTGTTCCTGTATCCCATCTCTGAAACATTCGATCCCTGTCCACCTTGTCAATGCCTCTCAGTATTTTATATGTTATCATGTCCCCTCTATCCCTCCTATCCTCTAGTGTCATCAGGTTGAGTTCCCTTAACCTCTCCTCATAAGACACCCCTCAGTTCCAGGACTAATCGTGTTGCAAATTTTTGCACTTTTTCCAATTTCGTGACATATTTGGCTAGGTGAGGGTTCCATACTGGCGCTGCATACTCCAGTATAGGCCTTACGTACACGGTGTACAATGTCGTGAATGACTCCTTACTCAGATGTCTAAACGCCAATCTCAGGTTTGCCAATCTCCCATATGCTGCAGCAGTTATTTGACTGATGTGTGCCTCAGGGGACAAGTTCGTTATAATGCTTACCCCAAGATCCTTTTCTTTAATTGACGTTTGCAGCTTTTGATTTCTTAACCTGTACGCCGTCTGCGGTCTTGTGTGTCCTTCCCCAAATTCATGACCTTACACTTACTGGGGTTAAACTCCAGGAGCCATTTTTCGGACCATACTTGTAGTCTGTCCAGATCCCTTTGTAATCTTAACTGATCCTCGCCCACTTGCATTCTCCTCATCAGTTTCACATCATCAGCGAACAGTGACACTTCTGAATCTATTCCTTCCACCATGTCATTCACGTATACAAGAAACAGCACCGGGCCTAGGACTGAACCTTGTGGAACCCCACTCGACACATGCGCCCACTCCGACACTTCAGCACGTACCAACACTCGTTGTTTCCTTCCTGTCAGGTATTTCCTGATCCATTGCAGTACTTTCCCTGTTATTCCTGCCAACTCCTCTAATTTTTGCATCAGTCTCTTGTGTGGTACTGTGTCAAAAGCCTTCTTGCAGTCTATAAAGATGCAATCTACCCATCCCTCTCTCTCCTGTCTTACTTCTGTTACCTTATCGTAGAACTCAAGTAGATTTGTGACACAGGATTTCCCATCTCTGAAGCCGTGCTGACTGTCATGTATGAGCCCAATCTTTTCAATGTGTTCCACCACTCTTCTCCTGATAATCTTTTCCATGACTTTACATACTATACAAGTCAGTGACACTGGTCTGTAGTTTAACGCTGCCTGTCTGTCTCCTTTCTTAAAAATTGGAACTACATGTGCTGTCTTACACGCCTCAGGCAACTGCCCTGTTTCGATAGATTTACTGAAGATTGCCGCTAGCGGCTCACACAGTTCTTTTGCTCCCTCTCTTAGTATCCATAGAGATTTGTTATCTGGGCCCAGCACCTTTGAGGTATTTAGTTTGTCTAGCAGTTTCTTCACCTCTACCTTGGTTATGTGTATTGTGTACAGCACCTGCTGGTGCACCCTACCTCCACAGTTTGCTGGAAGCATTCCTGACTCTATTGTGAATACTTCTCTAAATCTTTTGTTTAGTTCATCACATACTTCCTGGTCACTCTTTGTCAGCTCCCTCCTTCTTTCCTCAGCCTGATTACCTGGTCCTTGACTGTTGTTTTTCTCCTAATGTGACTGTATAACAACTTTGGTTCAGATTTGGCTTTTGATGCTGTGTCGTTCTCGTATTGTCTCTGGGCCTCTCTCCTTATCCTTGCATATTCGTTTCTGGTTCTTCTGCTCAGCTCCTTGTTTTCTTGAGTCCTTTGCCTTTTACACTTTTTCCATGCTCTAGCACATCTGGCTTTGGCCTCTTTGCACCTCCAGTTAAACCATCGTATATATATATATATATATATATATATATATATATATATATATTATATATTATATATATATATATATATATATATATATATATATATATATATATTATATAATGTCGTGCCTAATAGGTAAAACTGGTCAAATATCAAGAACTCATTTAAAATTAAGTCCTTTCTAAAATTTTCTCTTATACGTTTAAAGATATATTTTTTCATTAATGTTAATGTAAAAGTTTATAATTTTGCACCATAAGAATCTTAGAAAACTTACCTAACCTTATTATAACAAGCTCAGTTTATTTTAGCCTAATCCAACTAAATATATTTTAGATACGTCTACAATAATTTAATGCTAAACAAACACAATGAAATTTATTTTTTTTCGTTAGGGTCAGAATGATTTTTTGGGAAATTATTGCATACACAAATTTTCGCTTGTCTTACATGGCAAGATAAGCGTTGCTATTTATGCCAAGATCGCAAGTTTTACATATATGTTTACATATATGTTTTGCATATGTATATATATATATATTGTGTGTGTGTGCTCGTGCGTGCGTGCATATGCATACATATACACTGTTGCATATGTATGTGTTGTATGCGTGTGCAGGTGCATGACTGTGCATATTTAAATATTGTAGATGAATGGTTCAGAGAACCGACATGTTGATAAATTAGACACATGTGCAACTCTTGGGTATCTTTATTGAGGAAATGTTTCGCCACACAGTGGCTTCATCAGTCCATATATAGGAGAAACTTGAAGAACAGGAGGAGAATGAGCTAATCAGTCCCTCAACCTTGAGTTTATAAGCTGCTTCTCCGCACATATGCCGTATTCTATTCAAGATTGATGGACTGACCACATCGACTCAAGGCTGAGGGACTGATTACCTCATTCTCCTCCTGTTCTTCAAGTTTCTCCTGTGTATGGACTGATGAAGCCACTGTGTGGCGAAACGTTTCCTCAGTAAAGATACCCAAGAGTGCACATGTGTCTAATTTATCCACATATTTAAATATGTATTTTTCTATACTTTCATGTGCTTGCGTGCATTTATATGTGTGAGAATGTATATATGTATTTCTGTGTAGATGTATGGATGGTTATGTTTATGCATGTGTGTATGTTTGACGAACCTGGCCCATGGTCGGGCTCCGAGAGTAGTGAGACTCTCGAAACTTATTAAAAGTATATCAAAGGTATGTACACTTTTGTATATTTAGGTGTGTGTGTGTGTATGTATTGTTACGTAACGTATGTCTCTGTATGTGTGCAGGTATATATATATATATATATATATATATATATATATATATATATATATATATATATATATTGTGGGTTGTCGTGAGGACCTGTCTAGTTGGACCAGCGGACCTACTGCAGTGTTCCTCTTTTCTTATGGTCCAGTATTGTCCGCGTCAGGTGTTTCTTGTTGTGGGAGTTGACTGTGAGGTGTGGTCTAAGCCCTTTTATTGCCTTCCTTTGATGTATTACTTTCATAGTTCCTTGACAATGTAGTAGTCACGAAAGCGCTTGGAATTTCACTACTCTTTCACAGTGGTTGTTTTGCATGATTTAAAATCACTGTTTACGGACTTATTGCATTGTGTGTGTTTGTGTTGTTTGTTTGTGTGTTGTTGTGTGTGTGTGTGTTACTGTTGTAGTGTTGTGTGCGTGTGTGTGTTGTGTGTGTGTTGTGGTGTGTGTGATGTGTGGTGTGGCGTGTGTGTGTGTGTGTGTGTGTGTGTAGTGTGTGTGTGTGTTGTGTGTGTGGTTGTGTGTGTGTTGTAGTTGTTGTGTGTGTGTGTGTGTGTGTGTTGTGTCGTGTGTGGGGGGGGGTGTGTGTGTACGTGTGTGGGGTGTGTGTGTGTGTGTGTGTGTACGTGTGTGTGTGGTGTGTGTGTGTTTGTGTTTTGTGTGTGTGTGTTTCGTGTGTGTGTGTGTGGTGTGTGTGTGTGTGTGGTGGTGTGTTGTGTTGAATTAGATTAACGTTTATTGATGCGCATGTATGTCACCACATTCTCGAGCCATTACGCCATACTACCATTCTAGAGCCTTACGACCATACCATTCTCGAGCATTACCACCACTTCACATTCTGAGTCCATTATCACCACTACCACCATTTCAGAGCCATTACACACTACCCATTCGTCAGAGCATTTACCACCACTACCCATTCTCAGAGCATTACCCAGTACTACCATTCTCAGTGCATTACACCACTCCACCATTTGAGCCATTACACCACTATATCATTTCGAGCCATTACACACTACCACTTCTCAGAGCTTTACCACCACTACTCATTCTCAGAGCATTACCACACTACCATTCTCAGAGCCATTACCACCTATCCACATCAGAGCCATTACACCACACCACCATTCTCAGAGCCATTACCACCACTACCACCATTCTCAGAGCCATTACCACCACTACCACCATTCTCAGAGCCATTACCACCACTACCACCATTCTCAGAGCCATTACCACCACTACCACCATTCTCAGAGCCATTACCACCACTACCACCATCCTCAGAGCCATCACCACCACCATCCTCAGAGCCATCACCGCCACTACCACCATCATTCACCACCATTCTCCAAGCCATCATCACCACTACCACCATCGTATGCATATGTATATATGTAAATCTATAACCTATAACATCAGTCAGTGTGTCGGTGAGAGCTGCAGCAGTAGTGAAGCTAAAGTTGTGTACAGTCATCTCATGGAAATCAGTATCAGGAATGGTCCATATAAAATCGAGCAGAGAGCACCTGTACATCTCAATTGCTCTATGAACGTTCAGTGTCTGACAGATGCGATGAGCGGTTTTGAAAACTGACTTGTCGGTTTTCAAAACCGTTTATCACATCTGTCAGACACGCAGGAGCTCTCTGCTCGATTTTATATGGACCATTCCTGATACTGTCAGACACTGCAACATTATGGAATCTTGATACAAGGAATATCTTCAACACTTGTCCAACCTTTGGACAAGACCTACTTACACTGGTGTATGATTCCACTGTGACTCCGCCGCCTCCTGCTTCCACTCACCTGATTACAGTGTATAATCTATTTCTTCGACCATATGCTGTACTTTCTTCAAGATTGATAGACTGAACATCGATTCCATGCTGAAGGACTGATTACCTCAAACTTCTCCTCTCTTTCCACCGTTCTTCTTTGTATTGGACTGATGAAACCACTGTGTGGCGAAACGTTTCCTCGGTAAAGATATCCAAGTGTCTCAGTCTTCAACGAACCTTCACTTAGTAACAGCTGACAGAGTTTAAGATATGAAACCAGGTTAAACGAGACCTTCTGAAGATGTAAACGATGACCCTAAATGATGTGAGGGAGCTTGAAGGTAGAACTTGAGTTGTATTGGAAATGGGTTGGGCACATATATTAGTTTCAAGGTTTGGGTTTGAGAAGAACCTGCCTAGTATGGGTCAGTAGGCTTGTTGAAGTGTTCCTCCTTATGTTCTTAAAACTATGAAAAACAGAAGCGGTGGACAAGCAACGATAATGTGATCAGTCCATTAGCTTTGAAGAAGTAATTTAGAGGTGGTCAGTCCCTCAGTCTTGAGAAGCATCTAGCTGTATGATCTGGATAAATGTGAAGCTGAGCGGTTTGTTGGTTAATGGGGTTTAAGTGGTATCAACTACACTAAGGTCATTATGGCTGCACCTAACCTTTTAATCTCTGCACGTAACTTTAATCTCTAAAATAAGAATTAAAGAAAACTCTCATATATATGATGAGAGTAATATTCCTCATAATGTACACATCTGTGAGCTGCAACACCAGAATTGCACCTTTAAGTAAGTTTATTTAGACACAGGTATACATGAGTACATTTATCATACAGTATGTAAATTACTTAAAATGCCCCTCCCCCCCCCCCAAAAAAAAAAAAAAAGTCAGAGAAAGTGACATATTTTACACTGGACCCAAAAGCGAGGTGTGGGATGATACACAAATAACCCTCACATAGGAGAAACTTATGACAATTAGATCCGACTTGGAACAAGTGTCAGAGGGAGTGAGAGATGTGCTGCTGGAATATGAGAATTAAGGAGCACTACAACATTGATGTCATCGCTGGGAAAACTTTTGAATGAGTTGAGAAGTGACGAAGCTGGTAACTTGTGGCATGAGTTACTCTGAGGTGATGGTAGAACGTTTAACACAGTGCTGTTGATTCTAACAAAGAAAACGTACAAGAGATGATTATGGTAGTTCAAGGTCCTCTTCCCCCACCACCCCAATCCTTCCTTACTCATCCCTCCAGTGTCTCGCCCTCCCCCAACGTCTTTCCCTTCCCCACCGTCTTTCCCTCCACTAGTGTTGCTCCCTCTCCTCACCCCGTCCATCTCTCCCCTTAATCTCCGCCTCAGTCAACTATTCAGATTCAAAGAAGCGCCCTCCCACATCAAGAAGCACATTTATAAGGTGATGATTAGACCTTTGCTGGAGTACTCTTGCATACCCATGTCAATAACTAAATCCAACATGCTACAGCTTGAAAGAGTCCAAAACAGAGCACTCCGCTTCATCACTGGCACCAGGCTTAGAGACAGAATCAGGATGGAAGACCTGCACGTCCAACAGGATATCGTTGCAAATAATGTCAGGCTAGATAAACTAAAAAGGAGACAACTATATGGCATGCAGGAACTCTATATATCAGACAGAGAACACTCTCCCCAACCAACACACCTCCTCACAGAACCCACAGAATGACCCTCCAACAAAGAGTCCGATGCTTCATTCACAAGGAGAACTTCCCAAGACCAAGGATCCTGAGTGACCTCCCCGAAGAAATAGAAGAATGGATACCACCGGAACCATTCTATGTCCAACAACAAGGATAAATGCACCTCACTTTTGGGAGACTTACTTCTATCAGACTACACCTTACAACTAACCTGTAACATCTACAAACATCCTACGACGGGACACCTCAGAAACTGCTTAGCCAACCAACTCCGGGTTAGCAGTTAATCTCCGTCGAACACCCTGCAAATACCATCTGCAACAGCAGCTTTACGTCCTTTTGCGCAAAAAAAGGCAGTTGCAAATACTATGCAGCCTTCCAACTCAGCGGCATGCAGGTATTCAACTCAGCGGCATGCAGGTATACAACTCAGCGGCATGCAGGTATTCAACTCGCGGCATGCAGGTATTCAACTCAGCGGCATGCAGGTATTCAACTCAGCGGCATGCAGGTATTCAACTCAGCGGCATGCAGGTATTCAACTCAGCGGCATGCAGGTATTCAACTCAGCGGCATGCAGGTATTCAACTCAGCGGCATGCAGGTATACAACTCAGCGGCATGCAGGTATTCAACTCAGCGGCATGCAGGTATTCAACTCAGCGGCATGCAGGTATTCAACTCAGCGGCATGCAGGTATACAACTCAGCGGCATGCAGGTATTCAACTCAGCGGCATGCAGGTATTCAACTCAGCGGCATGCAGTATTCAACTCAGCGGCATGCAGGTATACAACTCAGCGGCATGCAGGTATACAACTCAGCGGCATGCAGGTATACAACTCAGCGGCATGCAGGTATACAACTCAGCGGCATGCAGGTATACAACTCAGCGGCATGCAGGTATTAACTCAGCGGCATGCAGGTATTCAACTCAGCGGCATGCAGGTATACAACTCAGCGGCATGCAGGTATTCAACTCAGCGGCATGCAGGTATACAACTAAGCGGCATGCAGGTATACAACTAAGCGGCATGCAGGTATACAACTAAGCGGCATGCAGGTATACAAACTAAGCGGCATGCAGGTATACAACTAAGCGGCATGCAGGTATACAACTAAGCGGCATGCAGGTATACAACTAAGCGGATGCAGGTATACAACTAAGCGGCATGCAGGTATACAACTAAGCGGCATGCAGGTATACAACTAAGCGGCATGCAGGTATACAACTAAGCGGCATGCAGGTATACAACTAAGCGGCATGCAGGTATACAACTAAGCGGCATGCAGGTATACAACTAAGCGGCATGCAGGTATACAACTAAGCGGCATGCAGGTATACAACTAAGCGGCATGCAGGTATACAACTAAGCGGCATGCAGGTATACAACTAAGCGGCATGCAGGTATACAACTAAGCGGCATGCAGGTATATAAACTAAGCGGCATGCAGGTATACAACTCAGCGGCATGCAGGTATACAACTAAGCGGCATGCAGGTATACAACTAGCGGCATGCAGGTATACAACTAAGCGGCATTGCAGGTATACAACTAAGCGGCATGCAGGTATATACAACTAAGCGGCATGCAGGTATACAACTAAGCGGCATGCAGGTATACAACTAAGCGGCATGCAGGTATACAACTAAGCGGCATGCAGGTATACAACTAAGCGGCATGCAGGTATACAAACTAAGCGGCATGCAGGTATACAACTAAGCGGCATGCAGGTATACAACTAAGCGGCATGCAGGTATACAACTAGGCGGCATGCAGGTATACAACTCAGCGGCATGCAGGTATACAAACTACTAGCGGCATGCAGGTATACAAACTAAGCGGCATGCAGGTATACAACTAAGCGGCATGCAGGTATACAACTAAGCGGCATGCAGGTATACAACTCAGCGGCATGCAGGTATACAACTAAGCGGCATGCAGGTATACAACTAAGCGGCATGCAGGTATACAACTAAGCGGCATGCAGGTATACAACTCAGCGGCATGCAGGTATACAACTGGTATAACTGTGTGCAGCTGATGGGCAGGAGGTATACCTATCTTATGAATTTAATGTATTCATGAATAACACAACACAGTGTGTGTAGTACAGTGGTATCGGGTAGTACAGTTGTATCGGGTAGTACAGTGGTATCGGGTAGTACAGTGGTATCGGATAGTACAGTGGTATCGGATAGTACAGTGGTATCGGGTAGTACAGTGGTATCGGGTAGTACAGTGGTATCGGGTAGTACAGTGGTATCGGGTAGTACAGTGGTATCGGATAGTACAAGTGTATGGGTAGTACAGTGGTATGGTAGTATAAGTACAGTGGTATCGGGTTAGTACAGTGGTATCGGGTAGTAGTACCAGTAAGTGGTATCGGATAGTACAAGGGTATCGGGTAGTACAGTGGTATCGGGTAGTACAGTGGTATCGGGTAGTACAGTGGTATCGGGTAGTACAGTGGTATCGGGTAGTACAGTGGTATCGGATAGTACAAGGGTATCGGGTAGTACAGTGGTATCGGGTAGTACAGTGGTATCGGGTAGTACAGTGGTATCGGGTAGTACAGTGGTATCGGATAGTTACAAGGGTATCGGGTAGTACAGTGGTATCGGGTAGTACAGTGGTTATCGGGTAGTAACAGTGGTATCGGGTTAGTACAGTGGTATCGGTGTTATACAGTGGTGTCGGGTAGTATAGTGGTATCGGATAGTACAGTGATGTCGGGTAGTACAGTATTTAAGTGACTCGGGTAGTCATGGTATCGGGTAGTACAGTGATGTCGGTAGTACATTGGTATCGGGTAGTACAGTGATGTCGGGTGGTAGTTACAGTGGTATCGGGTAGTACAGTGGTATCGGGTAGTACAGTACGTAGTACAGTGGTTCGGGTAGTACAAGGGTACAGTACGTGGTATCGGTAGTACAGTGGTAACGGGTAGGGTAGGTACAGTGGTATCGGGTAGTACAGTGGTGATCGGTAGTACAGTGGTATCGGATAGTACAAGGGTATTGGTAGTACAGTGGATTCGGGTAGTACAGTGGTATCGGGTAGTACAGTGTTCGGGTAGTACAGGTATCGGTAGTACAGTGGTATCGGGTAGTATAGTACAGTGTATCGGGTAGTACAGTGGTATGTAGCGGGTGGGTGTACAGTGGTATCGGGTAGTACAGTGTGTTTCGGGTAGTGTTAGTCAGTGGTATCGGATAGTACAGTGATGTCGGGTAGTACAGTGGTATCGGGTAGTACAGTGATGTCGGGTAGTACAGTGGTATCGGGTAGTACAGTGATGTCGGGTAGTACAGTGGTATCGGGTATACAGTGATTGGTAGTACTGGTATGGTAGTTACAGTGATGTCGGGTAGTAGAGTGGTATCGGTTAGTACAGTGATGTCGGGTAGTAGTGGTATCGGTTAGTACAGTGATGTCGGGTAGTACAGTGGTATCGGTTAGTACAGTGATGTCGGGTAGTACAGTGGTATCGGTTAGTACAGTGGTATCGGGTAGTGCAGTTGTATCAGGTAGTACAGTGATATCGGGTAGTACAGTGATATCGGGTAGTACAGTGATATCGGGTAGTACAGTGGTATCGGATAATACAGTGGTATCGGGTAGTACAGTTATATTGGGTAGTACAGTGTATCGGTTTTATCAGGTAGCTTTTTAGTAGTGGTAGAACAGTGATATCGGGTAGTACAGTGATATCGAGTAGTACAGTGGTATCGGGTAGTACAGTGATATCGGGTAGTATAGTGGTATCGGATAGTACAGTGGTATCGGGTAGTACAGTTATATCGGGTAGTAGAGTGGTATCGGATAGTGGTATCGGGTAGGACAGTGGTATCATGTAGTACAGTAGTATCGGGTAGTAGAGTGGTATTGGGTAGTACAGTGATATCGGATAGTACATTGGTATCAGGTAGTACAGTTATATCGGTAGTTCATTGGTATCGGATAGTACAGTGGTATCGGGTAATACAGTGATATCGGGTAGTAGAGTGGTATCGGATAGTAGTGGTATCAGTACAGTTATATCGGGTAGTAGTGATATCGGGTAGTACAGTGGTATCGGGTAGTAGAGTGGTATCAGGTAGTAGAGTGGTATCGGGAAGTAGAGTGGTATCGGGTAGTACAGTGGTATCGGGTAGTACAATGGTATCAGGTAGTACAGTGGTATCGGGTAGTAGAGTGGTATCGGGTAGTAGAGTGGTATCAGGTAGTAGAGTGGTATCGGATAGAGTGGTATCGGGTAGTAGTGGTATCAGGTAGTACAGTGATATCGGGTAGTAGAGTGGTATCGGGTAGTAGAGTGGTATCAGGTATGTAGAGGTGGTATCGGATGAGGTGGTAATTCGGGTAGTAGTAGTGGTATCAGGTAGTACAAGTGATATCGGGTAGTAGAGTGGTTATCGGATAGACCACACAGTGGTATCGGGTGTAGGGGAGGGGAGAGAAGTAGGCAGGTTGTGGTAACAGCAGTACTGTGATGATCGGGTCAGTAGTAGAGTGGTATCGGGTAGTAGGTGGTATAGGTATGTAGAGTGGTATAGGGTAGTAGAGTGGTATCGGGTAGTAGAGTGGTATCAGGTAAGTATGAGTATCGGGTAGAGTGTGGTAATCAGGTAGTATGGGAGTGGTATCAGGTAGAGAGTGGTATCGGGTAGTAGAGTGTATCGGGTAGTAGATGGTATACGGTTAGTAGAGTGGTATCAGGTAGTAGAGTGGTATCGGGTAGTAGAGTGGTATCGGGTAGTACAATGGTATCAGGTAGTACAGTGGTATCGGGTAGTAGAGTGGTATCAGGCAATAGATGGTATCGGATAGTAGTGGTATCGGGTAGTAGAGTGGTATCAGGTAGTACAGTGGTATCGGGTAGTAGAGTGGTATCGGGTAGTACAGTGGTATCGGGTAAGGGAGAGAAGTAGGGCAGGTGTGGTAACAGCAGCTACAGTGATATCGGGTAGTAGAGTGGTATCAGGTAGTAGAGTGGTATCGGGTAAGGGAGAGAAGTATGGGGAGGTGTGGTAACAGCAGCTACAGTGGTATCGGGTAGTAGAGTGTTCAGGGTTAAGTAGGAGTGGTATCGGGTAAGGGAGAGAAGTATGGGGAGGTGTGGTATCAGCAGCTACAGTGGTATCGGGTAGTAGAGTGGTATCAGGTAGAGTGGTATCGGTTAGTTAGAGTGGTATTCTGGTAAGGGTATGAGACGTATGGGGTAGGTTTGATGGTAACAAGCAGCTACAGTGGTATCGGGTAGTAGAGTGGTATCAGGTAGAGAGTGGTATCGGGTAGAGAGGTATCGGGTAAGGGAGAGAAGTCTGGGGAGGTGTGGTAACAGCAGCTACAGTGGTATCGGGTAGTAGAGTGGTATCAGGTAGTAGAGTGGTATCGGGTAAGGGAGAGAAGTATGGGGAGGTGTGGTTACAGAGCTACAGTGGTATCGGGTAAGTAGAGTGAGTTATCGGGTTAAGGGAGAGAAGTATGGGATGTGGATGTGGTAATTCAGGCAGCTAAAGTTGGTTATCGGGTAGTAGAGTGGTATCAGGTAGTAGAGTGGTATCGGGTAAGGGAGAGAAGTATGGGGAGGTGTGGTAACAGCAGCTACAGTGGTATCGGGTAGTAGAGTGGTATCAGGTTAGTAGAGTGGTATCGGGTAAGGGAGTAGAAGTATGGGAGGTGTAACAGCAGCTACAGTGGTATCAGGTAGTAGAGTGGTATCGGGTAAGGGAGAGAAGTCTGGGGAGGTGTGGTAACAGCAGCTACAGTGATATCGGGTAGTAGAGTGGTATCAGGTAGTAGAGTGGTATCGGGTAAGGGAGAGAAGTATGGGGAGGTGTGGTAACAGCAGCTACAGTGGTATCGGGTAGTAGAGTGGTATCGGGTAAGGGAGAGAAGTGTGGGGAGGTGTGGTAAGAGCAGCTAGCTGACCACTTTCACCCAGCAGTAAGTACCTGCGAGTTAGTGGGTTGTTGTGGGTGACTTACTAAGTCACACTGCCTTGCCTTATGCACCTTCACACGTTATTAGTTTTAATTAACTTTTAATATTTTCTGCTTCTTCGTCTCCTCCTCATTCTTCATCTTCTTCTTCTTCGTCTCCTCGTCCTTCCCTCCTTTTTTTTCTTCTTTGTCTTTTTGTTCAACATTGCAGTGTTGTGATCATTATTTATTGGTGCGTTGAAATTCCGGTACGTGTAGTGGTACTCACCTAGTTGAGTTCCAGAGGGTCGAGTTCCAAGCTCCTGTGTGTCGTGATGGGGTGTGTGTGTCGGTGTGTGTGTGTGTTGTGTGTGTAGTGTTGTTGGGTGGTGGTGTGTGTGGTGTGTGTGTCGTGGTATGTGTGTGTGTATACTCACCTATTATGTAGTTACGGGGTCGAATTGGTCGATTCATAGCTCCTGGCACCGCTATTCACTGGTCACTACTGTGTGGTGTGACCTGGCTTGTTGCCCAGATTCTTGCCTCAGTACGTAATCTGCGCCACTCCAACCCTCCCTTCCCCTCCCTTCCACACCCTCTCCTCCCCATCCCTCCCTCCTTACCAACACTCTCCCCTCCTACAAACACCTCCCCTCCTTACCAACACACTCCCTCCCACAACCCTTCCCTCCCACCACCTTCCCTCTCACCACCTCCCCTCCACCACCCTCCCCTCTCATCACCCTCCCGTCCCAAAACCCTCCTCTCCCACCACCCTCCTCTCCCACAACCCTTCCACAACCCTCCCTCCCACAACCCTCCCCTCCTTTCCCACCACCCTCCCCTACCACAACCCTCCCCTCCCACCACCTACCCTCCCAAAACCCTCCTCTCCCACCACCCCTCCCAAAACCCTCCCCTCCCAAAGCCCTCCCCTCCCACCACCCTCCTCTCCCACCACCCTCCTCTCCCACCACCCCTCCCAAAACCCTCTCTCTCCTTTACATCACCCTCCCCTCCCTCCACCCTCCTCCACCCCCACTTTCCTTCCCACCACCCTTCCCTACCGCCACCCTCCCTTCCCACCACCCTCGGGTGTTGGGAAGGGAGGACCCTTCCCAACACCCTCGTCTCCCTTCACACTACTCTCCCTTCAAACCACCATCCCCTACCGCCACCTTCCCTTCCCACAACCCTCCCCTACCGCCACCTTCCCTTCCCACAACCCTCCCCTCCCTTCCCATCACCCTCCCCTCCCATCGCCCTCCCTTACCACCGCCCTTCCCTCCCTAACCACCATCCTCTCTCACCACCCTCCCGTCCCTTACCCCCACCCTCCCCTCCCTAACCACCACCCTCTTCTCCCTTCGCACAACCCTCAATATCCTCCCTCTCCTTCCATCCCCTCCCACCCCTCTCCCCTCCCACCCTCTCCTTTCCCTATCCCTACCACCTATCCCACCCCTCCCACCCACCACCCAATTATTGTTTGTAATAAAGTTGGTAGAATTACCGACAATATGTAAAGTAAAAGGACACAAGTGCAAGTAACGTGACATTTTATTGTGGCAACGTTTCGCCACAATAAAAATGTCACATTAGTTGCACTTGTGTCCTTCCAATTATTGTTGTTATTATTATATAAGGAAGCGGTAAATCCTCAGGAATCATATACGTCTGGGAAATGGGAGATAAATAGGTTGAAAATGAGGATGAGGAGAGCTCAGGTACCTTGGGTCAAGAACTTTGGTCATTATCGGCGTGCCTCAGGAACACGTGTTTTCATAGATTACTGACAAGTGTGTCCTGCACAGGTGTTGACATTGGACCACGAACCATGGACAGACAGCAACCCGGGACAGCCCTACACACTGCTGAGCGCACGTCTGGACCGGTGAGTATAACTGTTACCTTTGTTGACCATTGAGTACCTCTGGACCACTGAATAACTGTCACATCTGTGAATAAGTAAGACACATGTAAAAGGGTTAGGTGTCTGTATTCTGAAACGTTTCGCCTACATAGTAGACTTCTTCAGTGGAATACAGAGGAGGCAGCGGAAGCAGTAGAGATATAAAGACGACTCAGTCGATCACCTTCGAAGACTTAGTGTTGAAGTGGTCAGTCCCTCAGCCTGAAAAAGAGTTCAGTGTGAAGCCGAGCTTACAGGCTGGCAGCTTATATACCGTCAGAGATGAGGCTCAGATAATCATGACGACAAAAGAGGGTGGGTGAAATCCCACAAGACTTAGAGAGTGAAGATGTAACTCCTTCCCATGAAGAAGGTATTAGAGTGCTAACCAAAAATTACAGACCAGTAGACCGAAATACATTTTTTGTGGAACAGCACAGTTTGCACAACCCAGACCAACATGGATTCAAAGCTGGAAGATCATATTTGTTACAACTATTACCTCACCATAACAGGATTACAATGGCATTGCAAGAAAACGAAAATTCACATTTGTTATACATGAATTAGACAAATGCGATCGTGGGGCGATAGGTATAACAGGGAAAGAAGGTAAATAAATTTTCAGCTTTCGAACAAATAGGACACAAAGGGTAATAGTAAACAGAGAAAAACCCAAGATTAGCAAAGTAAGAAGCTCATTACCCTAAGGCAGAGTCCTGGCGCCTTTGCTGTTTCTTATTCTCATAGCAGACATAAAAAAACACTCGCACAGTTTCGTATCATCATTTGCAGATATCAGAATAATTATAAAAACCACCTCGGTAGAAGACACGAAAAAATTGCTTGATATAAACAGTCTTCCATTAGGCAGTGGAGAATAACATGACGTTCAGTAGCAGGCAGATAATGGCAAATGCCGACCACTGGGAATTAAGATTCTGGTAGCTGGGGATAATTTAATACAAAATTTCTCCCAAGGCTGGGCTTTATCCAGGTACACATGAATGTCCAAATATACCGCTTTATACGGGAAACAAGCACTATGGGGTCAGGCTCAGAGAAAGACGTGTTTCACACATGATCATTAACTTGTGAGAGCAGTGCACCTGACACACTGGCATATTTTACCGAAACACCTATTCAAAATGATGGCATAGTCAGCAGCTCACACTTGTGACATTCTGGAGACCTACCTCTCCAGGCTCAAAAATGTGGTCAATAAAACACGAAACTCGTTAGTATGGACGTGCCCTACCTCTTCACTGGAGTCCCCAGCGATTAAGTAATTTTCTTATTTACAGCTCTGTCACTGTAGACCTCAGCTTGCCTCTTCCTGTACAGGATTTCATAGATCTTGTTTAACCTTATGTCAGGTTCAACTTCTTCACCCTCGGTAATAGCTTTTACAAACAGAAATTTGGAATGGCTTTGAGTTCATCCCTCAGTGTAGTTTTAACAAACATCTATTAAGAACACCTTGAGAGGGACCATTTTAAACATCCTACAACATATTAATTGGCTTAGGTATGTGGGTGATATACTGGTGATAGTTCCCGGGCGTTTCAGTCAAACTCAGTTCAGAGACTCACTTAACATGGTTGAGACCTCCATACAATTCACACTAGAAGAGACGGATCGTTACCCTCTCTGGATGTCTTACTCATCAAGGACAGAGATACTCTTAATCGCAGCTTGAATGATTCGCCGATACATGTCGCGGCTCGGGTCTTTTCCAGATGGTGACCCGGCGCTTAATCGCAAGGTATACTTAATAGGTGGGTTGGAATGGTTGGTTTTGAGAAGGATCTGCCTTGTATGGGCCAGTGGGCCTCTTGCAGTGTTCCTCCATTCTTATGCTCTTAAACCCAGCAGTAAAAATGACTTAATACACTGCTTTTCCCACCATGACCACAAAACCAAAAGGGAAGTTTGTGTGTCGTGGATTTCTTTCTCCGAGCACTCCTAATTTGCAGTGATAAATGTCTTTTAGAAGAACATCAGTATATTGAGGAGGTGTTCACTAGCTTCAAATTCCCATTGCACATTATCCACGCTTGCGAACAGAGAGTATTCGTGGTACACAGTACACACAAAGATTCCCACACAGACGCCTGGTTCTTCCCGCTGGGCACACTGCCATCACCATAACCCTGATTCTTCAAAAAACCAACGTGGATGTAGCAGTCCTTACTATCTAAGAAATCATAATTCCTAAACCCAGAACTATTTGCACAGCAAGAGTATACAGCAGGACTGGCCAGCCTGTGGCACGTGCAACAAAAGTGTTGCATTACATGATTAGAAGTGGCGCGCTGTACCCCAGTAATAATAAAGCAAACTTGCTCATACAAAAAGTATTAACCAGTAACTAATTTGTAGTAAAAAATATAACAGAAATTCAAGTAACTTATAGCTAGAAATGAGTTTTACTGAGAATATAAAACTTAGCAATCATTTTTAGTGATTTTATTATTTCGTGCACAAGTTTTAGTGAATGTTATCAAACACATTAAACTGTTTTTAGTTAAAAAAATATTCAGTGAATAAGACTAGGAACAAATTGCAGTGAACACCCACACTGCGTTTATGAGTTGTTATACAGTCACTACACACAATATTCTGCCATTATCACAGACATTACACAATGAGGGACTTTTTGTACAGGAGTCATTCCATAAGTGTCCATATTTGATACTTGTTTGAGGCGCCAGGCACCAGCAGTGTCTACAGTGCCTCGCATGTTTTTACCAGTCAGTTTACAACTGACACTCGTGTGGTAGAGTTGTGCTTCAATCTTTGTAAACAGTTGAAGTTTTGTACTTGTCGAAACTTAAGCTTTGTTTTTGCAGTCAGTTACCCATCTCAGTGCTGAAGAAAATAAACAAAAGGGGAAAGTGACAGTGAGCGTCAATTTAATAAACACTGGGAAATAAATGAGTTCATATTTATTGGGAGTCCGTCAGGAAAACTATTGTGCATTATTTGTGACAACTTTCTCTCAGATAATAGAAGACATGATCTTAATAGTCTCTATAAAACATCAGGTTTATATAGAAGAAAAGTTGAAGTTAGTGCTTGGGTATGAGTTACTGAAATATTAAGAAAATGTATGAAATAAAAAGATGAAATATATTTGTTATAATATGTGTCCTACGACACTGTCTTTAAGTTGGCTAAAAAACGGAAGTCCTTCTCTGGTGGAGAAGAAATTAAGTCTTGACTCCAAATATTTGCAAGATTTTTTGTGATTAAAATAGTGAAAGAATATGTGATAAAAATATTGAAAGAAATGTAGACAAAATTGCTCTGTCAAAGTCAACAGTTACAAGATGCACTGAAGAACTTTCTCACGATGTATCTGAGCAAGTGAAAGACCTTGCCCAGGCTTGTATTTTCTTTTCTTTAGCGTTGGACGAATCTGCTGACATATGTGATGTAGCCCAGTTGAGTATTTTTATAAGAGAAATTAAGAATAATTTTAACATCTTTAAGAACCATCATTTTGAGTTTTTCATAAAAAAAAAAGAGAATCAGAATATTAAAACTTAAAGTCATTCCCCAAAAAATCTGCAGTTAAATTCTAATAAACTCATCAGTATGTGACTGAGGAGCCCGCAGGGAAGGTGAACACTGGGACTCGAACTTTCTGCAAATCTTTTAGGTCGTCCTTTTTTAAAAAATATTACTGCATTATACACAAGAGTCCTGTTAAAAAATTTAAAAATGTGCATATTTTGTGCTACAGCTTGTGAAATATTTAATAAAAATTAGAGCAAGAGGTTTAAACAGAAGAAACATAAAAATTTTGTGAATTGTTAGTTTTTGGAATATATGGTCTGGTGTTGACTGTGGGTGGGCGCTTGGGGCGCGTGGGGGCGCTGGCGGCGCTGGCGGCGCTGGCTGCAAACACCTTTTCTTAATACAATTTTGGAAACTGAAAAATAGATTCATAATTTTCAAAGAGAAGAATGACTGCTTGGGGATCCCGACCTTTTAGTGATAAAGGCATTTGATTTAATATTTTTAGTTTAATATTATCATCAACTTGTTGTAATAACTGCAGACAAAAAGAAATTGTTTTCTAGTGCAGTAAAGATGTCTGATTCAATATAATTAAAAAAACTTTTGACTCCAAAAATAGGATTTGAGCCATTTTTACGTTTAAAAGGCAGTAAGTCCAAAAAATAAGGGCAGTTTTATAGAAATATTGAAAAAAAAAAAATTATTTCAAAAATCTTTTAAAAGTCTTTTTAGGATTTTGTTCAAGAAGAAGACTGGAAACTAAACCTTATAAAGTCATTCACACTTATGAAAACACTTTTTAAAATACCCCCTCAGGAAGGTTCCTTGATGTTGGTGAGGGCTCTTGTTTAGGGAATTGGATCTGTGCTCCAGTTCCCGAATTAAGCCGAATCCCTTTCCACACCCCCCCCCGGGGCCGTAAATCCCCCGGGTTTAGCGTTTCCCCCCCTTGATTAAAATAAAAATAATTCTAAAACCTAGTAATATAAAAAATGGAATTTTATTGTTTTTAAAACAAATCGTATTGAAAATGCAACTTGCGAGTTCCCCTCTCCCAATACTCTGACAAAATTTATTACGATCATGTGAACTGTGAACAGTTTTCCAGAACTAAGAAAATTCTCAGATTTAACTATCATTTTGGAACAACAAACAGATGCGAACAAGCATTTTTATCCTAAAATTTTTATTCAAAACAAACTGGGGGTGTACGAAAAAATTTTAAAAATTCTTTTTTCTCTCAAAACAATTTAAAACCCAAACATTAAAAGCAGACGAAAAGTCCATTAAAGAAATTTTTAAACTTGTTTTTATATTAAAAAATTTTTTATGTAAAAAAGGGAAAAATATGTCCATATTAACGTATTTTTAAAAAAGTTAATGGTCAAGGGGTTATAGGCGCATCTGAACAGAGTATGAAAAAATTGGCGCATAGAATGCAAAAGGTTGGCAAGATTTGGGTATACGGGTTACCGTGGGTGTTGTACAATTTATTCGGAGACTACAAAGACTTTCAACATTCTTATGTTCTTAATGGCTCAGTTGGGGTAAAAAAGCTATCATTGCTGAACAGATACGAGATCAGGTGCGATATATGTGTGCTCGTGAAGTAAGGAGAGTTCATATAATATAAAGTGGGGGTCCCACAGTCTACATACGGGAGTGAGAAATAAAAAAAAATTTTTATTATGAGGAAAATATAGATAAATCTAAAAAAAAAGGAGGGTACCAGGGGCATAAAAGAAAACATTAATCAGTATTCTTTGGCCCAAAATTTTTCTTGGCCCAGAAGATATAAACACTGCTAGAACAAGTGAGAATTTTTCAAGATAAAAATTTGACAATACCTTTCGAAGTGCCAGATCCCAAACTGTGAGGGGATTTTGGGGGTACGGGGGTCCCCAACGCCGGTTGACCGGTAAGCACAACAACCCTCCCCAGGAACAGGGAAAGGGGAATGAAAACACTCAGAAAAACAATTTTAGGTTTGTCACCCGTCATCATTTTGTGTCACCCTGTCATCAGTGTTTGTCACCGTGGCAGCAGATTGTAAACCCTGATTAGAAACCGGGTTAGACTAGGGGCCTGCACACCGTTGTACACAGTTACCAAAGTAGGAACAAAAAAAAAGGCAATAGAAAAAATAAATACTTATTTTTCCTTTAAACCAAACAACAACGTCTATGTACAATATAAAAACTATAACAAAAGGACATATCAAGCAAGATACAAATGGAGCCATGAAACCAACTTGAAGGTAATTTGCCAAGATGATTCACCATGTAAAACATCGCTTCACAACCTGTTACCTAGACCAAAAACTGGCATAAAAGCAATTTGGGCCCCCCACCGTTAAAAACGCTTACACCGGGGTTCACTGGTCAGGGGGGCAGACTAATGGGGAACGACGTTCACCTTGACACATGTTGTGCTCCCCCAACCAGTGTTGTGTCGTGTGACAGTATTTTTGTCACTGACAGAGTGTTTTTACGCTGACACATTGGTTTGGGTTTCCCCCAAAACCATGGTTTTGGTTGCCTGACAGCAGTGTTTTTCCCCTGACGCAGGTTGTGTTCCTCACATCAGTGTTGTGTCACCCTGACAGCAGTGTGTGTTCCTCACTCATGTTGTGTCACCCTGACAGCAGGGTTTTGGGTTTCCTCACATCAGTGTTTGTCACCCTACAGCAGTGTTGTTTTCCCCCCCCCCACATCAGTGTTGTGTCACCCGACGCAGGTTTTTGCCTCACATCAGTGTTGTTCCCCCCCGACAGCAGTGTTTGTTGCCTCACACATGTTTTTCCCCTACAGCAGTGGGTTTTGGGCCCCATAGCAAATTTCTGTCACCCGACAGCATTTTTGTGTTGCCTCACATCAGTGTTTTTGTCACCCGCAGCAGTTTTAAAGTTTCCATACATCATGTTGTGTCACCCCTGACGCATGTTGTGTTACCCCTGACAGCATGTTGTGTTACCCCTGCAGGAGTGTTGTGTTTCCTCATACATGTTTTGTCACCCTACAGCAATTTAGGCCTCCTCAGTGTTGGTTACCTCATGCAGTGTTGTTCACCCCTGACAGGGGTGTTTTTTTACCTCATAGCAGTGTTGTGTCACCCTGACAGCAATGTTATGTTGCCTCACATCAGTGTTGTGTTACCTCATAGCAGTGTTGTGTCACCCCTGACAGCAGTGTTTTTGGGTTTCCTCATCATTTGTGTCACCCTGACAGCAATGTTATGTTGCCTCACATCAGTGTTGTGTCACCCCTGACAGCAATGTTATGTTGCCTCACATCAGTGTTGTGTCACCCCTGACAGCAGTGTTGTGTTACCTCATAGCAGTGTTGTGTCACCCTGACAGCAATGTTATGTTGCCTCACATCAGTGTTGTGTCACCCCTGACAGCAATTTTTTTGCCTCACTCATGTTGTTCACCCCTGACAGAGTTTTGTTCCTCATAGCATGTTGTGTCACCCTGACAGCAATGTTAGTTGCCTCACATCATGTTGTGTCACCCCGACATCATGTTTGTTTTCCCCTAGCATGTTTTGTTCACCCCCGACAGCAGTGTTGTGTACCTCAAGCATGTTGTTCACCCGACAGCAATGTTTTTGCCTCACATCAGTGTTTTTGTCACCCCTGACAGCAATGTTATGTTCCTCACATCAGGGTTTGTCCCCCTGACAGCAGGTTGTGTTACCTCAAGCAGTTTTTGTACCCGACAGCAATGTTATGTTGCCTCCATCAGTGTTGTGTCACCCCCCGACACATGTTGTGTTACCCATGCAGGGGTTTTGTCACCCCTGACAGCATTTGGTGTTACCTCATAGCAGTGTTGTTCACCCTGACAGCAATGTTAAAGTGCCTCAATCATGTTTGTCACCCCCCGACAGCAAAATTTTTGTTTCCTCACATCATGTTGTGTCACCCCTGACATCGTGTTTTGTTCCTCATAGCATGTTTTGGGCACCCCTGACAGCAGTTTTGTGTTACCTCATAGCATGTTGTGTCCCCCTGACAGCAATGTTATTTGCCTCACATCATGTTGGTCACCCCTACAGGGTGTTTTTTCCTCATAGCAGTGTTGGTCACCCTGAAGCAATGTTTTTTGTTGCCTCACATCATGTTGTGCACCCCTGACAGCAGTGTTGTGTACCTCATAGCATGTTTTGCACCCCGACAGCAATGTTTTGTTTCCTCACATCATGTTGTTCACCCCCGACAGCAGTGTTTGTTACCTCATAGCAGGTTTTTGTCCCCTGACACAAGTTATGTTGCCTCACATCATGTTGTGTCACCCGACAGCAGTTTTTGGTTACCTCATACAGTGTGTGGGCACCCCTGCAGCAGTGTTTTGTAAACCCCGACAGCAATGTTTGTTTCCTCACACAGTTTTGTGTCCCCCCTGACACAGTGTTTGTTACCCCTAGCATGTTGTGTCACCCCTGACAGCAGTGTTGGTTACCTCAAGCAGTTTGTGTCACCCCTGACAGGAGTGTTGTGTTGCCCCACATCTGTTGTGCACCCCGACGGAATTTGTGTTGCCTCATAGCAGGTTTTGCACCCCTGACGGAGTGTTGTGTTACCTCATACAGGGTTTTCACCCTGACACAATTTTTGTTGCCTCACATCAGTGTTGTGTTACCCATAGCAGTGTTGTGTCAAACCCCTGACAGCGTGGTTTTGGGCCTCATACAGTGTTGTTCACCCTGACGCAAGTTATTTGCCCCACATCTGTTGTGTCACCCCTACAGCATGTTGTGTTGCCTCAAGCAGTGTGTGTTACCCACACCAGTGTTTCGTCTCTTTTACATCATGTTTTCACCCCGAACAGTGTTTTGTCACCCTACAGCAGTGTTGTGCACCCCTGACAGCAGGTTTGTTTCCTCACACTGTTTTGTTACCCACACCAGTGTTCTCTCTTTGCATCAGTGTTTTTCCCCCCCTGACAGCATGTTTGGTACCTAACTGTTGGTCACCCCTACAGCAATGTTATGTTTCCTCAATCAGTGTTTTGGGTTTCCTCTAGCAGTTTGTGTCAAACCCCTGACAGCATGTTGTGTTACCTCATACATGTTGTGTCACCCTGAAGCAATGTTATTTGCCTCCATCAGGTTGTGTCACCCTGACGCAATGTTTTTTGCCTCACATCATGTTGTGTCACCCCTGACAGCAGTGTTGTTTACCTCATAGCATGTTGTGTACCCTGAAGCAATTTATTTGCCTCCACAGTTTGTGCACCCCTGACAGCAGTGTTTGTTACCTCATAGCGTGTTGTGTCCCCTGACAGCAAGTTTTTGCCTCACATCGTGTTTGTCACCCCGACCATGTTGTGTTACCCCCATAGCAGGTTTTCACCCCGACAGGGGGTTTGGTTGCCCCTAGCAGTGTTGTGTCACCCGACAGCAATGTTAAAATTTCCTCACACAGTGGGTTTTGGCACCCCGCACATGTTTTGTTCCTCAAGCATGTTGTGACCTGACCCCGGTTTGGGCTCTTGAATCAGGTTTTTTACCCTGACACAGTGTTGGTCACCCGACAGCATGTTGTGTCACCCCCCGACAGCATGTTGTGTTGCCCATAGCATGTTTTGTCACCCTGACGCAATGTTTTGTTGCCTCACTCAGTGTTGTGTCACCCCTGACACAAGTTTTTGCCTCACATCAGTGTTTTTTACCCCTGACAGCAGTGGTTGTGTTACCCCATACATGTTGTGTCACCCTGACAGCAATGTTAGTTTCCTCACACATGTTGGTCACCCCTGACATCAGGTTTTGTTCCTCAACTGTTTTTTCACCCTGACAGCAGTGTTTTTTTTAAAACCTCATGCAGTTTTTGTGTCACCCTGAAAAAGCAAGTTATGTGCCTCACATCATGTTGGTCACCCCTGACAGCAATGTTAAGTTCCCCACATCATGTTTTGTCACCCCTACATCTGTTGTTTACCCTAGCATTGTGTCACCCCTGACAGCAGTGTTGTGTTACCTCATAGCAGTGTTGTGTCACCCTGACAGCAATGTTATGTTGCCTCACATCAGTGTTGTGTCACCCCTGACAGCAGTGTTGTGTTGCCTCATAGCAGTGTTGTTTCACCCTGACAGCATGTTATGTTTCCTCCATAGTTTGTTCACCCCGACAGCAGGTTGTTTTACCTCTACAGTTTGTGTCCCCCCCCGACAGCAATGTTATGTTGCCCACATCATGTTGTTCACCCCCTGACACAGTGTTTTTTACCCAAGCAGTTTTGTCACCCCACAGCAATGTTTTTGTTGCCTCACATCATGTTGTGTCACCCCGACGCAGTGTTGTGTTACCCCATAGCATGTTGTGTACCCCGACAGCAGGTTTTTGGGCACCCACAGCAATGTTATGTTCCCCACATCAGTGTTGTGTCACCCCCGACAGCAGGTTGGGGTTTTCCCTCATAGCTGTTGTGCACCCCTGACAGAGTTTTTTTTACCCCATAGCTTTTTTGTTCACCCCTGACAGGAGTGTTGTGTTTCCTTTCCCCATCAGTTTGTGTCACCCCGACAGGAGTGTTGTGTTGCCTCATACAGGTTGTCACCCTACAGGATGTTGTTTACCCATACAGTGTTTGTACCCTGACACAATGTTATGTTTCCCCCACATCATGTTGTGTTACCCTAGCAGTGTTTGTCACCCCGACAGCAGGGTTTTGTTCCTCATAGCAGTTTTGTGTCACCCTGAAAGCAATTTATGTTGCCTCACATCATGTTTTGTCACCCCCGACAGCAGTGTTGTGTTGCCCCAAAACAGGTTTGTGTTACCTTACACCAGTGTTTCGTCCTTTGACATCATGTTTTCACCCGACAGATGTTTTGCACCCCCGACAGCAGGTTGTGTCCCCCTGACAGCATGTTGTGTTTTCCCCACACAGTGTTGTGTTACCGACACCAGTGTTTTCGTCTTTTACAAAAAGTTTTTAATTCACCCTGACAGCGGTTTGTGTTTCCCATAGCAGTGTTGTTCACCCGACACAATGTTATGTTTCCCCCACATCAGTGTTTTTGTTACCTCAAAAAGTTTGTGTCCCCCCCGACAGCAGTGTTGTGTTACCTCATAGCAGGGTTTTTGTCCACCTGACAGCAGTGTTTGTTCCCTCAAGCATGTTTTGTCACCCCTACAGCATTGTGTTACCTCATAGCATGTTTGTCACCCGACAGCGTGTTGTGTTCCCCCCATAGCATGTGGTCACCCCTGACTCAGTTTGTGTTACCCATAGCGTGTTTTCACCCCGACATCATGTTGTGTTACCTCAAACAGTGTGTGTCACCCTGACAGCATGTTGTGTTACCCAAAGCAGTGTTGTGTCACCCCCGACGCAGGTTTTTTTACCTCAAGCAGGGTTTTGTCACCCCTGACAGCATGTTTTTTTTACCTCATAGCATGTTGGTCACCCCTGACAGGGGTGTTGTGTTGCCTCAAGCAGTGTTGTTCACCCTGAAAGCAATGTTTTGTTTTCCTCACATCATGTTTGTCCCCCTGACGGAGTTGTTTGCCTATAGCGTGTTGTGTTCTGACACCAGTTTTGCGTCCTTTTACACAGTGTTTTCACCCCCGACACATGTTGTGGGCACCCCCTGACAGCATGTTTGTCACCCCTGCAGCAGTGTTTTGTTTCCTCACAGCTGTTGTTTTACCTGACACCATGTTGCGTCTCTTTTACATCAGTTTTTCACCCTGACAGCAGTGTTTGTCACCCGACAGCATTTGTGTTGCCTGACAACAGTGTTGTGGTCCTGACAGAGGTTGTCACGCGACAACATGTTTTTCATCCTCCAGAGAGAGTCACATATCCAAGTGGAGGGAGTTTACACGGGTCACCAGACCAACTTGTTTTGGGACTTCTTAATAAACCGCTAAATATAACAGTACCACCTGCACAATCATCACTCAGCTCGGAAAATTCTTCTCGAAATTGACTTGACTGTGGAGTGAGAGGAGATTGAGAGTAGATTAATTGACTGTATATACAGTGTAGATTAAATATATATAATGAGTGTAGAATGAGTGTATATGCAGTGTATTTTGATTATGTTGAGAGTATATACTGCTTTCATTAATTACTATTATTGTTCACAAAATAATCACACTTTGGAGAGATGTGAGGTTATTTCGGTCTTAATAATAGACCAGGAGGGACCGAAGCGTCGTGTACCTCTTGTATGAATAGATTTGTTGTAAATAATACCGACGACTTGATGAAAAAGGCTTTGTAAAGATACCTGAGTATACCTGAGTATACCTGAGTATACCTTAGTATACCTGAGTATACCTGAGTATACCTGAGTATACCTGAGTATACCTGAGTATACCTGAGTATCATAATAATTACTTATCTTCAATGAGAGTTACTTACAACATTTTCCAGCCTTATATGCCAGCTTCTTCTCCTCCTATTTTGTCAATGTTCACTCTTCTATATGTATATGTCGTGCAGAATATGTAAAACTTGCATTTTGGCTTAAATAGCAATGCTCTTCTTGCCGAATAACACAAACGAAAATTTGTATATGCAGTAATTTCGCAAAAATCATTCTGAACTTAATGAAAAAATATATTTCATTGCGTTTCTTTATTATTAAATTATTCTAAATTTATCTAAAATATATTTACTTGGATTAGGCTAAATTAAATTGCGCTTGTTATAATAAAGTTGGGTAATTTTTCTAAGGTTCTTTTGGTACAAAATTAATGTTTACATTAACATAAAAAAAATACATATCTAAACATATAAGAAATTTTTTTAGAAAGGACCTAATTTTAAACGAATTTTTGGTAATTGACCACGTTGACCCTATTCGGCACGATATTATATATATATATATATATATATATATATATATATATATATATAAATATATATATTATATATATATATGTATATATATTTTAAAATATATATATATATATATATATAATATATATATATATATATATGTATATAAAAAATATATATATATATATATATAAAATATATAATATATATATATATATATATATATATATATATGCAGAACAACCATCGTGAAAAAAAAAATTCAAGCGCTTTCGTGATTTCTGGCATTATCAAGTAACTGTAAAAATAAAAGATCAACAGAAAGGCATATAAGGACGAGATTACACGTTGCGGTCAACGTACAACACCTTCTGTGATGTAGGTAGGTGGTCAAGAATCTGTCAGATACAGCTAATGTTCTGCCCAAGTTTTTTATCAATAAAAAATGATAAAAAAAATCCTCAGAAAATGCTAATAAGATAGACTCAGAATTGTGCCTGTTTGCAGATGATGTGATGTTAATGAGGAGAATTAAATCGGATGAGGATGATGCAGGACTAAAAAGACACCTGGAAAGGCTGCAAGCCTGGTCTACCAACTGACTCCTCAGATTTAACCCCGCCAAATGTAAATTCATGAAGATCGGGGAAGGGCAGAGAAGACCGCAGACAGAGTATGGGCTAGGTGGCCAAAGATTGCAAACCTCACTCAAGGAAAAGGATCTTGGGGTGAGTGTAATACCGAGCATATCTGAGGCGCACATCAACCAGATAACTGCTGCAGCATACGGGCGCCTGGCAAACCTAGGAATAGCGTTCCGATTCCTCAGTAAGGAATCGTTCCAGAATCTGTACACCGTGTACGTCATACACGAATATCCATTTGCCTTATTCGGCAAGAAGAATATTGCTGTTTAAGCCATAATCTCAAGTTTTACCTATTCAGCACGACATTATATATATATATATATATATATATATATATATATATATATATATATATATATATATAGGATGGGGTCCACCTCTGGTGTAAATTGTGGGACCCATAGCCTCGGAGAAGTGGATAAAAAGGCTTCAAGGAAGAATATTTGGATTTCTTCCTGAAGCCGTTTGAATATTCCACTTCCCCTACCACCCCATCTTTTGATATATATATTTTTATTAATAGGAATATTTATTACATAATAATGGTACAGAAGATTTAAGAGATACATTATTGATATAAAGATGGGATATACGGACATGTTGTTACGTGTGTATCACCGATTATAAGGCGAAAATCTCATCCAGCTCCTCAGAGCTGGGGCGTGTGCCCAAAATACAGCAGGCATTACCCCTTTGAACAGCCGCACTGAGCCGCTGGACCAGAAAACTAGCTGCCCTGTGATCCCTAGTTACCCTGATGAGTCTTTTTCCCAGCTCCTTAAGGAATTTAGATGCACTCTTTCCCCCATGAGCCAAGGGTCTCTGAGCCTGTGGGAACAAACATATAATGATGGGCAAGTTCTCCATATTTTCTAGACTTTTGGGACTCCCTGAAGCTGGCAGCTGCCCCTTCTTCTTTCCCTGGTGTATTGGAGATAGGTATCAGCCAAGGTAGATGCACATGTATAGTCCCACACCACCTGCTTCCCATCTGTCCAGGCTTGGAAGCGTGATACCATCTGGACGCTTCTGGCTGCCATCAATCTGCATAGTTGGGGTGGCTCCCTTATGCTGGGCATCCAGCTGTTGTGAGGCTCCTCTTGATAATGTTATTAACCTCCTCATGTCTTGCAATCTTTCCCTCGGTTTTTACGGCACACAAGACCATGGTACCCGAATCGGTCTGCTGCTTTCACTGCCCACAAATACACCTGTGTTCGGCGAGAATAGGGGCGGCAAGTCGAGGCAACACCGATGCGGATGGTCTGTGGGTCGAGACGTGTGCCAAGGCCGGAGTTGGGAACAGCCAACAGAAAGCCCCCAGCATGAGGGGCTCTCACTGCCAGGAGAGGGGCTCTATCCTTCCCTGACACCCCTCTGAAGCATTGTTGAGGCAATATTTTCCACTATTGGACCATCCCAGTGCGATTGTTTGTAGTTGTTGGGGGGGCAGGTCTGGTTTCTGAGCCCGTTAGATTATCCCAGATCATTGCTCCGTCAATGAATTTTTGGTCCTGGACTCCAATCTTGGTCCCTAAGATTTTCAGGGAGAAATCGCTGCTACAAGCTCTCTGGATGCAATACACGAGGACAGAAAAGCAGGTAACGCAATCGTGATGACTTGCGGACACCAATGCCTCCTAGTCTGACTGGAAGTGTAGCTTGGTTCCACTGCCCGTCTTCTAGAGTAAGGTTAAGTTACTTCGTAAAAATCTGCCTCAGAATACTGTCATATTCGTGCAGTATAGGGTTATCATGTGAAGGTGCACATCTTAGGAAATATGTCAACCTGGGCAGACCCTTTGCACTTTGTGAGAAGGTACAAGGCATCGTGGGTGTCCAGATTGCCTATCGTTGTTCCATTCTCCTTAAATCTTCCAATTTCTTCCTGAGAATTGTGTCAATGGCATTGCTTCCCAGAGGGGGCTCCTAGCAAGACACTATTTGTGGGGGCAATGACTGCTGCTCCTGGTAAATTTTGATCTCACTGCATTTATCACTGTGTTGACTGACTGAGATGATTTCACATTTGGATGGATTCAGGATGAGACCCATTTCCTTCCCCCTGGTCATTACCTGTGTAAAGTCATGTAGGAGGGACTCTTTTGTACCTGCTAGTGTGCCATCATCTAGGAACCAGATGTTTAAACTCGCTGGTCCCGTCTGACTTTTATTTCCCTAACTGCTATACAGAAGGAAATGGTACAAGAGGACTCCTTGTTGGACACCCTCCGATGAGATGTATTTCTGCTCTCCAAAGAGAAGCATTGATTCCTTGCTATAAACCCAGCTGAAAAAAAAAGGGGAAGAGACCAGGGAAATGTTCTTGTACTGCTGCTAATACCACGTCTCTTTTCAGGAGATTGAACGCATTCTTGAAATCTAATTTTACCCCTGCATTGTCCTCAGGCAGGTTGTTGATATATGCCCTTGTTGCATTTAACCGCTGCTTCACTTCCTTGAGAGACCCCCAAAGCCAAGCGGTTTGGTTGAAGATCATGGCTGCCTTGCACGAATACTTCGGACAGCAGCTTTGGATACGAGGCGGCGTAACGTGTTGCCTACTGCAATTGGCCGAATTCCTCCATCCTTCTTTTTAAGTGCACAAAGTGTTGCACCAAAAAAGAAAGGTCTAATTTCATCAGGAATCAGACCAGCCAAGGAATTGTTGACGAACCTTGTGATCTCTGAAAGCAGTGTCTCTGCAATTTCCCCAATAACTGGATTAACCATTTCCTTTAAATGCTGTGGCCTTATTCCAGTGTAACCCCCAGCAGAGCCAGATGGGAACGACATTATTGCTTTGTAAATGTCTGAGTCTTCCACTATCAATATATATATATAATTTTTTTTAACAAGTTGGCCGTCTCCCACCGAGGCAGGGTGATCCAAAGTGAAAGAAAATCCCAAAAAAGAAAATACTTTCATCATTCAACACTTTCACCTCACACATAATCACTGTTTTTGCAGAGGTGCCCAGAATTCAATAGTTTAGAAGTATGTACGTATGAAAATACACAATATATCTCTCCAAACTGCCAATATCCCAAACCCCTCCTTTAAAGTGCAGGCATTGTACTTCCCATTTTTCCCGGACTCAAGTCCGGTTATTTTAAAATAACCGGTTTCCTGAAACCCTTCACAAAAAATTAACCCTGCTCACACTCCAACTGATCGTCAGGTCCCAAATACCATTTGTCTCCATTCACTCCTATCTAACACGCTCACGCACGCTTGCTGGAAGTCCAAACCCCTCGCCCACAACACCCCCTTTACCCCCCTCCCTCCTACCTTTTCGAGGACGACCCCTACCCCGCCTTCCCCCCCTACATTTTTAAAACGCTCCCCTGTCATTCTATTTTATCCTTTTCCTCTAAATGATCAAACCATCTCAAGCCCCCTCAGCCCCTGACTAAATTTTTATTAACCCCCAACCCCAATTCCACACCCGAACCCTTTTGCAAATTTTACCCACCATTCTCTCAGAAGGGGAAAAATCCACTGCCTCAACCGCTTCCCCCTGCAGCATTCAAAACCCCAAACTTCACACCCATATAAGATGTTGGTACTATTATACCCCTTTCTTCCCTTCTTTGCCCCCAAGAAACTTTTTGCCTCCACATATACCTCAATGCACCCCTCACCTTTTTTTCCCTTATCAGTTCTAATAACCTCACCTTCATATATAATATATAAATATATTAAATTTTATATTTTTATATATATATATATATATTAATATTATGTCTTGCCCCAATATGTAAAACTGGCAATTAGAAGAACTCATTCAAAAAATTTAACTCCTTTCTAAAATTTTCTCTTATACGTTAAAAAATATATTTTTTTTTTAATGTTAAAGTAAAAATTTTTTAATTTGCAATAAAAGAATCTTAGAAAACTTACCCAACCTTATTATAACAAAAACAATTTATTTTAGCCTAAACCAACTATATATATTTTAGGTTTGTTTACAATAATTTAATACGAAAACAAACACAGAGAAATATATTTTTTTCGTTAAGTTCAGAATGATTTTGGCGAAATTATTGCATACACAAATTTTCGCTTGTCTTAAAGCTAGATGAGCGTTCTATTTAAGCCATAAGGCAAGTTCTGCCTAGTCGGGTCACGACATATAAAAATATATATAAATATATATTGATATATCTAAATATATATATATATATATAATCTATAAAAAAATAATGTAAAAAATATATATAATGTATATATATATATATATATATAATAAATATATATAAATTATATATATATATAATATATTTATAAATAAATTGTGTTTGTTTTTAAAATGTGTCACCATGTGTGAATAAATATTTCACCTGACTGGAACGTAGTCGTGTTGAAAGGTTGTTCCTAGTGTTATGTTTTTATCTTCACATGATTCACAGTTTAGTTAAGTCTCACTAACTTACACTACCTCCGCTACCTTTATTTTCTTACCAGGTTCACATTCTTAATTTATTTACCGATGTATTTTAACTTATGGTCGGTTGTGTTTGCTTACATATATAATATTAATAATAATATATGAATAAAAACGGGCGTGACAGGTCTGGCAACACGGTGCCTGAGCAAACCAGCAAGCGTTCAAATCTGCACGAATACCATTCTTCTTGCGAGAGAAATGTACGTCTGGAATGATTCTTGCCTGACCTTCACACAAGTTGTAGGCCTCGGGGAAAAGTGGTGGGCTGGAGGATGTGTATGTTGTGGGACCTTGTGCAACTTACTGTACGCAGTGGTTGCTGAAGCAAATAGTTTTCATGTTGTCTTGGTTGTGTGAGTGGCTGGTGCCGCCCTCTTGTCATGGTGCCACCCAGAGACCTGCAAAGCACTTCCTCCTCTGTGAATAATGGTTTAAAGACACAGGTTTAAAATACCTCCTTTACTGTAAGTGAAGAAGACGAAGAAGTAAAAGGCTTTCTCACATTATTCTGGAGTAATCTCCTTCCGGAGTGTTAACCAAGGATAAACCCGGAAAACCAATCAGTGTGGTTTTACTTCCTTTCCATGTGACTGGATCCTCTTCATAGCATGGTGTTATTACTATTTTTGGGTAGATCAAGTACTTCCAGGTACGTGAGGCAGGTGAGATATACGGTCGATGACAACTTATTTAACTGGAATAACGGGTATCCTGCAGCAGCGTGTATGTGTGCCAAAGCCAGTCCGCGAAGGGGAGCTGTTACCAGTAGCCGCCGTTCGAGTGAGAGAGAGAGAGAGAGTGAGAGAGAGAGAGGGGGGGGGGGGGGGGGGTGGGGGGGGGGGGGGGGGGGGGGGGGGGGGGGAGGGGGGGGGGGGGGGGGGGGGGGGGGGGGAGAGAGAGGCATGGCTGTGTATGTCCTAAATGAGGCAGTGCCCTCTGGTGGGCACTCAGGGAACTAGCCCCACAACAACTTGCGGGAAGGGGGACTTATAAGAAGTATCAGTAGGCTTAGAAGAAAAACAGGAATTAAACTCACAGTACTGGCTTTGCTTACACCCAAAATTTACTTAATTCTAGCAGTCCTCAAAAAAGTCTCCATATATCAGCTGGAAGAGAAAAGGTGTGGCTTAACCAGTCATATGGAGGATTGAGCCAGGAGATGTTCAGCACTGGAACCTAAATCTTCTATATACAGGTATGTTCACAGGGCTGCACGAGCTCAGGCTTACCCACACCTCAAGAACTGAACATCCACACATCTGTAAACATGATTTGGTATTCTGGTATCACAAATAGTGTAACGATTTTCCCAGGATCCGCCAGCTATGCTACACGCACTACGCTCCTTGGTGACCACTAAGTCCATCATATAGAGCGACTCGACCTCAGTCAGCACTCCCTTGGTCAGGAATCGAAGGACTGGGGACCACCCAGGGTCCTCTGTGAAACGAGTTGTCTTCCCCGCTTGGATTATACCTCATCAAAAACCCTAGTTATAAATTTGTGCAGTGGTGGGATTCATTGATAAAGGCTTCGGAGGCTTCTTGCACTTCCTTTGAGTTCTTCAATACAGGCAGTGCGTTTATGGCAGCCTATAGCGTGCTGAGGGCCATGCTCAAGAGGGAGAGAGAGAGAGTAGGCTTGTTGACTCTAGACCCCTGGTGGGAGAGTGAGGCAGGTAAGTGTGGTGCGATCTGAGCTTGTAGGCTTATAGATGTCACCACAATTATGGCACGTAAATATGACCCAACTGGGCATGGAAGGAAAGTGATTCTGTACAACAACAACATGGTAGGAAGTTTTATGTACAATACAGCATGGAAGGAAGTTTTATTGTACAAAAACAGCATGGTAGGAATTTTTATGAACAACCACAGCATGGTAGGAATTTTATGTACAATAACAGCATGGAAGGAAGTTTTAGTGTAACAACAACAGCATGGTAGGCAGTTTATGACAATAACAGCATGGAAGGAAGTTTATGTACAACACAGCATGGTAGGAAGTTTTATTACAACAACAGCATGGTAGGAAGTTTTATGTCAACATCAGCAGGTAGGAAGTTTTATGTACAACACAGCATGGGAGGAAGTTTATGTACAACAACAGCAATGGTAAAGTTTTAAGTACAAAAAACCCCACATGTAGGAAGTTTTAATGATACAACAACAGCATGGTAATAAGTTTTATGTCCAACAACAGCAATGGTAGGAAGTTTTATGTACAACCAACAGCAGGTAGGAAGTTTTATGTACAATAACAGCATGGTAGGAAGTTTTATTACAATAACAGCATGGTAAGAAGTTTTATGTACAAACACAGCCAAGGTAGAAGTTTTATGTACCAATAACAGCATGGAAGGAAGTTTTATGACAACTCCAGCATGGTGGAAGTTTTTATGTACAACAACAGCATTGTAGGAAGTTTTTATGTAACAACAACATCAAGGTAGGAAGTATTAAGTACAACAACTGCATGTAGGAAGTTTAATTGTAACAATAACAGCATGGTAAGAAGTTTTATATGTACCAACAACAGCATGGAAGGAAGTTTTTATGTTCCAACAACAGCATGGTATGAAGTGCCTTATTAATCGCACTTTGGGTAGAGATTAAGGAATAATTTGGATGAATGGAACACAGTACTACATTATTCACGAGGTAGGTATGATAAAACCGAAGAGGTAAGAGGGTTAGGAGCTGAGATTCGAGCCCCACACACAATATGTAAGCAGTACAGCTTACAGGTAAGAACCAGTGCAAAGCTTGAAAAACAAGCTGCGATCTGACCAAGCGGCCCGCGTGTCAGTAAATAGAATCCTCAGGAAAGAATCAGAGAAATGTGATGCTTAGAAAGTACTCAGGTTCCGCCTCAGGTGATTGTTACCTGATCTGGAGACTCATGACCTCGTGTAAGGCTTCAGATCAGTGCGGTGAATTATTACAATCATAGGGCGGTGGACCATTACAAGGGAGGATAAGCATTGTTGAGGGAAGGGTGAGCAGTGCGAAAGGAAGAAGTGAAGCATATGAGGAAAGATTTTACCTGTATTATACTGTATAGGTTACGGGGTCAGCGCCCCCGCGGCCCCGGTCTGAGACCAGCCTCGAGGTGGATCATGGTTTAATCACAGGCTTGCTACTGCTGGACCGAACGAAAACCGGCGTACGAACCACAGCCCAGCTGCTCAGTACTGACTTAACGTGCCTGTCCGCCTTTTTTGAAGATAAACCTGGGAACACTATTGTAAACCCCCTTATGTAACTGGGAGGCAGTTGAATATCTTGGGCCACTGAACACTTATAGAGCTGTCCTCTCAGTGTACTGTGGCGCCCTCTGCTTTTCATTGAGGGAATGTTGCATCACCTGCCGAGTCTTTTGCTTCGCAGGAGTGATTTCGTGTGTAGGTTTTGGTAACTAATCTTCTAGGATTTCCAGTGTAATAATATCATCATCTTTCCGCCTGCGATCCATGGAAACAGATTAAGGGACTTCAACCCGTTCCAGTAATTAAGGTGCTTTATCGACTTATGTGTACTGTGAAAGTTCTCAGGTACATTCTCCAGCCAGCAGTTTCCGCTTTTGTTCCATCTCCAGCAGTATTGCTACTATGTACCTGTGGAAATTGTATAACATTGTCTTTACCTGTTTTCCATCACGATGGCCACTATCTCCAATTGGAGCACTGCCACCAGACACTATCCCCATCATGGTGCCCTATCTCCAGGACCACACTAGCCCCCATCTGGTGGCACTGTCCAGTCAACACCAGTGCCCTCTGGTGCACTGCCTCCCGTTCAGCCCCAATCGACCCCACCCAATATATTTTTACCTAAGAAGAAAATATGATGGGCCATCTTGTCTTTAATATAGAAGTAATTTTCTCCCCACAGTGTATCTCACTTGTGCAGACCCAAAGAGACAGTTTCCCGAGATTTTAATACAATATGGTTCAGGTTTTAAAGTTCCTGCATGACCCATGGGACCAATTAACCATGGACATTGCATGCAATTCCTAGCGTGACTCGTCTGTGACACATCCTGCAGACTACACAAATTTTCATGATTATGGTCATTTACAACAGGCACCCTTGCAACTTTCCTACTAGTTGAAAAAAGGACCCCCACTGAACCGTACTTCTGGTAGACTGGTTTAGGATAACTTAATATAAGAATTTTTTTTTTGTTTATTATGTGGTTATATAATGTTGTTTGATATATATGGATTTTTGATGATTATAGTTTGTCCTATACAACATCTTACATCGTTGTGACACTTGAACAGTACTCCTGGGTGGGCACTGTAAGGAAAAGGTGAGGGCCATTACAAAAAGGGGTGATCACACGACCCCTGGTATGAATACAGATTTTAAGAAACTACCACACCTAACAAGGAACATCTTGATTGTACCACCTCTGACAGCTACATCAATCCAGTACATTAAAATAAACATGTATATATTCTCTTCTCTGAGGATGAGGGTTTCCCAGTCCAGTTCTACGGATTGTACCTCCCTAAAAATATAAATATTATATATATATATATCTATAAATATATATATATAAAATAAATATAATATATATAATATTAATACGTTCGGTCATCTCCACCGAGGCAGGGTGAACCGAAAAGAAAGAAGATCCCCCAAAAAGAATACAATTTCATCATTCAACACCTTCACCTCACTCATATATCATCACTGTCTTTACAGAGCCGCTCAGGTACGACAGTTCAGAAGTCCCTCGAAACTGCCAATATCCCAAACCCATCCATTAAAGTGTCTCGAATAGATAAAAACTGAGTCACTAGCAAGAACACATTTAAAATTAATCCTTTGTAAAATTTTCTCTTCTACGTTTAGAGATATTTTTTTCATTTATGTTAATATGAAAATTAATAGTTTTGTACCAAAAGAACCTTAGTAAACTTACCTAACCTTATTATAACAAGCGCAATTTAATTTACTCTAATCCAACTAAATATATTTTAGATAAGTTTGCAGTAATGTAGTAATAAACATGCACAATGAAATATATTTTTTTCGTTAGGTTCAGAATTATTTTTGCGAAATTATTGCATAGCCAAATTTCGATTGCCTATATACGGCAAGAAAACGTTTTGCATTTTTAAACCAAAATAGCAAGTTTTTACCTATACGGAACGATAACTATATATAGATATATAAAAATATATATATATCTATATAAATATATATCTATATATATATATATAATATATATATTTCAACAAGTCGGCAGTCTCCCCCCGACCGGTGACCCAAAAGAAGAAATCCCAAAAAAGAAAATACTTCATCAATCAATCAACCTATTCACCTCACTCACACATAATCACTGTTTTTGCAGAGGTGCCCAGAATACAACAGATTAAAAAGCAATATACTTATAAATAAACACAACATTCCCTCCAAACTGCAATATCCCGAACCCCTCCTCTAAAGTGCAGGCAACTAATTGTAATTCCCAATTCCAGGACTCCAAGTCCGGCTATAAAAAATAACCGGTTTTCCTGAATCCCTTCCACTAAAAATTACCCTGCTCACACTCCAACAGTTCGTCAGGTCCCAATTACCATTTGTCTCTGTTCACTCCTAACAACGCACCACGCACGGCTTCTGAAGTCCACACCCCTCGCCCACACGAAACTCCTTTAACCCCCTTTTATATATAAATAAAAAAATAACACTAATATAACGAAAAAAATCAAAAAATATATATAATAAATATAACAATATATTTTATGATGGCGCTCTTCCAGACGTGTTACCATCTCTCCCAAGTTTGATTTATGACAAGAAGTACCTGTGTTGACCTACCTTGATGTTTGTGAGTGTGGTGATGGCCACTGTAATAAACAGGTGTCAGGTTATGATAGAGGAGCTGGTTGTGAAGCTAATGATACAAGTGGCACTAGAGTGCTCCTCCACGTTACTACACCAACACTACCGTCCCACACCAACACTACCGTCCCACACCAACACTACCTTCCCACACCAACACTACCTTCCCACACCAACATACCTTCCCACTCCAAAAACTACCTTCCCACACCAACACTACCTTCCCACACCAACACTACCTTCCCACACCAACACTACCTTCCCACACCAACACTACCTTCCCACACCAACACTACCTTCCCACACCAACACTACCTTCCCCCCACCAAACACTACCTTCCCACACCAACACTACCCTTTCCCCCACCCAAAACTACCTTCCCACTCCAACACTACCTTCCCACACCAACACTACCTTCCCCCACCAACACTACCTTCCCACACCAACCCCTACCTTCCCACACCAACACTACCTTCCCACTCCAACAAATACCTTCCCACACCAACACTACCTTCCCACACCAACACTACCTTCCCACTCCAAAAACTACCTTCCCACCCAACACTACCTTCCCACACCAACACTACCTTTCCCCACCAACACTACCTTCCCAAAACCAACACTACCTTCCCACACAACACTACCTTCCCACTCCAACAATACCTTCCCACACCAACACTACCTTCCACACCAACACTAACCTTCCCACTCCAACACTACCTCCCACACCAACACTACCTTCCCACACCAACACTACCTTCCCACACCAACACTACCTTCCCACACCAACACTACCTTCCCATCCAACACTACCTTCCCACACCAACACTACCTTCCCACACCAACACTACCTTCCCACAGCAACACTACCTTTCCATACCAACACTACCTTCCCACACCAGCACTACCCTTTCCCAACCAACACTACCTTCCCATACCAACACTACCTTCCATACCAACACTACCTTCCCACACCAACACTACCTTCCCATACCAACACTACCTTCCCACACCAACACTACCTTCCCACACATCACTACCTTCCCACACCAACCTTCCCACAAAACACTACCTTCCCACACCAACAATACCTTCCCACACCAACATACCTTCCCACACCAACACTACCTTTCCCCCACCAACAAACCCTTCCCCCAACAACATACCTTCCCACACCAACAATACCTTCCCACACCAACAATACCTTCCCACACCAACACTACCTTCCATACCAACACTACCTTCCCATACCAACACTACATTCCCACACCAACACTACCTTCCCATACAACACGGGCCTTCCCACACCAACACTACCTTCCACACCAACACTACCTTCCCAACCAACACTACCTTCCCATACCAACACTTACCTTCCCACACCAACACTACCTTCCCATACCAACCTACCTTCCCCACACCAACACACCTTCCCTACCAACACTACCTTCCACACCAACACTACCTTCCCACACCAACAACTACCTTCCCATACCAACACTACTTCCCAACCAACACTTTCCTTCCCACACCAACACTACCTTCCCATACCAACACTACCTTCCCATACCAACACTACTTCCCCACCAACACTACCTTCCCTTACCCCATACCTTCCCATACCAACACTACCTTCCCACACCAACACTACCTTCCATACCAACACTACCTTCCCATACCAACACTACCTTCCCACACCAACACTACCTTCCCATACCAACACTACCTTCCCATACCAACACTACCTTCCCACACCAACACTACCTTCCCATACCAACACTAACCTTCCATACCAACACTACCTTCCCCACACCAACACTACCTTCCCATACCAACACTACCTTCCCATACCAACACTACCCTTCCCACACCAACACTACCGTCCCACACCAACACTACCTTCCACACCACGCTACCTTCCCATACCAACACACCTTCCCACACCAACACTACCTTCCCCACCCAACACTACCTTCCCACTCCAAAACTACCTTCCCACACCAACACTACCTTCCCCCACCAACCTACTTCCCACACCAACAATTTCACACCAAATCCTTCCACTAACAACTTTCTTCCCAACAAAACTTCTTCCACACAAATTACTTCCCACTACATCACTACCTTCCCACAACAAACACTACCTTTCCAACCAACATACCTTCCACACAAAAACTACTTTCATACCAACACTATTCCACACCAGCATACCTTCCCACACAACACTACTTCCATACCACAAACTACCTTCCCCTACCAACACTACCTTCCCCCACCAACACTACCTTCCCCTTTCCAACACTACCTTCCCACACCACACACCTTCCCCACACCAACACTACCTTCCCACACCAACCTTCCCACAACAACACTACCTCCCACACCAACAAATACCTTCCCCACCCCAAAACTCCTTCCCACACCAACCTCCTTCCACACCAACAATACCTTCCACAACAACACTACCTCCCACACCAAAAATACCTTCCCCACACCAACAATACCTTCCCACACCAACACTACCTTCCCATACCAACACTACCTTCCCACCAACCTAACCTTCCCCACCAACACTACCTTCCCATACCAACATACCCTTCCCATACCAACCACTACCTTCCCACACCACACTACCTTCCCAACCCCAAAACTACCTTCCCACACCAACACTACCTTCCCATACCAACACTACCTTCCCACACCAACACTACCTTCCCACACCAACACACCTTCCCATACCAAAAACTACCTTCCCAACCCCCAACACTACCTCCCACACCAACACTACCTCCCATACCAACCCCTACCCTCCCATACCAACCCTACCTTCCCACACCAACACTACCTTCCCTACCCAACACTCCTCCCATACCAACACTACCTCCCACACCAACACTACCTTCCCATACCAACACACCTTCCCATACCAACCCTACCTTCCCACACCAACACACCTCCCATACCAACACTACCTCCCATACCAACACTACCTTCCCCACAACACTACCTTCCCATACCAACACTACCTTTCCCATACCAACCACTACCTTCCCACACCAACACTACCTTCCCACCAAAACACTACCTCCCATACCAACACTACCTCCCACACCAACACTACCCGTCCCACCCAACACTACTTCCCACACCACGCTAACCTCCCTACCAACACTACCTTCCCACACCAACACTACCTCCCACCAACCACTACCTTCCCACACCAACACTACCTCTCACACCAACACTACCTCCCACACCAAACACTACCTTCCCACACCAACACTACCCTTCCCACCACCAACCTTCCCCACAAACAACACTACCTTCCCCCACCAACAATACCTTCCCACACCCAACAACCATTCCCACACCAACACTACCTTTCCCCCACCAACACTACCTTCCCACAGCAACATACCTTCCCACAGCAACACTACCTTCCCACACCAATACTACCTTCCCACACCAACACTACCTTCCCACACCAACACTAAACCTTCCACACCAACATACCCTTCCCACACCAACACTACCTTCCCACACCAACCTTCCCACAACAACACTACCCCTTTCCCCCACCAACACTAAACCCTTTCCCCCACCAACACTACCTTCCCACACCAACACTACCGTCCCACACCAAAAACTACCTTCCCACACCAACACTACCGTCCCACACCAACACTACCTTCCCACACCAACACTACCTTCCCACACAAACACTACCTTCCCACACCAGCACTACCTTCCCACACCAACACTACCCTCCCACACAAGCACAAACCCTTTCCCACACCAACACTACCCTTTCCCCCACAAGCACTACCTTCCCACACCAACACTACCTTCCCACACCAACATACCTTCCACAGGGAAGTGTCCCTTGGTCCCGCTCTTCCTCATATACATCAAATGATCTTCCAAACGTATCCCCAAAACCTGAAAACCCATTCTCTTTGCTGACGACACGACTTATGTCATCTCTCACCCTAATCTTGCCACCCTCAACACCATTGTTAACGAGGAGCTGATCAAAATATCGACTTGGATGACAGCCAATAAACTTACGCTTAACACTGACAAAACCTACTATATTATGTTTGGTAGCAAAGCAGGATATGCACAAATTAACATTAAGATCGACAACACTCTAATTACCAGACATAATGAGGGCAAATTCCTAGGCCTAAACCTTGACAACAACCTGAATTTCAGCACCCATATCCAACACATAACCAAAAAAGTATCCAAAACAGTTGGGATCCTCTCCAAGATACGATACTACGTGCCGCAAAATGCCCTTCTCACACTATACCACTCACTTGTTTATCCATACCTCACCTATGCTATTTGTGCTTGGGGATCAACTGCAGCAACACACCTAAAGCCAATAATAACCCAACAAAAAGCTGCAGTAAGAATAATCACTAAATCCCATCCCTGGCAACACACCCCCCCACTCTTCATAGATCTAAACTTACTCCCTGTTCAGTTCATCCACACTTACTACTGTGCAATCTACATCTAGAGGACCTTAAACTCCAATATCAGCCGTGACCTAAAACGCTTTCTTGATAGTTGTGACAGAACCCACAGGCATAACACCAGACACAAACATCTCTACGACATTCCCCATGTCCGACTAAACCTTTACAAAAATTCAATGTATGTCAAAGGCCCTAAAATCTGGAACAGCCTACCTGAGAACTCTAGAACTGCAGACACATTCATCACCTTCAAAACTACCATTAGAAAACATTTTATCTCCCTGATAAACTCCATCAACTAACTACACGAATACCACCTGGTGGTTCACACTTACACTCACTCACCCATTTGACCAAAAACAGAAATATTAATCTCAATCTTAAAATAATGAATCCTATGATACTCCAATACTGAAACTATGTACTGTGCCAAAACAAAAGCATTCACATTGCTAAACCCCCAAACTAGTATTTAGTCACTTAGCCATAATACCAACTTACCTCATAATTTGCAATATTTTAAAATAAAGAATTAAACTAAGTCTGCCCGAAATGCCTAGCCATGCTAGGCGTTCTAGTGGCACACTCTGTAATCATTATTTAACTACATGTAAACCACACAACAACCAAATTCTGTAAATTTAACATTGTAATCTTTATAGAGAATAAATTTTGAATTTGAAAACACTACCTTCCCACACCAACACTACCGTCCCACACCAACACTACCTTCCCACACCAACACTACCTTCCCACACCAACACTACCGTCCCACACCAACACTACCTTCCCACACCAACACTACCTTCCACACCAACACTACCGTCCCACACCAACACTACCTTCCCACACCAACACTACCGTCCCACACCAACACTACCTTCCCACACCAACACTACCGTCCACACCAACACTACCTTCCCACACCAACACTACCTTCCCACACCAACACTACCTTCCCACACCAACACTACCTTCCCACACAAGCTCTCCTTCCCACACCAACACTACCTTCCCAAAACCAACACTACCTTCCCACACCAACACTACCTTCCCACACAAGCACTACCTTCCCACACCAACACTACCTTCCCACACCAACACTACCTTCCCACACCAACACTACCGTCCCACACCAACACTACCTTCCCACACCAACACTACCTTCCCACACAAGCACTACCTTCCACAGCAACACTACCTTCCCACACCAACACTACCTTCCCACACCAACACTACCTTCCCACACCAACACTACCGTCCCACACCAACACTACCTTCCCACACCAACACTACCTTCCCACACCAACACTACCTTCCCACACCAACACTACCGTCCCACACCAACACTACCTTCCCACACCAACACTACCTTCCCACACCAACACTACCTTCCCACACCAACACTACCTTCCCACACAAGCACTACCTTCCCACACCAACACTACCTCCCACACCAACACTACCTTCCCACACCAAAACTACCGTCCCACACCAACACTACCTTCCCACACCGACACTACCTTCCACACAAGCACTACCTTCCACACCAACACTACCTTCCCACACCAACACTACCTTCCCACACCAACACTACCGTCCCACACCAACACTACCTTCCCACACCAACACTACCTTCCACACAAGCACTACCTTTTCCCCCAGCAACACTACCTTCCCACACCAACACTACCCTTTCCCCCACCAACACTACCTTCCCCACACCAACACTACCGTCCACACCAACACTACCTTCCCACACCACACTACCTTCCCACACCAACACTACCTTCCCACACCAACACTTTCCGTCCAACCAAATACCTTTCCCCCCCAAACCCAAAATACCTTCCCACACCAACAAACCTTTCCCCACCAACACACCTTTCCCCCCAAA
>NC_069450.1:8566696-8606337 GCF_026875155.1 Cherax quadricarinatus | reverse complement strand
AATAAAAAATTTAATAATAAAAAATAAATAAAAACGGGCGTGACAGGTCTGGCAACACGGTGCCTGAGCAAACCAGCAAGCGTTCAAATCTGCACGAATACCATTCTTCTTGCGAGAGAAATGTACGTCTGGAATGATTCTTGCCTGACCTTCACACAAGTTGTAGGCCTCGGGGAAAAGTGGTGGGCTGTGGGGAGGATGTGTATGTTGTGGACCTTGTGCACTTACTGTACGCAGTGTTGCTGAAGCCTAGTTTTTCATGTTGTCTTGGTGTGTGAGTGGCTGGTGCCGCCCTCTTGTCATGGTGCCACCCAGAGACCTGCAAAGCACTTCCTCCTCTGTGAATAAATGGTTTAAAAGACGACAGGTTTAAAACTACCTCCTTTACTTGTAAGTGAAGAAGACGAAGAAGTAAAAGGCTTTCTTCACATTATTCTGGATAAACATCCTTCCGGATGTTAACCAAGGATAAACCCGGAAAACCAATCAGTGTGGTTTACTTCCTTTCATGTGACGTGATCCTCTTCCATCAGCATGGTGTTATTACTATTTTTGGGTAGATCTAGTACTTGCCAGGTAGCGTAGAGGCAGGTGAGATATACGGTCGTTGACTAACTTATTTACTGGAATAACGGGTTCCTGGCAGGCAGCGTGATGTGTGCCAAAGCCAGTCCGCGAAGGGGGAGCTGTTACCAGGTAGGCCGCCGGTTCGAGTGAGAGAGAGAGAGAGAGAGAGAGAGAGAGAGAGAGAGAGAGGCATGGCTGTGTATGTCTAAATTGAGGCAGTGCCCTCTGGTGGGCACTCAGGGGAACTAGGCCCACAACAACTTGCTGGAAGGGGGGACTATAAGAAGTAGCAGTAGGCTTAGAAGAAAAACAGGAATTAATCTCTGCAGGACTGGCTTTAGCTTACCCCAAAATTTACTTAATTCTAGCAGGTCTCAAAAAGTCTCCCATATATCAGCTGGAAGAGAAAATGGTGTGCTTAACCAGCATAGTGGAGGATGGAGCCAGGAGATGTCAGCACTGGAACCTAAATCTTCTTATATACAGGTTGTTCACAGGGCTGCACGAGTCATCAGGCTTACCCACACATCAAGGGACACTGAACCATCCTCACATCTGTAAACAATGATTCTGGGATTCTGGTATCACAAACTAGTGTACGATTTTCCCAGGATCCGCCAGCTATGCTACACGGCACTACGCTCCTTGGTTGACCACTAAGTCCTTCAGTAGTAGAGGTGACTCGACCTGCAGGTCAGCAGCCTCCTTGGTCAGGAATCGAAGGACTGGTGACCACACAGGGTCCTACTGTGGAGAACGAGTTGTCTTCCCCGCTTGGATATACTCATCAAAAACACTATTATAAATTGTGGCAGTGGTGGGATCATTGATAAGGCTTCGGAGGCTTCTTACTTCATTTGAGTTCTTCTATACAGGCAGTGCGTTATGGCAGCCTAGAGCGCAGAGGGCCATGCTCAAGAGGGAGAGAGAGAGAGTAGGCTTGTTGACTCTAGGATGCCTGGTGGGAGAGTGAGGCAGGGTAAGTGTGGTGCGATCTGAGCTTGGTAGGCTTATAGATGTCACCACAATTATGGCACGAAATATGAACCCAACTGGGCATGGTAGGAAGTGATCTGTACAACAACAACATGGTAGGAAGTTTTATGTACAATAACAGCATGGTAGGAAGTTTTATGTACAATAACAGCATGGTAGGAAGTTTTATGTACAACAACAGCATGGTAGGAAGTTTTATGTACAATAACAGCATGGTAGGAAGTTTTATGTACAACAACAGCATGGTAGGAAGTTTTATGTACAATAACAGCAGTGGTAGAAGTTTTTATGTACACAACAGCATGGTAGGAATTTTTAATGTACAACAACAGCAAGTAGGAAGTTTTATGTACAACAACAGCAAGGTAGGAAAGTTTTTATGTACAACAACAGCATGGTAGGAAGTTTTATGTACAACAACAGCATGGTAGGAAGTTTTATGTACAATAACAGCATGGTAGGAAGTTTTATGTACAACAACAGCATGTAAGAAGTATGTACAACAACAGCATGGTAGAAGATTTTATGTACAACAACATCATGGAGGAAGTTTTATGTACAATTACACATGGTAAGGAAGTGTTTATGTACAATAACAGCATGGTAAGAAGTTCTATGATACAACAACAGCATGGTAAGGAAGTTTTATGTACAATAACAGCATGGTAAGGAAGTTTATGTACAACAACAGCCATGGTAGGAATTTTTATGTACAACGAACAGCTGGTAGGAAGTTTTATGTACAACAACAGCATGGTAGGAAGTTTTATGTACAACAACAGCATGGTAGGAAGTTTTATGTACAATAACAGCATGGTAAGAAGTTTTATGTACAACAACAGCATGGTAGGAAGTTTTATGTACAACAACAGCATGGTAGGAAGTGCCTTATTACTCGCACTTTGGTAGAATTAAGGAATAATTTGGATGAAGGTGAACACAGTACACATTTTCAAGAGTAGGTATGATAAAACCGAAGAGGTAAGAGGGTTAGGAGCTGAGATTCGACCCCCACACACATATGTAGGCGAGTACAGCTTACAGGTACGAACCAGTGAAAAGCTTGAAAAACAAGCTGGCGATCTGACCAAGCTGCCCAGTGTCAGTATCAGATTCCTCAGGATAGAATCAGAGAAAATGTGATGCTTAGGAAAGTACTCAGGTTCCGCCTCAGGTGATTGTTACCTGATGCTGGAGTCTCAGGTGACCTCGTGTAAGGCTCAGATCAGTGCGGTGAATATTAACAATCATAGGGAGGGGTGGACCATTACAAGGGAGGGGAGAGGCAGTGTGAGGGAAGGGTGAGGCAGTGTGAGGAAGAAGTGAAGCATTATGAGGAAAGAGTTTACCTGGAGTATACCTGGAGAGGGTTTCGGGGGGTCAGCGCCCCCGCGGCCCGGTCTGAGACCAGGCCTCGTGGTGGATCAGGGTTTAATCAACCAGGCTGCTACTGCTGGCCGAACGTAAACCGGCGTACGAACCACAGCCCAGCTGCTCAGGTACTGACTTTACGTGCCTGTCCGGCGCTTTTTTGAAGATAACCAGGGAACTATTGGTAATCCCCCTTATGTATGCTGGGAGGCAGTTGAATAGTCTTGGGCCACTGACACTTATAGTGCTGTCTCTCAGTGTACTTGTGGCGCCCCTGCTTTTCATTGAGGGAATGTTGCTCTCCTGCCTAACGATTCTTTTGCTTTCGCGGAGTGATTTTTCGTGAGTAGGTTTGGTACTAATCCCTTCTAGGATTTTCCAAGTGTATATTATCATGCATCTTTCTCGCCTGCGTTCCAGGGAATACAGATTAAGGGACTTCAACCGTTCCCTCAGTAATTTTAGGTGCTTATCGTACTTAATTTTGTACTGTGAAAGTTTCTCTGACAGTCTCCAGGCCATCAGTTTCCGCTTTTTTGTCCATCTCCACAGTATTGCTACTATGTCCCTGTGGAAATTGTATAACATGTCTTAACCTGTTTCATCACGAGGCCACTACTCCATTTGGTGCACTTTTTGTTCCTCCAAGACACTATCCCATCATGGTGCAGCTATCCTCCAGGACTAACACTAAGCCCCATCCTGTGCAGCTGTCCAGGCACACATGCCCTCTGTGCACTTGCCTTCCCATCAGCCCCATTCGACCCCAACCCATTTTTTTTTTAAATTATTCTAAAAAGAAAATTTTGATGGCGCTCTTGGTCTTTTAATATAGATGTAATTTATTCTCCCCAGGGGATCTCACTTGGGCAGACCCAAAGCACAGTTTCCTCCGGATTTTATATCAAAGTGTTTCTGGTTTAAAGTTCCTGCATGACCCATGGGAACCATTTACCATGGACATTGCATGCAATTCAAGCGTGAACTACTTCGTCTGTTACACATCCTCAGACTAAACAAATTTTCATGATGATGGTCATTACAAACTGGCACACTTGGCACTTTCCTACTAGTTGAAAGGACCACTGAACAGTTCCTTCCTGTAGACTGGTTTAGGGATAAGCTTAATAAATAAGAATTTTTTTTTTTGTTTTAATATGGGTGTTAAATGTTGTTTGATATAAATGGATTTTATGTATTATAGTTTTGGATCCATACAAAACAGTCTTACATCGTTGTACACTTGAACAGTTCATCCTGGGTAAGAGGCCACTGTAAAGGAAAGGTGAGGCACTACGAAAAAGGTGATCACACTACCCTGGTTATGAATACAGAGTTAAGAAACTAACTCACCTAACTGGAACATCTTTGGATGCTTCACCTCTGACAGCTACATCAATCCAGTTCATTTAAATATACATGAATATATATTCTCTTCTCTGAGGAGGAGGGTTCCCAGTCCATTCTACGGGTGGTACCTCCCTAAATAATATATATAAGATATATAATAATATAAATATAATAATATATATATATATATATAAAATAATAATTAATACGTCGGTCATCTCCAACCGAGGCAGGTGATCAGACAAGAAAGAAGATCCCCAAAAAGAATACATATCATCATTCAACACCTTACACTCACTCATATTCATCACTGTCTATTACACAGAGCCGCTCAGGTACGAACAGTTCAGAATCCCTCGAAACAGCATATCCCAAACCCTTCCTTTAAAGTGCGATAGAATAAAACTGTCAACTACAAGAACTCAATTAAAATTAAGTCCTTTTATAAAAATTTTCTCTTCTACGTATTAGAGAATTTTTTCATTATGTTAATATGAAAAATAATAGTTTTGTACCAAAAGAAAACCCCCCTTAGTAAACTTAACTAACCTTATTCATAACAAGCGCATTTAATTTTCTCTAATCCAACTAAATCTATTTTAGATAAGTTTGCAGTAATGTAGTAATAAACATGCACAATGAAAATATATTTTTTCGTTAGGTTCAAATTAATTTTTTGCGAATTATTGCATAACAAATTTTCGTTTGCCTTATACGGCAAGAAAAACCGTAGCTTTTTAAACCAACATAACAAGTTTAACCTATTCGAACGGGGGGGGGGGGGGGAGAGAATATAAATATTATATATATATATATATATATATATATATATATAATATATATTAAATATATATATATAATATATTCAACAAGTCAGGCAGTACTCCCACCGAGGCAGGGTGAAGACCCAAAAGAAGAAAGAAAATCCCAAAAAAGAAATCTTTTCATCAGCATCAACACATTCACCTCACTCACACATAATCACTGTTTTTTATGCAAGGTGCCCAGAATACAACAGTTTAAGAAAGCAATACTTATAAATATACACACATATCCCTCCAAACTGCCAAATAACCCGAACCCCTCCTCAAAAGTGCAGGCAACAGTGTACTTTCCCTTTCCAGACTCAAGCCGTCTATATAAAATAACCGTTTTCCCTGAATCCCTTCACTAAATATTACCCTGCTCACCACTCCACAGTTCGTCAGGTCCCAAATACCATTTGTCTCTGTTCACTCTCCTATAAACGCTCAACCGCACGCTTGCTGAAGTCCAAACCCCTCGCACCTACAAAAAGACTCCTTTACCCGCCCTTTTAGTATATATAAATATATATATATATTATATATATATATAATATATAAATATATAGAAATATATATATCTATAAGATAGGTTAAGAATGGCGCTCTTCCAGACGTGGTACCATCTCTCCCAAGTTTGTTTTATACAAGAAGTACCTAGAGGACCTAAAACCTTGATGTTTGTGAGTGTGGTGAGGGCCACTGTAATAAAACAGGTGTCAGTTTATGATAGAGAGCTGGTTTGTGAAGCTAATGATACAAGTGCACTAGATGCTCCTCCACGTTACTAACACAACACTACCTCCCACACCAACACACCTTCCCACACCAACACTACCTTCCCACACCAACACATACTTCCCACACCAACACTACCTTCCCCACACCAACACTAACCTTCCACACCAACACAACCTTCCCACAACCAACACTACCTCCCACAACCAACACTACCTCCCACACCAACACTACCTTCCCACACCAACAACTACCTTCCCCACATCACCAACACTACCTTCCTACACCAACACTAACCTACCACACCAACACTACCTTCCTACACCAACACTACCTTCCTACACAACACTACCTTCCCACACAACACACCTTCCAACACCTCACACAACCTACCCACACCACCACAACCTTACCCCCACTCAACCCAACCTCCCACCCCAACACTCCCTTCCCACACCAACACTACCTTCCCACACCAACACACCCATCCCACACCAACACACCCGATCACTACACCAACACAACCTTCCCACACCAACACACACCATCCCCCCCCACCACAACCATTCCCACACCACACAACTACCTACACCAACCCACCATTCCCGCAACGGTCAACACTCTACCTTTCCTACACCAACACTACCTTCCCACACCAACACACCCATAACCCACCTCCAACACTACCTTCCTCCTCAACACCAACACTACCCTTCCTACACCCACACTCCCTTCCTACATCAACACTCCCTTCCCACAACCAACACTACGCTCCAACAAACAACACTACCTATCCCACCACCAACACACCATCCCACACCAAAACTACCTTCCTACACCAACACTACCTACCCACACTCAACACTAACCTTCCCACACCAACACAACAACCTACACCAACACTACTTCCTACACCAACACAACCCATCCTACAACCAACACTCCCTACCCACACCAACCCTACCGTACCTACGCCAACACTACCTTCCTACACCACCAACTACCTTTCCCACAACCAACCCACTACCTTTCCAACACCAACACACCTTCCCCACATCCAACACACTTCCTCACCAACACTACCTTCCCAACACCAACACTACCTTCCACAACCAACAACTAACCTCCACCCAAACACTACCTTCCTACACCAACACTACCGTCCCCACAGCAACGACACTACCTTCCCCTCACACCAACCTACCTTCCCACACCAACACTAACCGTCCACACACAACCCTACCTTCCCAAACCAATACACCGTCCCACACCAACACTACCCTTCCCACACCAACACTACCTCCGCACAACCAACACTACCTCCCACACTAACACTACCTTCCCACACAACACTACCCTTCCCACACAAAGCTCTCCTTCCTACACCCAACACTACCTTCCCACACCAACCTACCTCCCACACCACCACTAACCTTACCACACCAACACTACCTTCCACACCAACACAACCTTCCCACACCCAACACTACCTTCCCACATCCAACACTACCTTCCCACACCAACACTACCTTCCCACACCAACACTACCGTCCCACACCAACAATACCTTCCCCACACCAACACACCTTCCCACACCAACAATAACTTCCCACACCAACACTAACCTTCCCACACCAACACTACCTTATCCCACACCAACACTACCGTCCCCACTACAACACTACCATCCCCAACCAACACTACCTTCCACTTCCACTCAACACTACCGTCCACACCAACACAACCTTACCCACAACACCAACACTACCTTCCCACACCAACACTAACGTCCCCACACAAACACTACCTTCCCACACCAACACTACCTCCCACACCAACACTACCTTCCACAACCAACACTACCTTCCCACACCAACACTACCTTCCCACTCCACCACTAACCGTCCCCACACCCAACACTACCTTCCCACACCAAAAACTAACCTTCCCACACCAACACGACCTTCCCACACAAACACTACCTTCCTCACACCAACACTACCTTCCCACACCAACACTAACCTCCCACACCAACACTACCTTCCCACACCACCACTACCTCCCACACCAACACATACCTCCCACTTCCAAACACGACCGTCCCACACCAACACTACCTTACCACACCAACACTACCTTCCCCACACCACACTAAACCGTCCCACACCAACACTACCTTCCCACACCAACACTACCTCCCACACCAACACTACCTTCCCACACCAAACACAACTTCCCACACCACACTACCTTCCCACAGGCAAGCTCTCCTTCCGCACACCAACACTACCTTCCCACACAACACAACCTTCCCACACCAACACTACCTTCCCACACCAACACTACCTTCCCACACCAACACACTTCCCACACCAACACAAACCTTCCCACACCAACACCTACCTTCGCCACACCAACACTTAACCTTCCCACACCAACACTACCGTCCCACACCAACACTACCTTCCCACCCAACACTACCACCCACACAAACACTACCTTCCCCACAACCAACACTTACCTACCCACACCAACACTAACCTTCCCCACACCAACACTATCCGTCCCTCCCACACCCAACACTACCTTCCCACACCAACACTACCTTCCCACTCCAACACTACCGTCCCACAACCAACACTACCTTCCAACTATCCAACACTACCGTCCCCACACCAACACTACCTTTCCCACACCAACACTACTTCCCCACAACTCCAACACTACCTTCCCACACCACCCCCACACTACCTTCCCACAACCCCAACACTACCTTCCCACTCCAACACTACCGTCCCACACCAACACTACCTTCCCCACCAACAATACCTTCCACACCAACACTTCCTTCCCACACATACACTACCTTCCCACACAACACAACCTATCCCACACCATCACTACCTTCCCACACAACACTAGCGTCCCACACCAACCACTAACTTCCCACACCAACACTACCTTCCCACTCCAACACTAAACCGTCCCACACCAACACTACCTTACCCACACCAACATACTTACCCCCCAACACTACCGTCCCCACACCAACACTACTTCCCCACACCAACACTAACCTTCCCACACCAACACTACCTTCCCACACCAACAACTACCTTCCCACACCAACACACCTTCCACACCAACACTATCCTTCCCACTTCCAACACTACCGTCCCCACACCAACACTACCTTCCCACACACACTACCTCCCACACCAACACTACCTTCCACTCCAACACTACCTCCCACACCAACACAACCTTCCCGACACCAACACTACCTTCCCACACCAACGACTACCTTCCCACACCAACACTACCTTCCCACTCCACAACACTACCGTCCCACACCAACACAACCTTCCCACACCAACACTTACCTTCACACACCAACACTACCTACCCACACCAACACTACCTTCCCCACACATCACTACCTTCCCACACCAACACTACCTTCCCTCACCAACACTACCTCCCACCACAACACTACCTTCCCACTACCAACACTACCGTCGCCACACCAACCCTTACCTTCCCACACCAAACACTACCTTCCTCGACACCAACACACCTTCCCACACCAACACTACTTTCCACCCCACCTACCTTCCCACAACGCAACACTACCTCCCACACCAACACACCTTCCCACAACCAAACCACACTGCTTTTTTTAGACTGATGCCAAAATTGACGCGATGAGATGAAGAATGTTCAGAGAAGGTGAGGTAATGTTCCAGTCAGGGGGTGAGGGGGAGTGCTTATAGATGACACGGTGACAGAGGAAGGGGGTAGGGAGGGGGTTGAGTGGGGTGAGGGAGAGTGTGAGGGGGTTGAGAGGGGTTAGGGGGTGAGGGTAGAGTTTATACCGTGTTATATCGTCTTTGTCTCATTATGGCTCTAGTTTTTTTGTGTGCTGGTGAGTGAACAAAGGTGACATGGCGCTCTTACAATGTTGCTAAAGTTCAAGGTGACGAACACTAGTGAATACCTCACCCTGAGCCTCACCCTAGTCCTGGCTTTCAACCCTGAGCCTCCCCTAGTCCTGGCTTCACCCTGAGCCTCACCCTAGACCTGGCATCACCCTGAGCCTCACCCTATTCCCTGGCTTTCCCCCTGAGCCTCACCCTAGTCCTGGCTTCACCCTGAGCCTCACCCTAGTCCTGGCTTCACCCTGAGCCTCACCCTAGTCCTGGCTTCACCCTGAGCCTCACCCTAGTCCTGGCTTCACCCTGAGCATCACCCTAGTCCTGGCCTCACCCTAGTCCTGGCATCACCCCTGAGCCCACCCTATGTCCTGGCCTCACCCTATCCTGGGCCTTCACCCTGAGCCTCACCTCTAGTCCTGGCATCACCCTGAGCCTCACCCTATCCTGGCTTCACCCTGAACCTCACCCTAGTCCTGGCCTACTCCTAGCCTCAGATGGTTCCGAGCATCACCCTAGTCCTGGCTTCACCCGGAGCCTCACCAAGTCCCTGGCTTCACCCTGAGCATCACCTTAATTCACCCAAGCTCCTGGCTTCACCCTGAGCATCACCCTAGTCCACTGGCTTCAACCTAAGCATCATTCACCCCTAGTCTGGCTTCACCTGACATCACCCTATCTGGCTACCACCCTGAGCATCACCTAGTCCTGGCTTATCATCACCCCTGAGCATCACCCAAGTCCTGGCTTCACCTGAAGCATCACCCAAGTCCTGGCTTCACCCTGAGCATCACCCTAGTTCCTGGCTCACCCTGAGCATCACCCAGTCCTTGCTTCACTGGCTTCACCCTGAGCATCACCCTATTCCGGCTTCACCCTGAGCCTCACCCTAGTCCCTGGCTTCAACCCTGAGCATCACCCTAGTCCCGGGCTTCACAAACCCTGAGCCATCACCTATTCCTCGGCTTCACCAGACCTCACCCTAGTCCTGGCTTCACCCTGAGCATTCACCCTAGTCCTGGCTTCAACCTGACATCACCCTAGTCCTGGCTTCACCCGAGATCACCCTAGTCCTGGCTTCACCCTGAGCATCACCCTAGTCCTGGCTTCACCTGAGAATCACCCTAGTCCTGGCTCACCCTGAGCAACACCCTACAAGTCCTGGCTTCACCCGGACACACCCTAGTCCTGGCTTCACCCCTGAGCAATCACCCTAGTCCTGGCTTCACCCTGAGCATCACCCTATCCTCTGGCTTCCACCCTAGCATCACCCTAGCCTGGCTTCACCCTGAGCATCACACCCTAGTCCTGGCTTCACCCTGAGCTCACCCTAGTCCTGGCTTCACCCTGACATCACCCTAGTCATGGCCTTCACCTGAGCATCACCCTCGTCCTGCTTCACCCTGAGCCATCACCCTAGTCCTGGCTTCACCCTAGCATCACCAGTCCTGGCTTCACCCTGACATCACAACCCTAGTCCTGGCATCTCCTGAGGCATCACCATAGTCCTGGCTTCATTCACCTGAGCATCACCCTATCCTGGATTCACCCTGAGCATCAACCCTATTTCTGGCTTTAAACCCTGAGCATTCACCATAGTCCTGGCTTTCACCCTGAGCATGCACCCTAGTCCCTTGGCTTCACCCTGTCATCACCTAGTCCTGGCTTTCCAACACCAGAGCATCACTCTAGTCCTGGCTTCACACCCTGAGCATCACCCAAGTCCTGGCCTCACCCTGAGCAACGCCCTAGTCCTGCTTCACCCTGAGCATCACCCTAGTCCTGGCTTCAACCCTGAGCATTCACCCTAGTCCCTGGCTTTAACCCTGAGCATCACCCAGTCCTGGCTCACCCTGAGCAACACCCTAGTCAGGCTTCACCCTGAGCATCACCCAGTCCTGCTTCACCTGAGCATCACCAAAGTTCCTGGCTTTCAACCTGAGCATCACCCTAGTCCTGGCATCAGCCCTGACATCACCTTGTCCCTGGCTTCACCCTGACATCACCCTAGTCCCTGGGCTTCACCCTGAGCATCACCCAAGTCCTGTCCTGGCTTCACCCTGATCATCACCCTAGTCCTGGCTCCACCCTGAGCAAACACCCCTAGTCCTGGCTTCAACCCTGAGCACACCCTAGTCCTGGGCTTCACCCTGACATCACCCTAGTCCGCTTCATCACCCTGAGCATCACCCTAGTCCTGGCTTCAACCCTGAGCATCACCCTATTTTCTGACTTACCTGAGCATCAACCTAGTCCTGCTTCACCCTGAACACACCTAGTCCTGGCTTCACCCAGTGAGCATCACCCCCTAGTCCTGGCTTCACCCTGAGCATCACCCAAGCCTGGATTCACCTTGAGCATCACCCATAGTCCTGGCTCACACTGAGCATGCACCCTAGTCCTGGCTTCACACCTGAGCATCACCCTAGTCCTGGCTTCACCCTGAACATCACCCCTAGTCCTGGCTTCACACCCGACATCCACCCTAGTCCTGGCTTCACCCTGAGCATCACCCTAGTCCTGGCATCACCCGACATCACCCAAGTCCTGGCTTTCACACTGAGCATCACCCTCGTCCTAGGCTTCAACCCTGAGCATCACTCTCGTCCTGGCTTCACCCTGAGCATCACCCTAGTCCTGGCTTCACCCTGAGCATCACCCAATCCAGGCTTCCCCTGAGCATCACCTAGTCCTGGCTTCACCCTGAGCATCAACCTATCCTGGCTATCACCCTGAGCATCACCCTAGTCCTGGCTTCACCAGAGCAACACCCTAGTCCTGGCTTCACCCCGTGAGCATCACCCTTGTCCCTGCTGGCTTCACCCTGAGCATCACCCTAGTCCTGGCTTTTACACCCTGAGCATCACCCTAGTCCCTGGCTTCAACTGAGCATCACCCTTTTCTGGCTTTAAACCCTGACATCAACCCTAGTCTGGCTTTACCCTGAGCATCACCCTAGTCCTTGCTTCACCCTGAAATCAACTAGTTCCTAGCTTCACACCCTGAGCCATCACCCTAAGTCCTGGCTTTCACACTGACATCCACCCAAGTCCTGGCTTCACCCTGAGCATCACCCCTAGTTCTTGCTTTCCCCTGAGCATCCACCCTAGTCCTGGCATCACCCGAGCATCACCCTAGTCCTGGCTTCCCACCCTAGCGATCATCCCCAGTCCTGGATTCACCTGAGCATCACCCTAGTCCTGGGTTCACCCTGAGCATCACCCTAGCCCTAGTCCTGGGCTTCAACCCTGAGCATCACTCTAGTCCGCTGTGCCTCAACCCAGACATCACCCTAGTCCTGGCTTCAACCCCTGACATCACCCTAGTTCCTGGCTTCACCCTGACATCACCCTAGTCCTGCTTCACCCTGAGCATCACCCTAGTCCGTGCTTCACCCTGAGCAATCCCCCTAAAGTCCTGGCTTCACCCAGAGCAACACGCCTAGTCCTGACTTCACCCTGAGCATCACCCTAGCCTGGCTTCACCCAGAGCTATCCTCTATCCTGTGCTTCACCCTGCGCATCACACCCTAGTCCTGGCTTCACCCTGGCATCACCCTAGTCCTGGGCTTCACCCTGAGCTCACCCTAGTCCTGGCTTCAACCCTGAGCATCACTCTAGTCCTGCTGGCATCACCCTGACATCAACCCAAGTCCTGGGCCTCAACCCTGAGCATCGCCCTAGTCCTGGCTTCACCCTGAGCATCACCCTAGTCCTGGCTTCACCCTGAGCATCACCCTAGTCCCTGGCCTTTACCCTGAGCCTTCACCCTAGTCCTGGCTTCACCCTGAGCATCACCCTAGTCCCTGCTCTTCACCCTTAGCATCACCCTAGTCCTGGCTTCAACCCTGAAGCATCACCCTAGCCCTGGCTTTCACCCTGGAGCTCACCCTAGTCCTGGCTTCACCCTGACATCACCCTAGTCCTGGGCTTCAACCTGAGCATCTCTCTATTCCTGGCTTCACCCTGACATCACCCTAGTCCTGGCTTCACCCAGGCTCACCCTATCCTGGGCTTCACCCTGAGCATCACCCTAGTCCCACCTGGCTTCACCTGAGCATCACCCTAGTCCTGGCTTCCCATGAGCATCACTCTAGTCCTGGCTTCACCCTGAGCTTCATCACCCTAGTCCAGGCTTCACCCTGAGCATCACCCTAGTCCTGGCTTCACCCTGAGCATCACCACTAGTCCGGCTCACCCATGAGCATCACTCAAGTCCTGGCTTCACCCTGAGCATCAACCCTAGTCCATGCTTCACCCAGAGCATCCACCCTCGTCCCCCTGGCTTCACCCTGAGCCTCACCCTAGTCCTGGCTTCACCCTGAGCCTCACCCTAGTCCTGGCCTCACCCTGAGCATCGCCCTAGTCCTGGCTTCACCCTGAGCATCACCCTAGTCCTGGCTTCACCCTGAGCATCACCCTAGTCCTGGCTTTACCCTGAGCATCACCCTAGTCCTGGCTTCACCCTGAGCATCACCCTAGTCCTGGCTTCACCCTGAGCATCACCCTAGTCCTGGCTTTACCCTGAGCATCACCCTAGTCCTGGCTTCACCCTGAGCATCACCCTAGTCCTGGCTTCACCCTGAGCATCACCCTAGTCCTGGCTTCACCCTGAGCATCACCATAGTCCTGGCTTCACCCTGAGCATCACCCTAGTCCTGGCTTCACCCTGAGCATCACCCTAGTCCTGGCTTCACCCTGAGCATCACCCTAGTCCTGGCTTCACCCTGAGCATCACCCTAGTCCTGGCTTCACCCTGAGCATCACCCTAGTCCTGGCTTCACCCTGAGCATCACCCTAGTCCTGGCTTCACCCTGAGCATCACCCTAAGCCTCGCCCCAGGTAGCGTCACTTCCGTTTTTGTTATTCCACTGATCGCGATATTGTCAACTAATTTACTCATGTTGCTTCTTATTGCTTCGTTAAGATTATTATGTAGATCATGGAGAAGACCAGTATGTAGTGTCGGGCAAGGTGCTCCAAATTCTTCAACACCCTAATAATATATATATATATATATATATATATATATATATATATATAATATATATATATATATATATATATATATATATAATATATATATATTCGTGCCGAATAGGTAAAAGTGGTCAATTAGCAAAAACTCATTTAAAATAAGTCTCTTCTAAAATTTTCTCTTATACTTTTCAAGATATATTTTTCTCATTTATGTTAATATAAAAATTAATGATTCTGTACCAGAAGAACCTTAGGAAACTTACCTAATCTAAAAAGCGGAATTTAATTGAGCCTAATCCAATTAAATATATTTTATATAAGTTTACAATAATTTAATAAGGAAACGCAATTAAATATATTTTTTCATTAGATTCAGAATGATTTTTGCGAAGATATTGCATGCACACATTTTCCCTTGTCATATTTGGCAAGAAGTGCATTGCTGTTTAAGCCAAAATCACAAGTTTTGCTTATTCGGCACGATATATATATATATATATATATATATATATATATATATATATATATATATATAAATATATATATATATATATATATATATATATATATATATATAATATATAGGTACCAACCTCTGGAACTGTCGTGGGGACCCTCATCCTTCAGGGAAAACTCAAGGTTCTCCCTGAAGTTGTTTGAATATTGTTTCTCCTACCACCCCCTTTGTTCTATATTCTATGTAGACTTTATTTAAAGACAAAATACATTGACAAAAATACAATAGGGAGTATAACGACATAGAAAACAGGTCAGAGCTACATCTCGAATACTTCGTCCTAATCTCCGGCTGTGGGCCGCGTGCCCAGAATGCTGCACGCATTTACCCTCTGGATCATAACACTGAGTCTGAAAGAGGAAACTGGCTGCCCTGTGGTCCTTGGTTTCTATGGTGAGTTTTTCACCCAACTCTTCGAGGAACTTTAGAGCACACTTGCCCCATGCTCCAAGGGTCTCCGACCCTGTTGGGATGAAGTTATAGCCAGGGGAAAGGCCTTCATATGTATATATATATATATATATAATATATATATATATATATTATATATATATATATATATATATATATATATAATGTCGTGCCGAATATGTAAAACTGGTCATTTAGCAAGAACTCATTTAAAATTAAGTCCTTTCTAAAATTTTGTCTTATACGTTTAAAGATATATTTTTTTTTCATTAATGTTAATGTAAAAATTATAATTTTTGCACTAAAGAATCTTAGAAAATCTTACCTAACCTTATTATAACAAGAGTAATTTATTTTAGCCTAACCCAACTAAATATATTTTAGATTTTTTACAATAATTTAATATTAAACAAACACAGTGAAATATATTTTTTTCGTTAGGTTCAGAATGATTTTGGCGAAATTATTCCATACACAAATTTTCGCTTGTCCAATATGGCAAGCTGAGCGTTGCTATTTAAGCCAAGATGGCAAGTTCTGCTATTCGGCACGACATATATATATATTAATATATATATATATATATATATATATATAATATAATATATATAATATATATATATAGTCATAATAAATATAGGGAATCCTTGCCTACCATCAGTGTAGAATAGGTGTCTTTGGTATTGTGACTGGTTAGGTTAGTTATCCATGTCCAGTCATTAAATACAGACTAGAACCTGCCACGTCATTCTATTTAACTGAATTAATTCTTCGTACCTCTATTCTCACATGGGCAATAGTGTGAGGCAGTTGCACTGTAGATGTCTGGTGGAGTGATGTGGGAAACCTCCATACTATATTGTCCCCCAGAAACAAGGAACGCATTCAAGTGTTAACTAAGGTACTTACGGAGCGTGAGGGTTACTGGAGCCCTGTAGTCACCTGAGATCCGTGTATGAGTCACGTGTATCTCCTCGTACAGTAGCGAGAATTCCTTCATCTCGGTGAAATGTATCTAATTCGGGTCGTGTGTGTGTTAACGAATACATAGTTCACTGCATTAGGGTTATAGGGTAGGTCGCCCGATTCTCCCTCTGGGTGTGGTGTAACTAACCTGGACTAAAGTGGTGCCTACTTCCCTATTAATGTGTAGATAGTGTAGTTACTATGCTAAGATAATCTGACTAATCTGATTTAGCTTAAATACGTATAATTAGTATTTTATAATACATTAACCTATGGAGGCATCGTTACTAGTCTAAATCTTACAAATTAAGAATGTTTAATGAATGTGGCACCCACATAGGCCTCGTCTTGCCCTTCTTACTCTCCCAACTTGTGGAAGGTTTTAACCAACTTGGAAACTTCCAACGAGATTTTCCACACCAACTTCCAGAAACTCTCCTAATTTTAATTTTTCTTTGCAAGCAACAATGGGACAGACTGCAGCACACACAGTTCAAGCTGAAGTTCTGGTAACTGTGTCTCCACATTAACTTCCATGGGGTTGTTAAATAACAGGAGACTCAGTTTCAGTTTTTCAAAAGTCTCTAAATCTTATTCTCAAACTCGCTAGATAATATTTCAAATTTTTGACAAAACATGAAGCCTGACTGGATATCATCTGCCATGGGTTCACGACAAGAGGTAAAGTATGCAAGATAATTCTTTCTTAAACACACAATGAATAACTCCAGCTTCTTGCGGAAAAGCTTCAATGTGTCCAGCTAGTCGAGAAATATTTTGTTGTTTGTCTTGTAAGCTCAGATTCGGCATATTTAAGTAGACTTTTGTCTGTTAGGAATGTTTTGGTGCAAAGAAAGTCTATCTTGCAACTGAGTTTGGAACACCTGTGTATTGCCCAGATGTTCATTTTGAAGACATGAATGGCTATCTTTCCGAAGAGCAAAGATATGTTGGAGCATTTTTCCAGCACTCATCCACCTGATACTTGAGTGCAGTGGTAGGTCATAGAATTCTACATTCAGTTCTTCAAGGAAAGATATGAATTTTCTCTGTCTGTGACTTATTACCGCATTTTATTAAATTTACTATGCTGACAACAGTGTATGACATCCCTCGTCTGTAATACCTTGTCCCATAATGCTTCTTGGTGGATAATGCAGCGTAGTGTGATACAATTAACTGTATTTTCCTTCAGCAAGTCAACTGACCCCACACTGCACCATCTATTACAGTACAGGAACACTTTTCAAATCCTCCATATTCATTGACAACTGACGTGAGAGCAATATAAGTATCTGAAGCTCTTGTACCACCACTCAAGGGTTATATCTTGACTAGTTCTTCATGTACGAAGAAATTACACCTACAGTACGGGTGATTATAAGCAACTGGCTTGTGTCACTGATGTCTCTACTCTCGTCTTAAGCCAATGAAAAGTATTTGCAGTGTTTTATTATATATTTCAGTCTTAAAGAAATATTTACATTAAGTTCATTTACTCTTCTTGCAAATGTTTGATGAGATAATAACACTTTCAAATTTTCTGGCGAGACATTTTCTTCCCCAAATATCTGTGCCACTTTCACTGCACACTGTTTTAAAAATTGTTCAATCTTAACTGACTTGTTGTTTGTCACAATTATTATAACAACTTTATATGATGCTGTAAGACTCGCTGTTTGAGGTTTCCCAAAGTTACTTAGCACTTCTTTCTGTTTACGTTTACTCTATACGTTCTCTGTATTATAACTGCAGCATTATCCCACATACTGGACATAGTGTGTGCTGTACAGTGTCTCATAATGCCGCATGACATTATATTCTTTCATCACAGAAACTGTCTGTTGACACACAAGATACAATGGTTTTCCATTATTTTCTATGAACAAGAAACTTTCTTGTCTGTGCTCGTTGTGAAGGATAGTGTTAGAGACGCAGTGTGACGAAGGTATTTGATATATTTGTCTAGTCTATAACCCATTAAATTTAGTCTGCCCATAATGCCTAGGCATGATAGTGGCTTTCTTTGCACTGCAAATCATTATTGTAATTACACACTGTAAACTGCCTATCTGCAACATGTCAATCACACTGTAAACTTGCAAAGAATTAATAATTTGAATTTGAATAGCCTAGAGGCAGACTGAGGCATCCTGTCCAGTGGAGGTGGCCGTGCGGCACAACACGTACAGGTCACGTTCCTACTCTGTACTAATCATGGTCACGGAGTGGGTTTCACATTCTACTGTATCGTTGTCATTCTAGTAACTTAGTATTATTTCACATTCACAACCTTATCGTCACAGATATTTAAATGATTTTTATAGAAGAAAATTAAAAAAATCAGTATACTAATGTAAGGTCGCACGCCACAGACCATCAACCCGCGGGCCACTTGTGGCCCCCGGGCCACTTGTGGCTCCCGGGCCACTTGTGGCTCCCGGGCCACTTGTGGCTCCCGGGCCACTTGTGGCCCCCGGGCCACTTGTGGCTCCCAGGCCACTTGTGGCTCCCAGGCCACTTGTGGCTCCCGGGCCACTTGTGGCTCCCGGGCCACTTGTGGCTCCCGGGCCACTTGTGGCTCCCGGGCCACTTGTGGCTCCCAGGCCACTTGTGGCTCCCGGGCCAGTTGTGGCCCCCGGGCCACTTGTGGCTCCCGGGCCACTTGTGGCTCCCGGGCCACTTGTGGCTCCCGGGCCACTTGTGGCTCCCAGGCCACTTGTGGCTCCCGGGCCAGTTGTGGCCCCCGGGCCACTTGTGGCCCCCGGGCCAGTAGTTGGACCATCCAGAATTTTACAAATTGCTTCATCTGGTTGGCTTCAAACACCTAAATGTTGATTTATCTTTGAGTATAATTATTTTATTGAATTTCAGCTTCTTACGAGCCAGTTTGTCCATTTTATTGACTTTTTAAATAAAATTGAACTTTGTTAAAACGTCAAAAATCTAATATTTTTCTTAAGAGTCTTGTAGAGAATTATAAATAGAATAAAACTGTAGATGAATGGTTCAGAGAACCGACATGTTGATAAATTAGACACATGTGCAACTCTTGGGTATCTTTATTGAGGAAACGTTTCGCCACACAGTGACTTCATCAGTCCATACATAGGAGAAACTTGAAGAACAGGAGGAGAATGAGGTAATCAGTCCCTCAACCTTGAGTCGATGTGTTCAGTCCATCAATCTTGAGTAGAATACGGCAGATGAGCGGAGAAGCAGCTTATAAACCGTATGGCAGGAGAGGTGCAGCAGTCATAGGTGGTGTCACATTTGTTCAATGTGGAAGTAGGTCGTGCCCAAGAATTAGGCAAGCGAAGAATTCCTAAGTATTAAGATCCCAAGAAGTTGCAGTGTCTGACAGGTTTGTAGATGAATGGTTCAGAGAACCGACATGTTGATAAATTAGACACTGCAACTTCTTGGGATCTTAATACTTAGGAATTCTTCGCTTGCCTAATTCTTGGGCACGACCTACTTCCACATTGAACAAATGTGACACCACCTATGACTGCTGCACCTCTCCTGCCATACGGTTTATAAGCTGCTTCTCCGCTCATCTGCCGTATTCTACTCAAGATTGATGGACTGAACACATCGACTCAAGGTTGAGGGACTGATTACCTCATTCTCCTCCTGTTCTTCAAGTTTCTCCTACGTATGGACTGATGAAGCCACTGTGTGGCGAAACGTTTCCTCAATAAAGATACCCAAGAGTTGCACATGTGTCTAATTTATCAGAATAAAACTGAAAAAAAACTTGAAATATTGAAAAGTGGCATTTTATAGTTTTGAATTTTTGTAAGTTTAATGAGCATTGTCTGCTGCGCAGACAATACTTGAGCAGCATACAATACCTGAGCAACAGACAGTGCCTAAGCAGCAGACAATGCTTGAGCAGTAGATAATGTCTAAGCAGCAGACAATGCTTGAGCAGTAGACAATGCCTAAGCAGCAGACAATGCTTGAGCAGCAGACAATGCCTAAGAAGCAGACGATGCTTGAGCAGCAGACAATGCCTAAGAAGCAGACAATGCTTGAGCAGCAGACAATGTCTAAGAAGCAGACGATGCTTGAGCAGCAGACAATGCCTAAGAAGCAGACGATGCTTGAGCAGCAGACAATGCCTAAGAAGCAGACGATGCTTGAGCAGCAGACAATGCCTAAGCAGCAGACAATGCTTGAGCAGCAGACAATGCCTAAGAAGCAGACAATGCTTGAGCAGCAGACAATGCCTAAGCAGCAGACAATGCTTGAGCAGCAGACAATGCCTAAGAAGCAGACGATGCTTGAGCAGCAGACAATGCCTAAGCAGCAGACAATGCTTGAGCAGCAGACAATGCCTAAGAAGCAGACGATGCTTGAGCAGCAGACAATGCCTAAGAAGCAGACAATGCTTGAGCAGCAGACAAAGTCTAAGAAGCAGACGATGCTTGAGCAGCAGACAATGCCTAAGAAGCAGACGATGCTTGAGCAGCAGACAATGCCTAAGAAGCAGACGATGCTTGAGCAGCAGACAATGCCTAAGCAGCAGACAATGCTTGAGCAGCAGACAATGCCTAAGAAGCAGACAATGCTTGAGCAGCAGACAATGCCTAAGCAGCAGACAATGCTTGAGCAGCAGACAATGCCTAAGAAGCAGACGATGCTTGAGCAGCAGACAATGCCTAAGCAGCAGACAATGCTTGAGCAGCAGACAATGCCTAAGAAGCAGACGATGCTTGAGCAGCAGACAATGTCTAAGAAGCAGACAATGCTTGAGCAGCAGACAATGCTTGAGCAGCAGACAATGCCTAAGAAGCAAACGATGCTTGAGCAGCAGACAATGCCTAAGCAGCAGACAAGGCTTGAGCAGCAGACAATGCCTAAGCAGCAGACAATGCTTGAGCAGCAGAAAATGCCTAAGCAGCAGACAATGCTTGAGCAGCAGACAATGCTTTAGCAGCAGACAATGCTTGAGCAGTAGACAATGCCTAAGCAGCAGACAATGCCTAAGAAGCAGACAATGCCTAAGAAGCAGACGATGCTTGAGCAGCAGACAATGCCTAAGAAGCAGACAATGCTTGAGCAGCAGACAATGCCTAAGCAGCAGACAATGCTTGAGCAGCAGACAATGCCTAAGAAGCAGACGATGCTTGAGCAGCAGACAATGCCTAAGCAGCAGACAATGCCTAAGCAGCAGACAATGCCTAAGCAGCAGACAATGCTTGAGCAGCAGACAATGGCTAAGCAGCAGACAATGCTTGAGCAGCAGACAATGCCTAAGCAGCAGACAATGCTTGAGCAGCAGACAATGCCTAAGCAGCAGACAGTGCTTGAGCAACAGACAATGCCTAAGCAGCAGACACTGCTTGAGCAGCAGACAATGCCTAAGCAGCAGACAATGCTTGAGCAGCAGACAATGCCTAAGCAGCAGACAATGCTTGAGCAACAGACAATGCCTAAGCAGCAGACAACGCTTGAGCAGCAGACAATGCCTAAGCAGCAGACAATGCTTGAGCAGCAGACAATGCTTTAGCAGCAGACAGTGGCTAAGCAGCAGACAATGCTTGAGCAGCAGACAATGCCTAAGCAGCAGACAATGCTTGAGCAGCAGACAATGCCTAAGCAGCAGACAATGCTTGAGTAACAGGCAATGCCTAAGCAGCAATGCTTGAGCAGCAGACAATGCCTAAGCAGCAGACAACGCTTGAGCAACATACAATGCCTAAGCAGCAGACAATGCTTGAGCAGCAGACAATGCCTAAGCAGCAGACAATGCTTGAGCAGCAGACAATGCCTAAGCAGCAGACAACGCTTGAGCAGCAGACAATGCCTAAGCAGCAGACAACGCTTGAGCAACAGACAATGCCTAAGCAGCAGACAATGCTTGAGCAGCAGACAATGCCTAAGCAGCAGACAATGCCTAAGCAGCAGACAATGCTTGAGCGGCAGACAGTGCCTAAGCAGCAGACAACGCTTGAGCAGCAGACAATGCCTAAGCAGCAGACAATGCTTAAGCAACAGACAATGCCTAAGCAGCAGACAATGCTTGAGCAGCAGACAATGCCTAAGCAGCAGACAATGCTTGAGCAGCAGACAATGCCTAAGCAGCAGACAATGCTTAAGCAACAGACAATGCCTAAGCAGCAGACAATGCTTGAGCAGCAGACAATGCCTAAGCAGCAGACAATGCTTGAGCAGCAGACAATGCCTAAGCAGCAGACAATGCTTGAGCAACAGACAATGCCTAAGCAGCAAACAATGCTTGAACAGCAGACAATGTCTGAGCAGAACACAGTGTCTGAGAAGTAGACAATATCTGAGCAGCAGACAGTGCTTCAGCAGTAAACAGTGATTGAGCAGCAGACAATGCTTGAGTAGCAGACACAATGTTCCACATAATGCTGCAGTGCGCTACACTGTTCCACACCGTGCAACATTGTTCCACAGTGTGCCACAATATTTCATAGTATGCCAATGTTCTACAGTGTGCCACGGTGTTCTACAGTGTGCCACAGTGTGCCACAATGTGCCACAATGTGCCACAGTGTGCCACAGTGTGCCACAGTGTGCCACAGTGTGCCACAGTGTGCCACAGTGTGCCACAGTGTGCCACAGTGTGCCACAGTGTGCTGATTTTATCCTGGATATGATGGTGTAGTGTTTCTAATTATTGCGTCAGTTTACCTCGATGGTGGTGAGTGGCTCTTGATCCCAGGAACTGGACTTATCCATCTTTATCGAATCTGTTTCCCCATTCCACAGCCACTATATGACCCCTACGGGTCTATCGCCAACATGTGTTTAATGTCTAAGTCATCTTATGGAATGGATGAAAAATATTTTTTGGCTTTAGGTTGTGTAGATGATCTTTTTCTTGGATTCTTCTGTACAATAACTCGAGAATGCCTCTACTGGTCGGCTTTAAACTTTCAGTGCTGTTTTTCCCTCAAGGTAAACTTAGCTTGATTTTAGGTTGTATACGTTTTAATATGCCAAATTTATTAATCAAACTGGTTTCTGTGACAAATATAAATGGAGAATGTCTCGTCTGATCAGAAATTAAGTCACAGTGTTTGACTTAGATTCTCCCTGACTTACTTTCGAGTTCCGTTCCGACCGAACAGTCGGGTCTGGAAATTGATTGATGTGGGAATCATGTTAGCAGATAATATCTTTATTTCTAAATGTTTAGGAGTGGACGTGTCGGCAGATGGATCTATGATAGATGAGGTGAATGATAGATTTGATAAAGGGAAAAAAGTGAGTGTTGCACTGAGGAGACTGTGGAGATAAAGAACTTTGTCCAGGGAAGCAAAGAAGGGAATGTGTGAGAGTATACTTATACCAACACTCTTGTATGGGTGTGAAGCATGGGTGGTGAATGTTGCAACAAGGTGAAGGCTGGAGGCAGTGGAGATGTCATGTCTGAGAGCAATGTGTGGTGTGAATATAATGCAGAGAATTCGTAGTTTGGAAATTAGGAGGAGGTGCAGGATTACCACAACTATTATCCAGAAGGCTGAGGAGGAGTTGAGATGGTTTGAACATGTAGAGAGGATGAAAGGAAATAGAATGACTTCGAGAGTGTATAAATCTGTACTGGAGGGAGGGGGTAAAGGAAGTTTTTTGTATGCGAGGGGCTTGGACTTCCAGCAAGCATGCGTGAGTGTATTAGATAGGAGTGAATGGAGACAAATGGTTTTTAGGACTTGACGTGCTGTTGGAGTGTGAACAAGGTAACATTTATGAAGGGATTCAGGGAAACCGGCAGGCCGGACTTGAGTCCTGGAGATGGGAAGTACAGTACCTGCACTCTGAAGGAGGGGTGTTAATGTTGCAGTTTAAAAACTGTAGTGTAAAGCACCCTTCTGGCAAGACAGTGATGGAGTGAATGATGGTGAAAGTTTTTCTTTTTCGGGCCACCCTGCCTTGGTGGGACTCAGCCGGTGACATACTACTATACAGAAAGCCGCTTGTTATGCAGAACATTTCCGGCAAATTAGGTCAGTTTTGTCCCAGGATGCGACCCACACCCCATTTTACCGATGGGTGAACATGGACAGCAGATGTCGTATGGAAAAACGTCCTACTGCTTTCCAGCCATACCGGGGATCGAACCCCGGACCTCAGTGTGTGAGCTGAGTGCGCTACCATGTACAGGTGGTATGCCTATATAACATTCTTTACATTTCCTTACTTTACAATCCTTACTTGTAGGTATCATTCCTAGGCTATTCCTATCAATTTTCTTGTTACTCGTTATTTCAACATTATCTTTTATCTTCTTAGTCTTTTTATGATTTTAACGAAGATAATACAGTCATTGATAAATTAGACACATGTGCAACTCTTGGGTATCTTTATTAAGGAAACGTTTCGCCACACAGTGGCTTCATCAGTCCATACCCAGGAGAAGCTTGAAGAATAGGAGGAGAATGAGGTAATCAGTCCCTCAACCTTGAGTCTATGTGGTCAGTCCATCAATCTTGATTGATGGACTGACCACATTTGTCTTTTGTATTTTTTCTAATTTATAGTTTAATTTTTTCTGTGGTATGTGGGACTGGACGTGAGTGGTGGGATTGGACGTGAGTGGTGGGACTGGACGTGAGTGGTGGGATTGGACGTGAGTGGTGGGGCTGGACGTGAGTGGTGGGATTGGACGTGAGTGTGGGGCTGGACGTGAGTGGTGGGATTGGACGTGAGTGGTGGGACTGGACGTGAGTGGTGGGATTGGACGTGAGTGGTGGGGCTGGACGTGAGTGGTGGGGCTGGACGTGAGTGGTGGGGCTGGACGTGAGTGGTGGGACTGGACGTGAGTGGTGGGATTGGACGTGAGTGGTGGGGCTGGACGTGAGTGGTGGGCTGGACGTGAGTGATGGGGCTGGACGTGAGTGGTGGGACTGGACGTGAGTGGTGGGGCTGGACGTGAGTGGTGGGGCTGGACGTGAGTGGTGGGACTGGACGTGAGTGGTGGGGCTGGACGTGAGTGGTGGGGCTGGACGTGAGTGGTGGGGCTGGACGTGAGTGGTGGGACTGGACGTGAGTGGTGGGGCTGGACGTGAGTGGTGGGGCTGGACGTGAGTGGTGGGACTGGACGTGAGTGGTGGGACTGGACGTGAGTGGTGGGGCTGGACGTGAGTGGTGGGGCTGGACGTGAGTGGTGGGGCTGGACGTGAGTGGTGGGACTGGACGTGAGTGGTGGGACTGGACGTGAGTGGTGGGGCTGGACGTGAGTGGTGGGGCTGGACGTGAGTGGTGGGGCTGGACGTGAGTGGTGGGGCTGGACGTGAGTGGTGGGGCTGGACGTGAGTGGTGGGGCTGGACGTGAGTGGTGGGGCTGGACGTGAGTGGTGGGGCTGGACGTGAGTGGTGGGCTGGACGTGAGTGGTGGGGCTGGACGTGAGTGGTGGGGGCTGGACGTGAGTGGTGGGACTGGACGTGAGTGGTGGGGCTGGACGTGAGTGGTGAGGCTGGACGTGAGTGGTGGGGCTGGACGTGAGTGGTGGGACTGGACGTGAGTGGTGGGGCTGGACGTGAGTGGTGGGGCTGGACGTGAGTGGTGGGACTGGACGTGAGTGGTGGGGCTGGACGTGAGTGGTGGGGCTGGACGTGAGTGGTGGGGCTGGACGTGAGTGGTGGGGCTGGACGTGAGTGGTGGGACTGGACGTGAGTGGTGGGACTGGACGTGAGTGGTGGGGCTGGACGTGAGTGGTGGGGCTGGACGTGAGTGGTGGCACGGATAGCATGTCTGGGAGGGTGGGTGTTCAGTTATCCTGCCCTCTATCTTACATACTTGTCTCTACCTACAGTGTCTCTGTGTCTTAGGACCAGTGTTAATACACAAGTAACCCGCATATAGGAGAAAGAAACCTGTGGTGACATTTCACTCTGACTTGAACCATGGTTCGGGTCACATGATTCAGGTCACATGGTTCAAGTCACATGGTTCAGGTCACATAGTTAGGGTCACATGTTTCAGGTCACATGGTTCAGGTCACATGGTTCAAAGCACATGGTACGTGTCACATGGTAAAAGTCACATGGAACAAGTCATATGGTACAAGTCACATGGTACGTGTCACATGGTACAAGTCACATGTGTTTAATGAATGGTACAAGTCACATGAAACAAGTCACATGGTACAAGTCACATGGAACAAGTCACATGATACAAGTCACATGGAACAAGTCACATGGTACAAGTCACATGGTACAAGTCACATGGTACGTGTCACATGGTAAAAGTCACATGAAACGAATCACATGGTACGTGTCACATGGTTCAAGTCACATGGTACAAGTCACATGGTACAAGTCACATGGAACAAGTCACATGAAGCAAGTCACATGGTACAAGTCACATGGTACAAGTCACATGGTACGTGTCACATGGTAAAAGTCACATGGAACAAGTCACATGGTACAAATCACATAGTACAAGTCACATGGCACAAGTCACTTGGTACAAGTCACATGGTACAAGTCACATGGTACAAGCCACATGGAACAAGTCACATGGTACAAGTCACATGGAACAAGTCACATGAAGCAAGTCACATGGTACAAGTCACATGGTACGTATCACATGGTAAAAGTCACATGGAACAAGTCACATGGTACAAATCACATGGTACAAGTCACATGGCACAAGTCACTTGGTACAAGTCACATGGTACAAGTCACATGGTACAAGCCACATGGAACAAGTCACATGGTACAAGTCACATGGAACAAGTCACATGGTACAAGTCACATGGTACAAGTCACATGGTACAAGTCACATGGTACAAGTCACATGATACAAGTCACATGAAACAAGTCACATGGTACGTGTCACATGGTTTAAGTCACATGGTACAAGTCACATGGAACAAGTCACATGGTACGTGTCACATGGTACAAGTCACATGATACAAGTCACATGGAACAAGTCACATGAAACAAGTCACATGGTACGTGTCACATGGTTTAAGTCACATGGTACAAGTCACATGGTACAAGTCACATGGAACAAGTCACATGGTACGTGTCACATGGTACAAGTCACATGATACAAGTCACATGGTACAAGTCACATGGTACAAGTCACATGGAACAAGTCACATGAAGCAAGTCACATGGTACAAGTCACATGGTACAAGTCACATGGTACGTGTCACATGGTAAAAGTCACATGGAACAAGTCACATGGTACAAATCACATAGTAGAAGTCACATGGTACAAGTCACATGGTACAAGCCACATGGAACAAGTCACATGGAACAAGTCACATGGAACAAGTCACATGAAGCAAGTCACATGGTACAAGTCACATGGTACGTATCACATGGTAAAAGTCACATGGAACAAGTCACATGGTACAAATCACATGGTACAAGTCACATGGTACAAGTCACATGGAACAAGTCACATGGTACAAGTCACATGATACAAGTCACATGAAACAAGTCACATGGTACGTGTCACATGGTTTAAGTCACATGGTACAAGTCACATGATACAAGTCACATGGAACAAGTCACATGGTACGTGTCACATGGTACAAGTCACATGATACAAGTCACATGGAACAAGTCACATGGTACAAGTCACATGAAACAAGTCACATGGTACGTGTCACATGGTAAAAGTCACATGAAACGAATCACATGGTACGTGTCACATGGTTCAAGTCACATGGTACAAGTCACATGGTACAAGTCACATGGAACAAGTCACATGAAGCAAGTCACATGGTACAAGTCACATGGTACAAGTCACATGGTACGTGTCACATGGTAAAAGTCACATGGAACAAGTCACATGGTACAAATCACATAGTACAAGTCACATGGCACAAGTCACTTGGTACAAGTCACATGGTACAAGTCACATGGTACAAGCCACATGGAACAAGTCACATGGTACAAGTCACATGGAACAAGTCACATGAAGCAAGTCACATGGTACAAGTCACATGGTACGTATCACATGGTAAAAGTCACATGGAACAAGTCACATGGTACAAATCACATGGTACAAGTCACATGGCACAAGTCACTTGGTACAAGTCACATGGTACAAGTCACATGGTACAAGCCACATGGAACAAGTCACATGGTACAAGTCACATGGAACAAGTCACATGGTACAAGTCACATAGTACAAGTCACATGGTACAAGTCACATGGTACAAGTCACATGATACAAGTCACATGAAACAAGTCACATGGTACGTGTCACATGGTTTAAGTCACATGGTACAAGTCACATGGAACAAGTCACATGGTACGTGTCACATGGTACAAGTCACATGATACAAGTCACATGGAACAAGTCACATGAAACAAGTCACATGGTACATGTCACATGGTTTAAGTCACATGGTACAAGTCACATGGTACAAGTCACATGGAACAAGTCACATGGTACGTGTCACATGGTACAAGTCACATGATACAAGTCACATGGTACAAGTCACATGGTACAAGTCACATGGAACAAGTCACATGAAGCAAGTCACATGGTACAAGTCACATGGTACAAGTCACATGGTACATGTCACATGGTAAAAGTCACATGGAACAAGTCACATGGTACAAATCACATAGTACAAGTCACATGGTACAAGTCACATGGTACAAGCCACATGGAACAAGTCACATGGTACAAGTCACATGGAACAAGTCACATGAAGCAAGTCACATGGTACAAGTCACATGGTACGTATCACATGGTAAAAGTCACATGGAACAAGTCACATGGTACAAGTCACATGGAACAAGTCACATGGTACAAGTCACATGATACAAGTCACATGAAACAAGTCACATGGTACGTGTCACATGGTTTAAGTCACATGGTACAAGTCACATGGTACAAGTCACATGGAACAAGTCACATGGTATGTGTCACATGGTACAAGTCACATGATACAAGTCACATGGAACAAGTCACATGGTACAAGTCACATGAAACAAGTCACATGGTACGTGTCACATGGTTTAAGTCACATGGTACAAGTCACATGGAACAAGTCACATGGTACGTGTCACATGGTACAAGTCACATGATACAAGTCACATGGAACAAGTCACATGGTACAAGTCACATGGTACAAGTCACATGGTACAAGTCACATGGTAAGTCACATGGTACAAATCACATGGTACACGTCACATGGTACAAGTCACATAGTACAAGTCACATGGTACAAGTCACGTGGTACACGTCACATGGTACAAGCCACATGGAACAAGTCACATGGTACAAGTCACATGGTACACGTCACATGGTACAAGTCACATGGAACAAGTCACATGGTACAAGTCTCATGATACAAGTCACATGGTACAAATCACATGGTACAAGTCACATGGTACAAGTCACATGGTACAAGTCACATGGTACACTTCACATGGTACAAGTCACATGGTACACGTCACATGGTACAAGTCACATGGTACAAGTCACATGGTGCAAGTTACGTGGTACAAGTCACGTGGTACAAGTCACATGGCACACGTCACATGGTACAAGTCACATGGCACAAGTCACATGGTACAAGTCACATGGTACACGTCACATGGTACAAGTCACATAGTACAAGTCACATAGTACAAGTCACGTGGTACAAGTCACATGGTGCACGTCACATGGCACACGTCACATGGTACAAGGCACATGGTACAAGTCACATGGTACAAGTTATATGGTACAAGTCACATGGTACAAGTCACATGGTACACGTCACATGGTACAAGCCACATGGTACAAGTCGCATGGCACACGTCACGTGGTACAAGTCACATGGTACACGTCACATAGTACAAGTCACATGGTACAAGTCACATGGTACACGTCACATGGTACAAGTCACATGGTATTAGTCACATGATACAAGTCACATGGTACACGTCACATGGTACAAGTCACATGGAACAAGTCACATGGTACAAGTCACATGGTACAAGTCACATGGTACAAGTCACATGGTACACGTCACATGGTACAAGTCACATGGTACACGTCACGTGGTACAAGTCAAATGGTCCAAGTCACATGGTACACGTCACATGGTACAAGTCACATAGTACAAGTCACATGGTACAAGTCACGTGGTACAAGTCACATGGTACACGTCACATGGTACACGTCACATGGTACAAGTCACATGGTACAAGTCACATGGTACACGTTACATGGTACAAGTCACATGGTACAAGTCACATGGTACACGTCACATGGTACAAGTCACATGGTACAAGTCACATGGTACACGTCACATGGTACAAATCACATGGTACACGTCACATGGTACAAGTCACATGGTACAAGTCATATACTACACGTCACATGGTACAAGTCACATGGTACACGTCACATGGTACAAGTCACATGGTACACGCCACATGGTACACGTCACATGGTACAAGTCACATGGCACACATCACATGGTACAAGTCACATGGTACACGTCACATGGTACAAGTCACATGGTACACGTCGCATGGTACACGTCACATGGTACACGTTACATGGTACAAGTCACATGGTACACGTCACATGGTACACGTCACATGGTACACGTCACATGGTACACGTCACATAGTACAAATCACATGGTACACGTCACATGGTACAAGTCACATGATACACGTCACATGGTACACGTCACATGGTACACGTCACATGGTACAAGTCACATGGTACACGTCACAGGGTACAAGTCACATGGTACAAGTCACATGGTACAAGTCACAGGGTACACGTCACATGGTACAAGTCACATGGTACACGTCACATGGTACAAGTCACATGGTACACGTCACATGGTACAAGTCACATGGTACATGTCACATGGTACACGTCACATGGTACAAGTCACATGGTACACGTCACATGGTACAAGTCACATGGTACACGTCACATGGTACAAGTCACATGGTACACGTCACATGGTACAAGTCACATGGTACACGTCACATGGTACAAGTCACATGGTACACGTGACATGGTACAAGTCATATGGTACACGTCACATGGTACAAGTCACATGGTACAAGTCACATGGCACACGTCACATGGTACACGTCACATGGTACAAGTCACATGGTACACGTCACATGGTACAAGTCACATGGTACAAGTCACATGGCACACGTCACATGGTACACGTCACATGGTACACGTCACATGGTACAAGTCACATGGTACACGTCACATGGTACAAGTCACATGGTACACGTCACATGGTACACGTCACATGGTACAAGTCACATGGTACACGTCACATCGTACAAGTCACATGGTACACGTCACATGGTACAAGTCACATGGTACACGTCACATGGTACAAGTCATATACTACACGTCACATGGTACAAGTCACATGGCACACGTCACATGGTACACGTCACATGGTACACGTCACATGGTACAAGTCACATGGTACACGTCACATGGTACACGTCACATGGTACAAGTCACATGGTACACGTCACATGGTACACGTCACATGGTACAAGTCACATGGTACACGTCACATGGTACACGTCACATGGTACACGTCACATGGTACAAGTCACATGGTACACGTCACATGGTACACGTCACATGGTACAAGTCACGTGGTACACGTCACATGGTACAAGTCACATGGTACACGTCACATGGTACAAGTCACATGGTACACGTCACATGGTACAAGTCATATACTGCACGTCACATGGTACAAGTCACATGGTACAAGTCACATGGTACAAGTCACATGGTACACGTCACATGGTACACGTCACTTGGTACACGTCACATGGTACACGTCACTTGGTACAAGTCACATGGCACACGTCACATGGTACAAGTCACATGGTACACGTCACATGGTACAAGTCACATGGTACACGTCACATGGTACAAGTCACATGGTACACGTGACATGGTACAAGTCATATGGTACACGTCACATGGTACAAGTCACATGGTACAAGTCACATGGCACACGTCACATGGTACACGTCACATGGTACAAGTCACATGGTACACGTCACATGGTACAAGTCACATGGTACAAGTCACATGGCACACGTCACATGGTACACGTCACATGGTACACGTCACATGGTACAAGTCACATTGTACACGTCACATGGTACAAGTCACATGGTACACGTCACATGGTACACGTCACATGGTACAAGTCACATGGTACACGTCACATCGTACAAGTCACATGGTACACGTCACATGGTACAAGTCACATGGTACACGTCACATGGTACAAGTCATATACTACACGTCACATGGTACAAGTCACATGGCACACGTCACATGGTACACGTCACATGGTACACGTCACATGGTACAAGTCACATGGTACACGTCACATGGTACACGTCACATGGTACACGTCACATGGTACAAGTCACATGGTACACGTCACATGGTACACGTCACATGGTACAAGTCACATGGTACACGTCACATGGTACACGTCACATGGTACACGTCACATGGTACAAGTCACATGGTACACGTCACATGGTACACGTCACATGGTACAAGTCACGTGGTACACGTCACATGGTACAAGTCACATGGTACACGTCACATGGTACAAGTCACATGGTACACGTCACATGGTACAAGTCATATACTGCACGTCACATGGTACAAGTCACATGGTACAAGTCACATGGTACAAGTCACATGGTACACGTCACATGGTACACGTCACTTGGTACACGTCACATGGTACACGTCACTTGGTACAAGTCACATGGCACACGTCACATGGTACAAGTCACATGGTACACGTCACATGGTACAAGTCACATGGTACACGTCGCATGGTACACGTCACATGGTACACGTTACATGGTACAAGTCACATGGTACACGTCACATGGTACACGTCACATGGTACACGTCACATGGTACAAGTCACATGGTACAAGTCACATGGTACAAGTCACATGGTACACGTCACATGGTACACGTCACTTGGTACACGTCACATGGTACACGTCACTTGGTACAAGTCACATGGCACACGTCACATGGTACAAGTCACATGGTACACGTCACATGGTACAAGTCACATGGTACACGTCGCATGGTACACGTCACATGGTGCACGTTACATGGTACAAGTCACATGGTACACGTCACATGGTACAAGTCACATGGTACACGTCACATGGTACAAGTCACATGGTACAAGTCACATGGTACAAGTCACATGGTACAAGTCACATGGCACACGTCACATGGTACACGTCACATGGCACACGTCACATGGTACACGTCACATGGTACAAGTCACATGGTACACGTCACATGGTACAAGTCACATGGTACACGTCACATGGTACACGTCACATGGTACAAGTCACATGGTACACGTCACATGGTACAAGTCACATGGTACACGTCACATGGTACACGTCACATGGTACAAGTCACATGGTACACGTCACATGGTACAAGTCACATGGTACACGTCACATGGTACAAATCACATGGTACACGTCACATGGTACAAGTCATATGGTACACGTCACATGGGACAAGTCACATGGTACAAGTCACATGGCACACGTCACATGGTACACGTCACATGGTACAAGTCACATGGTACACGTCACATGGTACAAGTCACATGGTACAAGTCACATGGTACAAGTCACATGGCACACGTCATATGGTACACGTCACATGGTACACGTCACATGGTACAAGTCACATGGTACACGTCACATGGTACACGTCACATGGTACAAGTCACATGGTACACGTCACATGGTACAAGTCACATGGTACAAGTCACATGGTACAAGTCACATGGTACAAGTCACATGGTACAAGTCACATGGTACACGTCACATGGTACAAGTCACATGGTACACGTCACATGGTACACGTCACATGGTACAAGTCACATGGTACAAGTCACATGGTACACGTCACATGGTACACGTCACATGGTACAAGTCACATGGTACAAGTCACATGGTACACGTCACATGGTACAAGTCACATGGTACAAGTCACATGGTACAAGTCAGGTTGCCTCTATATTGTGCCTTTTAACTAAAAATAAATTTTCGTATTTACTTTCGTAAAACGTTAATGAGACTTAGAGGAAAAAATGGATTGATTTTAACCTCTGTGTGGGTTCCAATTTACCTTTTTTTTCTTGGAAGAAACTGGGAAAATTGAAATACTGATTTTGATGCCATAAATCCTGAGTGTCTCGTCTGATTGGCTTCACTCTTCAGTGTTAATAACCTGATAATGCAAATTCTGAGCGACTTCGTACTTAATGTGCTGGTGTGTTAGGTAAGGTCAGGTTTAGTAGGAAACAGGACAAGTGTTTCCTGACGCAGGTCTTAGTCGTATGATGACCCGCCACTGGAGTTTTTGGCCGTCTGACCGAGGCCTTCCGCTGGCTTACCCCTGCGCCCCTCTAAAAGTTCTGGTTACGATTATAACCATTAGATTGCTGGTGTGTTGTTAGGATATTGGTCTCTCTGATATAACAAACGAATGCCTCTTCATTTTGGCTTCAAAGATAGTCTCTCGTAGTGGAAGTTTTGAATTAGTTTTGGGCTGTGCATGTTCTAATTTCCCATTTTTATTAAAAATTGAAATGTTAGTGTCCGTGTGATATCTTTTAAACACCTCTGATGATTCGCTTCAAATCATTAACGCTAATTTTTAACTGTGATAGAAATTTATGCCGCACTTTGCACTATTCCTTTTGCGTTCATTGGCGTACCGGGGGCTGGGGTTAAGAAATACGGGGAAGCCTTTCTCGCATCACGCAACAATGAAATAAATCTAGCTAACTATTGATGCCAGACTAATTGTGGCATAATTCTGCGGTGAGGACTTTTCTCCTGTGTTTTGCAGATATAGAGTTTCATCAGTTATCCTGCACATCTCTGGCACGGTGCCACTTAGCAGTGATATACGAAACAGATTAGTTAGTGGCTCTCTTAAGTGCCGTCTTGCACTCTTGTAAGAACACTTGAAGACAGGTTGTGAGGGACCGGAGCTATAGACTGTTTTCTTTCATGGTAACTGTGTCTAGTGACCCTCATGGTTTTAACCAGTGTTCTGCAGTAATTATTAATTATTGGGGATATTATTTGTCATGTGTAAACACCCACAGTAAATATTGTTAAAAACTGAACACGTGACATAACATTGAACATGTTACACTGAACACATTACACCCAGGTACCTACTTACTGCTAGGTGAACAGGGGCAGCAGATGTAAGTTGACTAACACCCAAGTACTTTCTTACTGCTAGGTGAACAGGGACAGTTGGTGTAAGGTGTTTAACACCTAGGTACCTACTTACTGCTAGTTGAACAGGGGCAGCAGGTGTAAAGTGAATAACACCTAAGTGCCTACATATTGCTAGGTGAATAAGGATAGCTGGTGTGAGAATATTAGCACCCAGGTACCTACTTACTGCTAGTTAAACAGGGACAGCTGGTGTAAGGTGGTTAACACCCAGGTACCTACTTACTGCTAGGTGAACAAGGACAGCAGGTGTAAGGAAGCATGCTCAGTATTTCCACTCGCCCGGAGATCGAGCCCCGGTCCCTCAGAGTGTGAGATGAGGCCGCTACAATAGAGCCACGAACATTAGAGGACAGGAAGTTCAGAGGTGACATGATTACAATGTACAAAATATTGAGAGGAATCAACAGGGTGGACAGGGAGTGTTTGAGAGGCGAGTCACAGGTACACAAGAGCACAGCTGGAAGTTAAAAGCAAGGATAAGTTACAGGGATGTTAGGAAATACTTATTTAGCTTTAGAGTGCTTAGAAACGACCTAGGCAGTGAAATAATGGCGGCAGAATCCATACATAGCTTTATAAAGAGGTTTGACAGGGCTCACGCAGCTAAGAGAGTGAACATAGTAGCGAACAGCAGAAAGGGTGGACCAGGAGTTGAGACTCAACCCCTGCAACAACGATTAGATGAGTACAAATAGGTGAGTACAATGTTAGTTGTCTTCGTACCGGAGGTACACACTCTCGTAAGCTCCGGTACCAATATCTGGTACTTGGACCTACTGTAGCCCAGTCAGTACTGGTGGTACCTAACACCACTGTCCCTAGTACCAGTGCTGGGTACTATGAAACTACCGACCATGGCCGGGTGAGTGGGTAGCAAGACGTGAGGTGGGTACCAAATACCTGCCCCAGGCTTTGGCTGTCCCAACTCGCGTGGTACCTCTCATTGCACCGCAGTACCACTCAGTGCACTGTAGTACCACTCAGTGCACCGTAGTACCATTCACTGCACAGTCGTACACCTCACTGTACAATGGTACTTCTCACTGTAGCGTGGTACCATTCTGGCGTGGTATCACTCACTGTAAAGTTGTACCACTATAGTGTGGTATCACTAACGTGATATCACTGTAATGTAGTACCACTCTGGCGTGGCAACACTCACTGTAACGTGGTACCACTCTAGCGTGGTATCACTCACTGTAACGCGGTAAAACTCTTGCGTGGTAACACTCACTGTAACGTGATACCACTCTAGCGTGGCAACACTCACTGTAACTTGGTACCACTCTAGCTTTGTATCACTCACTGAACGTGGTACTACTCTAGCGTGGTAATATTCACTGTCGTGGTACCACTCTAGCCTGGTAACACTTACTGTAACGTGGTACCACTCTAGCCTGGTAACACTTACTGTAACGTGGTACCACTCTAGCCTGGTAACACTCACTGTAACGTGGTACCACTCTAGCCTGGTAACACTCACTGTAACGTGGTACCACTCTAGCCTGGTAACACTTACTGTAACGTGGTACCACTCTAGCCTGGTAACACTTACTGTAACGTGGTACCACTCTAGCCTGGTAACACTCACTGTAACGTGGTACCACTCTAGCGTGGTAACACTGTAACGTGGTACCACTTTAGCGTGGTAACACTCACTGTAACGTGGTACCCAGTCCTATATCTGTACTCTCCCGGAGCACTCCAACAACCATCCTGTACTCTCCCAGAGCACTACAACAACTATCCTGTACTCTCCTGGAGCACTCCAACAACTATCCTGTACTCTCGGAGCACTCCAACAACCATTCTGTACTCTCCCGGAGCACTCCAGCAACCATCTTGTCTCTCCCGGAGCACTCCAACAACCATCCTGCACTCTCCCAGAGCACTCCAACAATCATCCTGTACTCTCCCAGAGCTCTCCAACAACCATCCTGCACGCTCCCGGAGCACTCCAAAAACCATCCTGCACTCTCCAGGAGCACTCCAACAACCATCCTGCACTCTCCCAGAGCACTCCAACAATCATCCTGTACTCTCCCAGAGCTCTCCCAACAAAACCGTCCTGTACTCTCCCCAGAGCACTCATCTCAACAACCATCCTGCCCTCTCCCAGAGCACTCCAACAATCATCCTGTACTCTCCCAGAGCTCTCCAACAACCATCCTGTACTCTCCCAGAGCACTCCAACAACCATCCTGTACTCTCCCGGTGCACTCCAACAACCATCATGTACTCTCCTGGAGCACTTCAACAACCATCCTGTACTCTCCCAGAGGACTCCAACAACCATCCTGTACTCTCCCGGAGCACTCCAACAACCATCCTGTACTGTCCAAGAGCACTCCAACAACCATCCTGTACTCTCCTGGAGCACTCCAACAACCATCCTGTACTCTCGGAGCACTATAACAACCATCCTGTACACACCCGGAGCACTCCCAACAACCATCCTGTACTCTCCCAGAGCACTCCAACAACTATCCTGTACTCTCCAGGAGCACTCCAACAACTATCCTGTACTATCTCGGAGCACTCCAACAACCATTCTGTACTCTCCCGGAGCACTCCAACAACCATTCTGTACTCTTCAGGAGCACTCCAACAACTATCCTGTACTCTCCCGGAGCACTCCAACAACCATTCTGTACTCTCCCGGAGCACTCCAACAACCATCTTGTCTCTCCCGGAGCACTCCAACAACCCTCCTGCACTCTCCAGGAGCACTCCAACAACCATCCTGCACTCTCCCAGAGCACTCCAACAAGCATCCTGTACTCTCCCAGAGCTCTCCAACAACCATCCTGTACTCTCCCAGAGCACTCCAACAACCATCCTGTACTCTCCCGGTGCATTCCAACAACCATCCTGTTCACTCCCCGAGCACTCAAACAACCATCCTGTACTCTTCCAGAGCACTCCAACAACCATCCTGTACTCTCCCGGAGCACTCCAACAACCATCCTGTACTTTCCCGGAGTACTCCAACAACCATCCTGTACTTTCCCGGAGTACTCCAACAACCATCCTGCACTCTCCCTGAGCACTCCAACAACCATCCTGTACTCTCCCGGAGCACTCAACAACCATCCGTACTCCTCCCCGAGCACTCCAACAACCATCCTGTACTCTCCCGGAGCACTCCATCAACCATCCTGTACTCACCCAGAGCACTCCAACAACCATCCTGTACTCTCCCGGAGCACTCCAACAACCATCCTGTACTCTCCCTGAGCACTCCAACAACCATCCTGTACTCTCCCAGAGCACTCCCACACCCATCCTGTACTCTCCCAGAGCACTCCCACACCCATCCTGTACTCTCCCAGAGCACTCCCACACCCATCCTGTACTCTCCCAGAGCACTCCCACACCCATCCTGTACTCTCCCAGAGTAGTCCCACACCCATTCTGTACTCTCCAGAGCACTCCCACACCCATCCTGTACTCTCCCAGAGTAGTCCCATACCCATCCTGTACTCTCCAGAGCACTCCCAAACCCATCCTGTACTCTCCCAGAGTAGTCCCACATCCATCCTGTACTCTCCCAGAGCAGTCCCACATCCATCCTGTACTCTCCCAGAGCATTTCCACACCCATCCTGTACTCTCCCAGAGCACTCCCACACCTGTGGGTGGCATCCTGGGGAGCAAAATTAACCTAAGTTGCTGGAAATGCTCTGCATACCTAAGGGTTTTCTGTATAGAGTGTCACTTTTAGCTAT
>NC_069450.1:8495320-8566196 GCF_026875155.1 Cherax quadricarinatus | reverse complement strand
CTGGTGATTCCTGCTCTATCACTGTCGTTTGTGCAGGTGATGGTGGTGCTTCAGGTGGATGTGGTATTGCTGATGCAAGTGGTAGTGGTGATGTTATTGCTGCTGCAGGTAGTGGTGGTAGTGCAGGTAGTGGTGGTAGTGCAGGTAGTGGTGGTAGTGCAGGTAGGTGGTGGTACAGGTAGTGGTGGCGTGGTGCAGGTATGGTGGGGGTAGTGCGGGTAAGTAGTAGTGGTGGTGCAGGTAGGTAGTGGTGGTGGTAGTGCAGGTAGGGGTTGGCGTGGTGAAGGTAGTGGTGGTTGTAGTGAAGGTAGTGGTGGTGGAGTGCAGGTAAGTAGGGGTTTGGTGGTGCGGGTGCTGATGATGGTGCTGCAAGTAGTGGTGTTGCAGGCGGTGAGGGTGGCGGGTGGTGGTAGTGGTGCAGGTTGGTAGTGGTGCAGGTGGTGGTGGTGCAGGTTTTGATGCTGGTGCGGGTGTTGATGGTTCCTGCAGGTGGTGGTAATGCGGGTGGTGGGGGGTGCAGGTGATGGGGGCAGGTGTGATGGTGTAGATGGTAGTGGTGCAGATGTGGTGGTGGTGTTGGTTGTGGTGCAGGTGGTTGTTAGGTGGTAGTGGTACAGGGGGTGATGGTGGTGAAATTTGGGGGTGGCAGTGGTGCAGGGTGGTGGTGGTAGTGGTGGTTGGGGGTGTGTGTGGTGGTGGTGGTGGCGGCGGCGGCGGCGGCGGCGGCGGCGGTGGTGGGTGGTGGTGGTGGTGGTGGTGGTAGTGGTGGTGGCGGTGCTGCAGGGTAAGCCAGTAAGCAGGTGGCAGCCAGCTGGTACTAGGCCGGCCAGGGACCAGCCACATAATGAGACCAGCTGGAGTGACCTTGGCCCTGCGCAAGGTCGCTGTTGGGGACCACCCCACCAGGGGGAGGAATCCCACCAGGGGGAGGGATCCCACCAGGGGGAGGGATCCCACCAGGGGAAGGGACTCCACCAGGGGGAGGGATCCCACCAATGGGAGGGATCCCACCAATGGGAGGGATCCCACCAAGGGGAATGATCCCACCAGGGGGAGGGACCCCACCAGGCGGAGGGACCCCACCAGGGGGAGGGACCCCACCAGGGGGAGGGACCCCATCAGGGGGAGGGACCCCACCAGGGGGAAGGACCCCACCAGGGGGAGGGACCCCACCAGGGGGAAGGACCCCACCAGGGAGAGGGATCCCACCAGAGAGAGGAACCTCACTCGGGAAGAACCTAGAGACCCCACCAGGGAAGGGCCCCACCTATGGGAGGGACCCCCCCCGGGGAGGGACCCAACCCGGGGGGAAAGGGGACCCTACCCAGGGGGGGGAAACCCAAGGATCTCACCCGGAAAACCCCAAAGGACCCCAAACCCCCCATTTCCTCGAGCTGGGCCGGGGTGGGGAGACTGAGGTAGCATCTATCTCCTCACCCCCTTCTCTTAGCAATAAACACTTGAGTCGTACGTCTGTTGTTCAAACACGTTAGTCGTACGTCTGTTGTTCAAACACTTGGATCATACGTCTGTTGTTCAAGCACTTTGTCGTACGTCTGTTGTTCAAACACTTGGATCAACGTCTGTTTTTCAAACATTTGGGATCATCACTGCTGTTCAAACACTTGGATAATACGTCTTTGTTCGAACCCTTTGGGATCATACATCTGCTGTTCAAACACTGGATTACTCTGTTTTCGAACACTTGGATCATACATCTGCTGTTCAAACACTTGGATAATACGTCTGTTGTTCGAACACTTGGATCATACATCTGCTGTTCAAACACTTGGATAATACGTCTGTTGTTCAAACACTTTAGTCGTACGTCTGTTGCTCAAACACTTGGATCATACATCTACTGTTCAAACACTTGGATCATACGTCTGTTGCTCAAACACTTGGATCAACTCTTTTGTTCAAACACTTGGATCTGTTGTTCAAACACTTGGATCATACATCTGTTGTTCAAACACTTGGATCATACATCTGTTGTTCAAACACTTGGATCTGTTGTTCAAACACTTGGATCATACATCTGTTGTTCAAACACTTGGATCATACATCTGTTGCCAAACACTTGGATCATACGTCTGTTGTTCAAACACTTGGATCATACGTCTGTTGCTCAAACACTTGGATCTACCTTTCTAAAACACTTTGATCATACATCTGTTTGTTCAAACACTTGATCATACATCTTTTGCTCAAACATTTGATCATACACGTTGCTCAAACACTTGGATCATACACTTTTGTTCAAACATTTGGGACATACTCTGTTGTTAAAACACTTGGATCATACATCGTTGTTTCAAACACTTGGATCATATTTTCTGTTGTTCAAACACTTTGGATCATACATCTGTTTTTTCAAAATTTGGATCAACTCTGTTGTTCAAACACTTGGATCTACGTCGTTTTTTCAAACACTGGATCATACATCTTTTGAAAACCCTTTTAAAACATACATCTGTTCTCAAACATTTGGGAAAATCATACTTTTTTGGTTAAAAAACCCCTTGGATATACTTCTGTTTTTTCAAAAACTTGGATCATGCATCGTTTTCAAACATTTTGGATCATACATCTGTTCTCAAACACTTGGATCATACATCGTTGTTAAAACCTTGGATAACATCTGTTTTCAAACACTTGGATCATACATCTGTTTTTCAAACATTTGGATCAACATTTTGTTCAAACATTTGGGTCATACATCTTTTGTTCAAACACTTGGGATCATACTCTGTTTTAAAACCCCGGATCATACATCTGTTGTTAAAACCCTTTGGATCATACATCTGTTGTTAAAAACATTACTGCAAATTCGAAACACTTTTTTTTTGCAAACCTTGGAACTTTGGGGTTTTTTTAGTAATTAAAACTTTAAACAGAAGCTGGGTTCTTTATTTTAAAAGTTTCGGGTACACAGATCCTCTTCAAGTTCAGCCTCGGGAAGCGAACTCTTCTTCAGGCTGAGGGACTGACCACCTTAAATATTATTTCTCCAAGGTTAATGGACTGATTGCATCATTTTCATTTCGTTACTAAAACCGCTCCCTGTATCTGACTGAAGAATCTACTGGTACGAAAACGTTGCACATTGGGCTTAATCATCAACTTTTCAATATTTTCATTTTTTTTCAACATTTAAACGGGAAAATTACTTTCGCTTATAAAAAAAGGGGAAAGAAAACGTAAATTTAAAATATTAAACCATAATTAGGGTTTACAGATGGAAGACTGAAGACGTAAAAGCTACATGAGGTTGCCCAACCACCAGACGAGCCTGGCCCATGGCCGGGCTCCGGGAGTAGAAACACTCTGGCAACTCATCAAAGGTACTTATAATGAAATACGTAAAACTGAATTTGAGAAATTAGTAATGAAATAATCCACAAGAAAAACATATGAAATTATATTGTGATTATTTTTTCGAATGTTTACATTACAATATTATTTTATTGGTCATTTTTTTTACAATGGGGAAAATATGGTCACGTTTTTTTTTTTTTCAATTTATAGGTGATTATCTTAAGGCATTTATAAGATAGTTTAAAATACAACTTAAAAGCCAATTTTTGTCCAGTATACTGGTGTTCGTCCTGGGAGGGGGAGGGTTGGGGGAGGGGAGGAGTGGGGGAGGGGAGGGGGTGGGGAGGGGTGGAGGGGAGGAGTGGAGTGTAAGGGTGGAGGGGAGGGGTGGAGGGGAGGGGTGGAGGGGAGGGGACGGGAGGGGAGGGGAAAGTTCGGAGGGGTGGAGGGGAGGGGAGGGGGGAATAATAGTAATAAGGTTAGCGTACATATAGTGACTCGATAAATAGATAAATTAGACATGTTAGACGTGTGGGTTCTCTGAACCATTTATGTACACTTGGTAAGTGTACAGGAAGGTAAGTGTACACTTGGTAAGTAAGTGTACAGGAAGGTAAGTGTACACTTGGTAAGTGTACAGGAAGGTAAGTGTACACTTGGTAAGTGTACAGGAAGGTAAGTGTACAGGAAGGTAAGTGTACAGGAAGGTAAGTGTACACTTGGTAAGTGTACAGGAAGGTAAGTGTACACTTGGTAAGTGTACGGGAAGGTAAGTGTACACTTGGTAAGTGTACAGGAAGGTAAGTGTACACTTGGTAAGTGTACACTTGGTAAGTGTACAGGAAGGTAAGTGTACACTTGGTAAGTGTACAGGAAGGTAAGTGTACAGGAAGGTAAGTGTACACTTGGTAAGTGTACAGGAAGGTAAGTGTACAGGAAGGTAAGTGTACAGGAAGGTAAGTGTACACTTGGTAAGTGTACAGGAAGGTAAGTGTACACTTGGTAAGTGTACAGGAAGGCAAGTGTACACTTGGTAAGTGTACAGGAAGGTAAGTGTACACTTGGTAAGTGTACAGGAAGGTAAGTGTACACTTGGTAAGTGTACAGGAAGGTAAGTGTACACTTGGTAAGTGTACAGGAAGGTAAGTGTACAGGAAGGTAAGTGTACAGGAAGGTAAGCAAGCAATAAACCGCTCTTAAAATTATTGTAATATTGGTAAACTGACCAGTAATTAAAGTAAATAATTTTCTTAAATAAGATACATAGAGCAGAAAATGTGACTCTATACACTGACTTCACATATCTGCTCTATGTATCTTATTAAGAGAAAGGTTTATTTTTATTACTGGGCGGTTTATTGCTTGCTTACCTCACTCTATACTATAGAGCGAGATAAAAACATAGAGGGTTATGTTAGAGTAAACAGAAACATGTCCATTATTTATCACTGTTTTAACGAAACCATTTTGTGTGTGCTTGATGTTAGAGTTTGTTGTCTCCCCCATATCTTCTTGGTGTACACATCATGTTAGTGTACATATGTTGGTGTACATATGTTGGTGTGCACATCATGTTAGTGTACATATGTTGGTGTACATATCATGTTGGTGTGCACATCATGTTAGTGTACATATGTTGGTGTACATATGTTGGTGTAAATATCATGTTAGTGTACATATGTTGGTGTACATATCATGTTGGTGTACACATCATGTTAGTGTACATATGTTGGTGTACATATCATGTTGGTGTACACATCATGTTAGTGTACATATGTTGGTGTACATATGTTGGTGTACATATGTTGGTGTACACATCATGTTAGTGTACATATGTTGGTGTAAATATCATGTTGGTGTACATATCTTGGTGTACACATCATGTTAGTGCACATATGTTGGTGCACATATGGTGTATAAATGTTGGTGTACATATGTTGGTGTACATATGTTGGTGTACATATGGTTTCTTGGAGGTTTGTTTACAAACAGCGGCCCGGTCTGTGACCAGGCCTCATGGTGGATCAGGGCCTGATCAACCAGGCTATTACTGCTGACTGCACGCAATCCAATGTACGAACCACAGCCCGGCTGGTTAGGTACCGACTTTAGGTGCTTGTCCAGTGTTAATGAGTAAACGCGAAGGAAAAAACTACCATTTAAGTTGTCACATATCAGATGATTCTGTCACACTGCTTTAAGTTTTTCTTTCAGACATATATATCTAAGTTTATCATCACTACGATAACCAGATAAACTAGACACATGTGCAACACTTGGCTATCTTTATTGTGGAAACATTTCACAAACCAGTGACTTTCTCAGTCTAATACAGAGAACTGATCAAGCCACTGGTTGGCGAAACGTTTTCAGAGATACCGAGGTGTAGATCATCAACCTGTCGGTTATCTGAACCAATTATCTATGTCACCAGATACTTTCCTTAACAGCTCCAAACATTTCTGAATAGATATTTTTAAATTAGTCACCGCAACCCTGCTCGAGGTAAAAAAAAAAAAAAAATTTTCTTATCCCGTTTTTTTATATTACCCCAAGCTGCATAGGTTTCATGGAAACACAAAAGCGGTAAATGTCTAACAAAAAAGTGTGCACAACTTTTTTTTAACGCACCGGCCGTCTCCTACCGAGGCAGGGTGACCCAAAAAGAAAAACCAAAGCTGTTTTTATTTTTTTTAACAAGTCGGCCGTCTCCCACCGAGGCAGGGTGACCCAAAAATAAAAAAAAATCCCCAAAAAGAAAATACTTTCATCATTCAACACTTTCACCTCACTCACACATAATCACTTTTTTGCAGAGGTGCTCAGAACACAACAGTTTAGAAGCATATACGTATAAAGATACACAACATATCCCTCCAAACTGTCAATATCCCGAACCCAAATGCAGTATAATGTGATCCTTTATTGACTACGTTTCGCCCACACAGTGGGCTTTTTCAAGTCACAAACAGAACTACCTGGGGTGGAAGGAACGCGAGTATTTATAGTCCAGCTGAGGTCAGGTGAAGAATGCTGCATCTGATGATGTACCGAGTGGGGTTATAGAGTCTAAAAACTTGGGTAGCTTGGAAAGGAGATTGGATAAGTTGTGAGCAGACCTTCTACAGTGTTCTTATGTGGGATAGCGATGAAGAAGTTTTCTTGGCAAGTGGTTCAGCTATGTTATAGAAGCCACTATTCTGGTTGAAGTTGTCGGATATAGAAATGAGTGATGATTCCAGGATTCTTCGGTATTGAGTGTTGTCTTCTGTGGCGATAAGTCTTGAGTTTCTGTAGTTTATCAAGTGGTTGTGTGAATTACGGTGTTGTACGCAGGCATTCCTTGTGTCGTCAGACCTGCTTGCGTATTGGTGTTCTGAAACACGTGTTTGGAGGTCCCTTGATGTTTCGCCCACGTATAACTTGTTGCAGTCATTACAAGGGATTATGTATACCCCTGCAGAGGATGGAGGCTTGTCCTGCCTACTACTGGTGATGTCCTTGATGGTCGTGGTTGTGGAGGTAGATACTTGGAATGATGTTTTGGCAAAGATGTTGGAAACATGTTTGGCAATGGAGTTGGTGGGAAGGACTATGTATCCTCCTCTCGGCAGTGTCTTCTCTGGGTGTGTTGAAGATGTTTAATGCTCGCCGTCTGCAGTCTCTGATGAAGTGACGAGGATAGTGGAGTTTAGAAAATATTTGTTCAATTATAGTGCATTCTTCCTCAAGGAACTCGTTGCTGCAGATTCTGAGTGCACGCAGGAAGAGAAGCCTATAATTACACCACGTTTGGTTTTGGTGTCGTGGTGAGAGTAGAAGTGGAGAAGATCGTTTTGGTTGGTGGGTTTTCGATAGACTTTGAAACGAAGTTCGTGGTCAGCTTTGCAGAGCAGGACATCAAGGAAAGGAAGAGTGTTGTCGACTTCTTCTTCAAGTGTGAACTGGATTGAAGGCTCGACCTGGTTGAGCTTGTCTTGGAGAGCTTGAACGTTGAAGCGTTTAGGAGTTATGAGGAGAATGTCGTCAACATAACGGAGCCAGGTGACAGACGAAGGAATAATGGTGGAGAAACGTTCGGCTTCTAGATGTTCCATGTATAGGTTCGCCAGGACTGCACTGAGTGGCGAACCCATGGGTAGTCCAAAAGTCTTGCTGACAGAGGTGATTTTCGAAAGAGAAACACGTTAAAGCCAACACATAGTTCAACAAGGTCGATGAAATCGCTGGCTGGAATGGGAAGATCAAGTGAATCGTCAATTTTTCTGCGCAAGAGATCGATGGCTTGTGTAGTAGGTACTTTGGTGAATAGGGAAGTAACGTCAAGGCTGGAAAGTTTCTTGTTCCTGATGTTGATGTTGCGAATGCGATTGAGAAGATCACCTGAGTGTTTGAGATGTGCTGGACTGATAGTGCCCAAGAGTTTAGAGAGGTGTTTGGGCGAGAATTCCTGAGAGCTGGTGGGGAGCACTGCCTATTCCCGAGGATATGGGCCTCAGTGGGATACCAGGCTTGTGAGTCTTTGGCAGGCCGTACATTCTGGCAGGTCTGGGGTTGCTGGGCATGGTGTGCAGAAGTTTCTTCCCTTGTTCTGAGCCCCTCAGAATGCGGCGAGTCCTTTGAAGAAAAGTTTTAGTAAGGTTGTCCACTTGGTTAGTTGTGAGAGGTTTGTAGGTATCTGGGTCATTAAGTAGATTGAGCATTTTGTTCCTGTAATCGTCAGTGTTCATGATAACACACACACCTCCTTTATCAGCGGTGGTGACCCTGATGGTCGTGTCTTCTGCTAAAACCTTTGAGTGCATTGATGTAACGTCGAGGTATGACTGGGGAGCTGCGTGTTGAGATGGCTGCTGAGATGATGCCTTGAAGATAGCCTTTTTGGAAGTCGGAGTCATTGTGTCTGTAGTTTTTGGCGATGAAATTGAGGTCTTGTTTTGGTTTCGTAATTCCTGTTGCGAATTTGAGGCCTAAGCTGAGGGCTTCAGTTTCTGTGGTTGACAGTGGACGAGATGAAAGATTTTGAATAATTTCAGGTCTTCCTAAACTTTTCCAATTACTATTATCGCAGAGTGTTTGTAGTTTCCTAGTAAGTCTGATCTTCTGTTGAACATTCGCTGTGGTAACTCTGCTGCGAATGATTTCGGCGGTGCGTCTGTTCATGTTGCCCCGGAGTGTTGTGCCTAGTGTTCTGGCTTGGAGGAAAGCTTCCTTTGTAGCATTGTTTAAGTCATCTGCACACTCTTCAACGCTTCAACGTTCAAGCTCTCCAAGACAAGCTCAACCAGGTCGAGCCTTCAATCCAGTTCACACTTGAAGAAGAAGTCGACAACACTCTTCCTTTCCTTGATGTCCTGCTCTGCAAAGCTGACCACGAACTTCGTTTCAAAGTCTATCGAAAACCCACCAACCAAAACGATCTTCTCCACTTCTACTCTCACCACGACACCAAAACCAAACGTGGTGTAATTATAGGCTTCTTCCTGCGTGCACTCAGAATCTGCAGCAACGAGTTCCTTGAGGAAGAATGCACTATAATTGAACAAATATTTTCTAAACTCCACTATCCTCGTCACTTCATCAGAGACTGCAGACGGCGAGCATTAAACATCTTCAACACACCCAGAGAAGACACTGCCGAGAGGAGATACATAGTCCTTCCCACCAACTCCATTGCCAAACATGTTTCCAACATCTTTGCCAAAACATCATTCCAAGTATCTACCTCCACAACCACGACCATCAAGGACATCACCAGTAGTAGGCAGGACAAGCCTCCATCCTCTGCAGGGGTATACATAATCCCTTGTAATGACTGCAACAAGTTATACGTGGGCGAAACATCAAGGGACCTCCAAACACGTGTTTCAGAACACCAATACGCAAGCAGGTCTGACGACACTAGGAATGCCTGCGTACAACACCGTAATTCACACAACCACTTGATAAACTACAGAAACTCAAGACTTATCGCCACAGAAGACAACACTCAATACCGAAGAATCCTGGAATCATCACTCATTTCTATATCCGACAACTTCAACCAGAATAGTGGCTTCTATAACATAGCTGAACCACTTGCCAAGAAACTTCTTCATCGCTATCCCACATAAGAACACTGTAGAAGGTCTGCTCACAACTTATCCAATCTCCTTTCCAAGCTACCCAAGTTTTTAGACTCTATAACCCCACTCGGTACATCATCAGATGCAGCATTCTTCACCTGACCTCAGCTGGACTATAAATACTCGCGTTCCTTCCACCCCAGGTAGTTCTGTTTGTGACTTGAAAAAGCCCACTGTGTGGGCGAAACGTAGTCAATAAAGGATCACATTATACTGCATTTGTGTTTATATTGCCATTGTGTCGGTATTTTATACCATTTATTTCCATCCCGAACCCCTCCTTTAAAGTGCAGGCAACATTGTACTTCCCATTTCCAGGACTCAAGTCCGACTATATAAAAATAACCGGTTTCCCTGAATCCCTTCACTATTACCCTGCTCACATTCCAACACGTAGAAATTTATATAGGAGAAGGGGTTACTTTCCTCTTGCTCCCGGCATTTTAGTCGCCTCTTACGACACGCATGGCTTACGGAGGAAGAATTCCTTTCCACTTCCCAATGGAGAATGCCCAAAAATAATGTTGTAATTCCTGAATGCATTCAGGCACCTTCTCAGCCACAAGAAATTACACTGGATCTCACTGCATGAGGTTGTTTTGACGGATGAATACAGACATGAGCTACATAAGAATCAAGAAAAGAAAAAAGAAAAGATCCCGCAAAGAAAGTGGTACCAGATACAGAACTTGTTTGAAACACAGATGATCCAATGTTGACTCTGAGAGTTCAAGTGGATTATTTAGTAATCATAACAGCAACACAGACCAACTCGAGAAGAAAAAGGCACAATACCGTGACTAGAACAATACGCAGATAACCCGCACACAGGAGAGAGAGAGAAGCTCCGACGACGCTTCCGTCCGACTTGGACCATTTACAAAGCCACACTAACACAAAAGAGTGATGTACTTCGAAAAATGGATCGATCGAAACGTCGCCCGTAAGTGCGAGTTATTTGTGTATAACTCGATCAACCTAATGGAGCATCAGTATGTCGCACATTGTTGTCTGAACTGCCATCAATCAATAACCTACATTTAGACTCATAATAAGCAGCGCATTGACATGAACCATCTACATGTTATGCAAAGTGCTTAAAAATGTTCAGAGGATAGAATTGCGAGGTGCTGGAGGTTGAGATGAAGTTCCTTTAGCACAGTGTTGGTTGTGGTGCTCCTAGTGCTGTGTTGAGACTGGTGCTGTGTTGAGACTGGTGCTGTGTTGAGACTGGTTCTGTGTTGGGACTGGTGCTGTGTTGGGACTGGTTCTGTGTTGGGACTGGTGCTGTGTTGAGACGGGTTTTCTGTGTTGGGGACTGGTGCTGTGTTGGGACTGGTGTTGTGTTGGGACTGGCTGTGTTGGGACTGGTGCTGTGTTGAGACTGGTGCTGTTTTTGAGACTGGTACATGTTGGGACTGGTGCTATGTTGAGATGGTTCGTGTTGGGATAGGTGCTGTGTTGGGACTGGTGCTATGTTGAGACTAGTTCTGTGTTGGGACTGGTGCTGTGTTGAGACTGGTTCTGTGTTGGGACTGGTGCTGTGTTGGGACTGGTTCTGTTTTTGGAACGGGGTGCTGTGTTGGGACTAGTGCTGTGTTGGGACTGGTGCTGTGTTGGGACTGGTGCTGTGTTGGGACTGGTGGTGTGTTGGGACTGGTGCTATGTTGAGACTGGTGGTGTGTTGGGACTGGTGCTGTGTTGAGACTGGTGCTGTGTTGAGACTGGTGCTGTGTTGGGACTGGTGCTGTGTTGGGACTGGTGCTGTGTTGGGACTGGTGCTGTGTTGAGACTGGTGCTGTGTTGAGACTGGTGCTGTGTTGGGACTGGTACTGTGTTGGGACTGGTGCTATGTTGAGACTGGTGCTGTGTTGGGACTGGTGCTGTGTTGAGACTGGTGCTGTGTTGGGACTGGTGCTATGTTGAGACTGGTGCTGTGTTGAGACTGGTGCTGTGTTGGGACGGGGTGCTATGTTGAGACTGGTGCTGTTTTGGGATGGTGCTATGTTGAGACTGGTGCTGGTGTTGAGACTGGTGCTGTTTGGGACGGGTGCTGTGTTGGACTGGTGCTGTGTTGGGACTGGTGCTGTGTTGGGACTGGTGCTATGTTGAGACTGGTGCTGTGTTGAGACTGGTGCTATGTTGAGACTGGTGCTGTGTTGGGACTGGTGCTATGTTGAGACTGGTGCTGTGTTGGGACTGGTGCTATGTTGAGACTGGTGCTGTGTTGAGACTGGTGCTGTGTTGAGACTGGTGCTATGTTGAGACTGGTGCTGTGTTACTTATTTTAGCAATACCACCATTACTCACGAAATCGTAATAACAATTAACGGGTGGGGTTTGGTAATTATTATGATTAAGGGAAAGCGCTAAACCCGTAGCATTATACAGTGCCTGTGGGGGGAGGGAGATGGAAGATATTCAGGCTTAATTCAGGGAACTGGAGCACAGATCCAATTCCCAAGATCAAGAGCCCCTCACTAGCGTCAAGGAACCTCCCTTGAGGGTGAACCCATGGTAAATGAGTCTTAACATTCAATGGCCTGTGAGTTTTACCACTCTCTTGCCATGGATTTAAACCCCACTCATTCCTTAGAACCAACTCGTCCTCAAGGAGAACGTGGTCAACCTCATTTATATTATGCTCAGGAGGCCCTAACGTTTCGCTCTCCAGGAGCTTTGTCAAGCCGTTACAAACAGCTTGACAAACGTTGCCACAGTAAAATGTCGCATTAGTTGGACTTGTGTCCTTTTACCTAACATATTGTCGGTAATTTTACCAACATTATTACAAAAGTTTTTAAGTTCGGATTCCTTTCAATTAAAACTCCCAACATCTTTGGATCCTGATGCAGGGATTTCTAAAGATTTGTCTAACCTATAGACACAACTTACTTCCACTACTGGTTTTGTCCATTGGTGACTCTGCCTACCGCTGCTTCATCTCCTCTGTCATCAGTATATAAGCCACAGCTCCGTGGATATGCTGCACTTTCGTCAAAATTGATGGACAGAACAAATCGACTCGAGGCTGGGGGACTGATTACCTCATCTTCCACCTTTCTCTGCACTGGACTGAAGAAGACATTGCGTGGCGAAATGTTTCCAGATTAAGGATTCCTAAATATTGCACAAGTGTCTCATTTATCAAAACTTCACTCTAAATACAGTACAAACAGAAGTTATTTTTCATTTTTGGTACAAAATTATAAGAGAATTTATATTTGTTTGGTAATTTATAAACATTCTAACACACAAAGAGTTTGTTTCATTATTTTTAGTCACAAAAACTAGAATTTGCTTTTTTTGGGAAGGACAAAATAAGGGGCAAAATAATAAGAATTTTGTATTATTTTGCTATTTTTCCAAAAAGTGTTTATTACCCTTCTAGCGGGGTTAAAATTTTTTTTTTTTAATTTCTCCAAATGGTGATGAGCAAGACACATGTGCAACAGTTAGGTATCTTTACTGTTTCAACGTATCGCTTACACATGAGGTTTCTTCAGGTTAGGTTAGGTAAGGTTTGTCAGGAAACAGGATAAGTGTTTCCTGACGCGGGTCTCAGTCATATGATGACCAGCAACTGGAGCTTTTGGTCACTGACCCCGGGGCCCTTCCCCTGGCTTTTCCGGTCCAACCCCGGCTTCTTCAGTCAAAATACAGAGGCAGCAGGTGTAGTAGTTGAAGTAACCAGTCCGTCAACCTTGGATTCGACAATTAATTTAAAAACACATGTTAGTGGTATTACATGTGTCCATCAACAAATCTAAAAAAAAACAATTGTCTTTTTTTTAGCATTATCGATAACAGATTAAAACTGATGCAAGTTTTTTACACCAAATGACTCAAGAAATATATTATGGGTCTGACAGGCATTAAACAAATACCCCCCACACAGGAGAAGCTGACGACGACGTTTCGGTCCGACTTGGATCCCTTTACAAAGTCACAAACCCAAAACAAAAGAACGAGGAAAACCAGTAAATAAGCGAGGGAGACTTCTTACACCGATGTCTGACAGCACTGTGTAAGATCATAAAGAATTCTTTATTGAAAGTACTGAAGGCTACTCTAAGTTCACCAGCTTTACAAAGACTCTCAGAGTCATAAAATTTGAAGTGTTTTTTTTTAGAAGTTTGTTTTGTGAGATGTTTATTCACAGATAGTTTTCCCTAATCTATCCTTTTATTTTTTTTCCAGTCTTCACTGTTTTCCTCCAGCACAGTCTCTCCTTCCACAACTTACATGGGCTTGCATTTATTTACAGGGCAACTTCAACGGGCACTTGTTTTACCATCCCATGAAACCTGCCAGTCTCCCTTTAAGGATACCTGAAGAATGTTTCAAGGGGGTTAACGCCCTGGCGGCCTGGTCCCAAACCAGGCCTCTTGGGGGATCCCAAAACCTGATCAACCAGGCTGTTTCTGCTGGCCACAAGCAGTTAAACGTACGATCCACAACAGCCAGGCTGGCCAAAGCCCGACTGAGAAACAGATCAGATTTTCGTGCCCCCTGATTTTTATTTTTAAATCAAGGGGGAAGCGCTAAAACCCGGAGGATTATACAGCGCCTAGGGGGGGGGGATGTGGAAAAGGGATTCAGGCTTAATTCGGGGAACTGGAGCACAGATCCAATTCCCTAAATCAAAAGCCCCTCACCCAACATCAAGGAACCTTCTTGAGGGGTCGTGCCCCTGAATGGGGGCCCAACGCAGATAATGTATATTTCATGCATATTATCCTTCATATAATTTAATATTGCTTACATTTTCAATATTAGCTTACTGAAAACATCTTGCTTTATATTATTTGACTTAGCTATATTATGGGGTAGGATGTACATTACTGTGTTCCTTGTTCGAGTGTTGAGCGGCTGCCCGCATTGGCAACTTACTTGTTAACTGCACTCGCTTGTTTAACTGCCACAGGAGAATCCCCGTGATCGCACCTGAGACTGGAGACTGTCTTGCCCTTTATCTCTCCTTTTCTCCTCTGCTGGTCACCACTGGACCAACATCTCTCTCCAGAGATCTCTCTTGTCTCTGGTTATTTGTTTGTTGTTTAGACTGTTTTAGTACAGCATGATTTTGGTGGTGAGTCGAAACATATTTCTTGGAACTCTACGTAACTCTGTTCACAGATCATAGTTCAGACATCGTGATTTTTTACGTTTTACTGAGGTTGTGTCGTACTGACGCTCTAAGTTAACCCAAGTCCCCAAAATAAAGCTTTTGACCTAATATGATTGGCGTCTGCGCACTGTCGTAGTTGGGGATTTGGTTACGGTGAACTTAGATTCAGTATTTAAAGGGGGTTTTAACCTTTTATGAAGGATCTGCTGATGGTCCCCAGATAGGGTCGCTATTTTGTCTCCTTGTTCCTGACGTTGTGCTGCTGCTTATATTATTTTTGTTGGGCGAATCGTTCGTCTTATGGTTTCAAGTAAGCTGTTATGATTACCCCGTTGGTCAAGGGAAAATAGGTTATTTGAGGACTTTTAGTCAGTCACATTTAAGTTTGGGGTCGAGTCTTACTGAGACATAACGAACAACTTCGACACACACATACACGCTTGAAAACATACTAGTTTTATTTTTATAAATGCTGAAACGTACCAGGGGATTTAAAGACCCCTAAAGATGTTCCTTCAACTAAAACTGTAAATTTCATTTTTGTATTAGAGGAATTAGGACTTTTCCTAATTTATATAAAATTATGTCTTTATTTCATCCCCCCGAAAAATTTTGTTAATAAACTTTTAAAATTTTTATTTCTTTAGTTAGTATCCCTACCATTTGCAATCCTAAAGATTATTACCATTTATCAAAATTTTGACTACTTTTGGGGAAAACCCAGAAACGGGCTAAAGGGTAAGGGGGGTGCCCTTCTGTATTCTCTGGAGATGTTATGCTATAAACATCACAGATTTCCAATTCAGATACATTCCCGAGCTCCATACACACACAAGTCAAGTCACTATTTTTGTAAATTTGGGGGGGTGGGGTTTGGTTTATTATGGGGGTTTTAATGGTGGGTTTGTGTGGTTGCCTGCTACCCTCCAGCTTTGACTGTAACACCTACCCCAGGAGCATGAACTTTCACACGGGATACCACTTTTTAGTATAAAAACGTTTCCCATTTGTTTAATCCTACCTTGATCTTTTCCCACTGACAATTTAGATTCACGGGTTTTTCCCACTATGTACGGATCCTATCATTCTTTCGCATCGCTTTTGGGCCGTGCGGACGTGCTCCCATAGCTCCTGATTGAGTTGGCTTTTTGCGCAGTTTTGACGTGTATTTGGGCTCTTAAACCTGTTTGCGCGCTCTCTAGAATTGAAGCAAGATCCCCCTCCATCGAGAAAATTTTACCAACACTTAAGAAGTTGAGGTTGGCAAATTTTTAAAATTCGGCGATTGACCGAGGAGAACAAAAAATTCGTGTAGTCCTCCTTTTTTTGGTCCTGGGTCAAAAAGGGGAAAACTGTCAGTGGCTGGACAGCGGGGAAAAGAATTGGACGATAAAGAAGACAATGGAAAGGTAAAAAACGATGAAAAAGAAAGAACCCCGTGGAAACTTTGTGGAAAACCCAAATAATTCTCAGTGCTACCCGACAAATGGATTTGATACGGGAACGACACGACAAAAGACTTTAAGGAAGGAAAAAATTTTGTGTTTTTGGGGGATAGCCAAGTTAGGTATAGGAAAGGGGTTTTCTGCTTGAAGGCAGGATGGAGCAAGAGTTTGCTTTCCTGGGGCTGGGTGGGGAATTGTTACCCGTCTGATGACATCAGAGAGGTAAGGGGAGCAATCCTTTTATCGTCTCATGCGGGAGGGCAACGTTTGGCAGACGTAGGAGTGGGGACCTGTTGCGGGTATAGGACAGCAATAAAATAATTAGAAGAAGGTGGGAACCCTCTCATATGTGGTTTTTTCCCAAGGAGGGGAGTTGGAAGTGAAGGGTTTGCCGGGGCAATTGGGTAAATTGCTGGCTGGAAAATCTTAAGGAAAAATGCGGAAAATTTATTGAAAACTGGGACCTCTTCTAGGCAAAAATACATGTATGCTAGGGAGGGGGTTCACTTATCTAGGTGTGGGGGGGACACTGGCAACGCAGGGGGAGGGAGCATTGGGGACTTTAAACTGGAAATAGTTAGTGGTATGGGTTTGGGCAGGAAAACAGTGAAGTCCCGTGTAAAATATTACGATTCTAGGGAACTAAAAAAAAGCGAGATAGAATTGAAAAGCCAGGGACCTTGGGTGAAAAGCGGTAATAGGTTTAGTAAAAAATAGAAATGAGGGGAAGGGTAAAGAAAAAGGAGAGTCTTCAATGTTTTTTATGCTAATTGCCGTGTGCTAGGAAAGAGGGACGAGTTGAGATTAGTTGCAGTGAGGAAAACTTTGATGTATTTCCCTTAAACTGAACTGGTTTAATTTAAAAAAGTCGGGCATCCTGGGGAATGTCTTTTCAGGGTTTTAAATTTGTTCCAAGAAGATAGAAGTTTTGGGGAGGGGGGGGGGGGGCATGAAACGTCCAGATCGCTTGAACTGTTGCAAAAAAAACGGGTATTAAGTCTGAAGTAACAATAAGTCTTTTGGGTAAATTTTCAAGGGGCATAAAAAAGGGGATTTTAGGAGTGATTTCCCGCCCCCAAACTTAGATAGGGACCAAGGGAAACTACAGGGAGGAAATTGTTGGGCCCACAAGGCACGATAATGAGTAATTTAGGGATTTTAACTTTATTTTCATGTTGTTTGGGAAATTTTCTTGACGGGGAATTAGAATCGTACGACTTCTTAGAAGTATTTCAGGTTTTTTTTTAAAGCAGTTTGTGAAAAACCCCCCCCTACAAGGGGAAATAACCTGTTTACTTATTTATGGCAAACAATGAATCCCTTGTTAATAATTTAAAATTTCAGAGGAACGGGTGTACGACACAAATCAATTACATTTAGCATTGAAGGGAGTACGATAGTACGAAAAACCAGAAACGCCAGATTTTCGCTTAGCAGATTACATGGGCCCTTAAAGAACACTATCACTTTTGACGGGGGTAACAAAAGAGACTATAAATAAAATTTTTTTCCCTGAACACTTAAAGTGTCAAGAGCGTTTATCCCAAAAAAAGAAATTAGATCAAATAAATCCCCAAAAAATGGATGAAAAAAAGGCTCAAATATCTACTGGGGCATAAAAAGGGGAATTTATAGCGTATCAAAAAAGGTGAGGGTCATTTTTGAATCAGTTTTAATTTACATTTAAAAGGGCATTAAAAAGGGGGTAAGAAAAGCTAAAAGGGACTATGAAATTTGTGCTAGGGATTCTAAAACAACCCAAAAAGTTTTTTTTAGGTCTATAGAACAAAAATTAAATAAGATAGGTCCCCTTAAAAATAACTATGGGCACCTTACGACAATGGAAGAAATGTGCTTGATTTTAAAAAATTTTTTCTCTCAGTTTTTAAAAAAGGAAGCACTAAAAATATTCCCAAAATTAATTTTTTTACTTTGGGGTAAAAAGATAAATTATTTTAAAATCACAGTCACATGAGATGGTTTTTGAGGCAATAAAGATGAAGCAAAATAAGTCGCCCGGGGCCCGATGAGGTTTTTTAAGGGGCTTAAAGGAATGCAAAATGGGAAATCTTGAACCATTTAAATAATATTTTTAATTTATCTCTTCAAACAGGGGTAGGTTGATATGTGGAAATGGCTAAAGTAAAATCCTATTTTTAAAACAGGGGGACAAGTCGTTTTCCGTCAAATTACCCCCAATAATGACCTCAAATTTTTAGGCAAATTACTAGAGTCAATTATAGCTGAGATTATAAGAAGCCATCTCGATAAGCATAGCTTGATTTAAAGATATCAGTGGATTCACAAAGGGGGGGGTCTTTTTCTAACTAAATTTTTTAACTTTATTTTGTAAACTTTTGAGGCTGTTGACCAAATAAAAATTTGTATTATTTACTAGATTTTGTAAGGCTTTTGATAGAGTTCCGCACCATAGACTGTTAAAGAAATGGCAGCCCATGGGATTGGGGGAAAAAAAATGCTCTCGTGGGTCGGTCATGGCCACTGACAGGGAAGCAGAGGTGTCCCATAAAAGGGGTTTAAAACCGAGTGGGGACTTAAAAAATGCGTTCCACAGGGATCATCTTGGGCCCTTGTTTTTAAATTATATAATGATCTTGATGGGGAATTACTAGGGTATGACAAATTCGCCGATGAACAAAATTGGTAGGATAATTATTCAAACGTAGATGTTAGGGAAATTCAGGAGGGTTTAAACAAACCATTCTTGGTCAGAAAAGGGCAGATCAGTTCAAAGTAGTAAGTGCAAAGGTTTTGAGCTTTGGGGGTGCCCCCTAACCCAGTACTTTTAAAATTTAAAAAGTAGAACTTAGCCATACGATTGCGAAAAAAGGACTTGGGGGGTTTTGGGAGCGCAAAACCTTTAAAACCAAAACAAACAATCCTAACGTACGTAATAAGCAAATAGATTTCTGGGGTTTTTATCAAGAAGTGTAAGCAACAGAAGTCCAGGGTCTACTGCAGCTTTTTACAATTTTGTAAGGCCCCCACCTTATTATGCAGCTCGTTCTGGTCTCCGTTTAAAAAAAATGGACATAAAATTTTTTTAGAAAAATTTTACGTAGGGGTGACTAAATTAAAAACATAGCATCGAAATCTTCCTTATGAAGAAAGTTGAAACTCTTAAATTACATTCCTTGTTAGACGAAAAATAGGGGGGGACCCGATCGAAGTGTATAATGGGAAAATAGGTATTAATAAAGGGGATATTAAAAAGGTCTTTAGGATGTCCTCCAAAAAGAACCGCAGTAATGGTTTAAATTTGATAAGTTTAGATTTAGAAAAAACATGGAAATATTGGTTTTGGAAAAAGGTAGTTGATGAGGGGGAAGTCTACCTATTGGGTTATTTAGGCTAGACTTTTGGGTATTTCAAATCTAGGTTGGGAAAATACATGAGTGGGGGTTGGTTTGAGTGGGACTTTTCACATCAAGCTTATTTCTTGGGGACATTGAAAAAAGGGTTGGGTAAATGTTTTGTTAGTGGGATGAATTGTAAAGGACCGCCTAGTAGGGGCCCGCAGGCCTCCTCATGTTCCCCTTTTTTATTTCTTATGTTTATGTTTAAGTGGTAACTAAACCTTTGTGTTCACTTGTCACTGTCAACGGGGGGATTATCCCACCTTCACTATTTTTTCTTTTATCACTCTGCTGTTTCTGGTTTTCCACAAAAAATATCACTAATTTATTCAAGATACATTTTCTTTTCACTGCACTATACTGGGATCATTGTTTTATCACTCGTGGCAGCCAGGTCTACGGTACTTTTTCCCCTTACACTTCCATTTAAATTTATTTCATGTTGATTTCTCAGTGTTTGTAGTTTTTAGCGATATTTTTTCCTAGCTAGTTTACTCCCTTCACTACGGTTACCCTTTATGATAGTCCAGGAATTTCCAAATTCACACAACAATAATACAATTTACTGCTTCCCTCGAGTGGCAACACTTGCTGTTTCCCAACAACACTGGGCTTAGTCTGGGTTCTTGGCACTTCCAATATTTTGTTTAATTTCCACTTACGTATGTGTTGATCACAGTCGACAGATTAGCCATCCATGACATCAATGTTTCCTTTCCACCGTTTTTACCCTTTTAGGGACCACCGCTAAAGCTTATTAAGGAAACTGAGCCCACGCACACACGTGTGTGCCGTGTAGGCTTACTCCAGGTGTGTGTGTGTGTTGTATGTGTGCTGTATGTGTGTGTTGTATGTGTGCTGTATGTGTGTGTTATGTGTGTATGCGTTGTGTATGTGTTGTGGTGTTGTGTGTGTATTGTTGTGTGTGTGTGTGTGTGTGGGGTGTGTGTGTGTGTTGTGTGTGTTGTGTGTGTATGTGTTGTGTGTGTATGTGTTGTGTGTATGTGTTGTGTGTGTGTGTGTGTGTGTGTGTGTGTGTGTGTGTGTGTGTGTGTGTTTTTTGTGTACTCACCTATTTGTGGTTGCAGGGGTCTAGTCTTAGCTCCTGGCCCCGCCTCTTCACTGGTTGCTACTGGGTCCTCTCTCTCCCTGGTCACCCTGGTGGCGGATGATCTACAATGGTCACACTGGTGGCGGATGATCTACAATGGTCACCCTGGTGGTGGATGATCTACAATGGTCACCCTGGTGGTGGATGATCTACAATGGTCACCCTGGTGGTGGATGATCTACAATGGTCACCCTGGTGGTGGATGATCTACAATGGTCACCCTGGTGGCAGATGATCTACAATGGTCACCCTGGTGGTGGATGATCTACAATGTTCACCGCTGGTGGGGGGGCCCAAGAAAAATGAATCTACAAGGTCACCCTGGTGGTGGATGATCGACAATGGTCACCCTGGTGGCAGATGATCTACAATGGTCACCCTGGTGGCAGATGATCTACAATGGTCACCCTGGTGGTGGATGATCTACAATGGTATCACCCTGGTGGTGGATGTCTACAATGGTCACTCTACCCCTGGTGGCAGATGATCTACATGGTCACCCCTGGTGGTGGATGATCTACAATGGTCACCCTGGTGGGAATATCTACAATGGTCACCCTTGTGGTGGATGATCTACAATGGTCAACCCTATGGTGGATGATCTACAATGGTCACCCTGGTGGTGATGATCTACAATGGTCCACCTGGTGGTGGATGATCTACACATGTCACCCTGAGTTGGTGGATGATCTACAATGTTCACCCTGGTGGTGGGATGATCTACAATGGTCACCCTGGTGTGGATGATCCTACAATGGTCCCCCTGGTGTGCTGGTCTACAATGGTCACCCTGTGGTGGATGCTGTACAATGTCACCCTAGTGGTGGATGATCTACAATGGTCACCCTGGTGGTGGATGATCTACAATGGTCACCCTAGTGGTGGATGATCTACAATGGTCACCCTAGTGGTGGATGATCTACAATGGTCACCCTGGTGGTGGATGATCTACAATGGTCACCCTGGTGGTGGATGATCTACAATGGTCACCCTGGTGGTGGATGATCTACAATGGTCACCCTGGTGGTGGATATTCTACAATGGTCACCACTGGTGGTGGATGATATACAATGGTCACCCTGGTGGTGGAAGATCTACAATGGTCACCCTGGTGTTGGATGATCACAATGGTCACCCTGGAGGTGGATAGTCTACAATGGTCACCCTAGTGGTGGATGATCTAACAATGGTCACCCTGGTGGTGGATGACTACAATGGTCCCACATCCTGGTGGTTGGATGATCTACAATGGTCACCCTGGTGGTGGATGATCTACCATGGACACACCTGGTAGGTGATGAATCTACAATGGTCACCCTAGTGGTGGATGAACTACAATGGGTTCACCCTGATGGTGGATGATCTACTATGGTCACCCGTAGTGGGTGGATGATCTACAATGGTCACCCTGGTTGGTGATGGATCTACAATGGTCACCCTGGTGGCAGAATGATCACAATGGTCACCCTGGTGTATGATCGACAATGGTCACCAGGTGGCAGATGATCTACAATGGTCACCCTGGTGGTGGATGATCTACAATGGTCACCCTGGTATGGTGGATGTCACAATGGTCACCCGGAGGCAATGATCTAACAATGGTCACCCTGGTGGTGGATGATCTACATGGTCACCCTGCGTGTGGATGATCTACAATGGTCACCCTGGTGGTGGATGATTCTACAATGGTCACGCCTAGTGGTGGATGATTTACAATGGTCACCCGTGGTGGTGGATGATCTACAAATGGTCACCCTGGTGGTTATGATCTACAATGGTCACCCTGGTGGGTGGATGATCTTAGACATGGTCACCCTGGTGGTGGATGATCTACAATGGTCCACCCGGTGGTGGTATGATCTACATTGGGTCACCTGGTGGTGGATGATCTACAATGGTCACCCGGTGGTGATGATCTACAATGGTCCACCCCTAATGAGTCACACCTGGTGGTGGATGATCACAATGTCACCCTGGTGGTGGGATGAATCTACAATGGTCCAACCCTGTGGTGGTGGATGATCTACAATGTAACCCCTGTTGGTGGATGACTACAATGGTCACCCAGGTGTGGATGGTCTACAATCGTCACCCTACGTGGTGGATGATCTACAATGGTCACCCTGTGGTGGATGACTACAATGGTCACCCTGGTGTGGATGATCTACAATGGTCCCAACACCTGGTGGTGGATGATCTACAATGGTCACCCTGGTGGTTGATGATCTACAATGGTCACCCTAGTGGTGGATGATCTACAATGGTCACCCTGATGGTGGATGATCTACCAAATGTTCACCCTAGTGGTGTGATGAATCTACAATGGTCACCCTAGTGGTGGATGATCTACAATGGTCACCATAGTGGTGGATGATCTACAATGGTCACCCTGATGGTGGATGATCTACAATGGTCACCCTGGTGGTGGATGATCTACAATGGTCACCCTGGGGTGGATGATCTACAATGGTCACCCAGGTGGTGGATGATCTACAATGGTCACAAAAACCCTGGGGTGGTGGATGATCTACAATGGTCACCCTGGTGGTGGATGATCTACAATGGTCACCCTGGTGGTGGATGATCTACAATGGTCACCCTGGTGGTGGATGATCTACAATGGTCACCCTGGTGGCAGATGATCTACAATGGTCACCCTGGTGGTGGATGATCTACAATGGTCACCCTGGTGGCAGATGATCTACAATGGTCACCCTGCGGTGGAATGATCGACAATGGTCCACCCCTGGTGGCAGATGATCTACAATGGTCACCCTAGTGGTGGATGATCTACAATGGTCACCCTGGTGGTGGATGGTCTACAATGGTCACCCTGGTGGCAGATGATCTACAATGGTCACCCTGGTGGTGGATGATCTACAATGGTCACCCTGGTGGTGGATGATCTACAATGGTCACCCTGGTGGTGGATGATCTACAATGGTCACCCTAGTGGTGGATAACTACAATGGTCACACCCTGGTGTGGATGATCTACAATGGTCACGCTGGTGTGTGGATGGATCTACAAATTGGTCACCCTGGTGGTGGAAATGATCTAAAATGGACCACCGCTGGTGGTGGATGATCTACACATGGTCACCCTGGTGTGGATGATTCTACAATGGTCACCCTGGTGGTGGCTGTCGTTACAAGTGGTCAACCTGATGGTGATGATCTACAATGGTCACCCTAGTGTGGATGATCTACAATGGTCCAACCTGGTGGTGGATGATCTACAATGGTCACTGGAACCTTGTGGTGATGATCTACAATGGTCACCCTGGTGGTGGATGATCTACAATGGTCACCCTGGTGGTGGATGATCTACAATGGTCACCCTGGTGGTGGCTGGTCTACAATGGTCCCCTTGTGGTGGATGATCTACAATGGTCAGTGGTGGAGGATTATCTACAATGGTCCACCCCCCTGGTGGTGGATGATCTACAATGGTCACTCCTATGTGTGGATGATCTCCAATGGTCAACCCTAGTGGTGGATGATCTACAATGGTCACCCTGGTGGTGGATGATCTACAATGGTCACCCTGGTGGTGGATGATCTACAATGGACACGCCTGGTGGTGAATGGATCTACATGGTCACCCTAGTGGTGATGATCTACAATGGTCACCCTAAGTGGTGATGATCTACAATGGTCAACCCTGGTGGTGGATGAATCTACCATGGTCACCCTGGTGGTGGAAGATCTACAAATGGTCACCCTGGGTGGTGGGATGATCTACAATGTCACCCTAGTGGTGGATGATCTACAATGGTCACCCTGATGAAGGGATAATCTACAATGGTCACCCTAGTGGTGGATGATCTACAATGGTCACCCTAGGGTGGATGATCTACATTGGTCCACCATAGTGGTGGATGATCTACAATGGTCACCCTGGTGGTGGATGATCTACAATGGTCACCCTGGTGGTGGATGATGTACAATGGTCACCCTGGTGGTGGATGATCTACAATGGTCACCCTGGTGGTGTTGATCTACAATGGTCACCCTGGTGGTGGAGATATCTACAATGGTCCGCCTGGTGTGGTGGTGATCTACAATGGAGTCACCTCCCTTGGGGGGTGGATAGATCTACAATGTCACCCTTGTGGTGGATGATCTAACAATGGTCATCCTGGTGGCAGATTGATCTACAATGCACCCTGGTGGTGGGATGATCTAACAATGGTCACCCTGGTGGCAGATGATCTACAATGGTCATCCCTGTGGTGGATGATCGAAACAATGGTCAACCTGGTGGCAGATGATCTACACTGGTTCACTCCCTGGTGGTGGAATGATCTACAATGGTCACCCTGGTGGTGGATGGTCTACAATGGTCACCCTGGTGGCAGATGATCTACAATGGTCACCCTGGTGGTGGATGATCTACAATGGTCACCCTGGTGGTGGATGATCTACAATGGTCACCCTGGTGGTGGATGATCTACAATGGTCACCCTAATGGTGGATGATCTACTATGGCACCCTGGTGGTGGATTGATCTACGAATGGTCACCCTGGTGGTGGATGATCACAATGGTCACCCATGGTGGTGGATGATCTACAATGGTCACACCAGGTGGTGGATGATCAAACAATGGTCACCCTGGTGGTGGATGATCTACAATGGTCACCCTGGTGGTGCTGGTCTACAATGTCACCCCTGGTGGTGGATGATCTACAATGGTCACCCTAGTGGTGGAATGATCTACAATGGTCACTCCTGGTGGGGATGATCTACAATGGTCACCCTAGTGTGGATGATCTACAATGGTCCACCCTAGTGGTGGATGATCTACAATGGTCACCCTGGTGGTGGATATCTTAATGTGTCGCTATAGGGTCACGCCTGGTGGTGGATGATCACAATGGTCTCACGCGTAGGTAGCTCACTTAGCTGGTGTGTGGATGGACTGGAATGATCTACCAATGGTCCACAGCGGGTATTATTCCTGGTGGTGGATGATCTACAATGGTCACGTTGATTGCCTGGTGGTGTTAGAACCCGGCACATGGGATATTCTACAATGTTTCACCACTGGAGGTGGATTGATCTACAATGGTCACGCCAGGTGGTGGATGAACTAACAATGGTCACGTCCTGGTGGTGGATAGTCTACAATGGTCACCCTATGTGGTGGATGATCTACAATGGTCACCACACTGGTGGTGGATATCTAGCAATGGTCACCCCTGGTGGTGGATGATCTACAATGGTCACCCATGGTGGTGGATGATCTACAATGGTCACCACTGGTGGTGGATGATCTACAATGGTCACCCTAGTGTGTGGATGAACTACAATGGTCACCCTGATTGGTGGATGATCTACAATGGTCACCCTAGTGGTGGATGATCTACAATGGTCACCCTGGTGGTGGATGATCTACAATGGTCACCCTGGTGGCAGATGATCTACAATGGTCACCCTGGTGGTGGATGATCGACAATGGTCACCCTGGTGGCAGATGATCTACAATGGTCACCCTGGTGGTGGATGAACTACAATGGGTCATCCTGTGTGGATGGTCTACAATGGTCACCCTGGTGGCAGATGATCTACAATGGTCACCCTGGTGGTGGATGATCTACAATGGTCACCCTGGTGGTGGAATGATTTACAATCGTCAACCCCTGTGTGATGATCTAACCAATGGTCACCCAAGTGGTGGATGATTTACAATGGTCACCCTGGTGGTGGATGATCTACAATGGTCACCCTGGTGGTGGATGATCTACAATGGTCACCCTGGTGGTGGATGATCTACAATGGTCACCCTGGTGGTGGATGATTACAATGGTCACCCTGGTGGTGGATGACTACAATGGTCACCCTGGTGGTGGATGATCTACAATGGTCACCCTGTGTGGATGATCTACAATGGTCACCCTGGTGGTGGATATCTACAATTGGACACCCTGGTGGTGGATGATCTACAATGGTCACCCCTTGTGGTGGGATGATCTACAATGGTCACCCTAGGTGGTGGATGATCTACAATAGTCACCCTGGTGGTGGATGGTCTACCAATCGTCACCCTAAGTGGTTGGGGAAAAATGATCTACAATGTCACCCGGGTGGTGTATGATCCACAATGTCACCCTGGTGGTGGATGATCTACAATGGTCAACCCCTGGTGGTGGATGGATCTACAATGGTCACCCTGGTGGTGATGATCTACAATGGTCACCCTAGTGGTGGATGATCTACCAATGGTCATCACCCCTGATTGGTGGATGATCTATCATGGTCCCCTAGTGGTGGATGATCTACCATGGTCCACCCCAGTGGTTGATGATCTACAATGGTCCCCTATAGTGGTGGATATCTACAATGGTCACCGGTGGTGGATGATCTACAATGGTCACCCTGGTGGTGGATTGATCTACAATGTCACACCTGGTGGAGGATGATCTACAATTGTCACCCAAGGTGGTAGGATGATCTACAATGGTCACCCTGTGGTGGTATGAAATCTACAATGGTCACGCCTGGTGGTGGATGATCTACAATGGTAAGACCCTGGTGGTGGAGATCTACAATGGTCATACTCCTGGTGGCAGAATGAACTACAAATGGTCACACTCTGTGTGGAGTGATCTACAATGGTCACCCTGGTGGCAGAATGAATCTACAATGGTCACCCTGGTGGGTGGATTGATTGCGACAATGGTCTACATCGCCAGGTGGCAGATGATCTAACAATGGTCACCCCTGGTGGTGGATGATCTACAATGGGTCACCCTGGTGGTGGATTTTCTCTACAATGGTCACTAGCCCCTGGATGGCGATGATCTACAATGGTCCGCCTGGTGGTGGATGATCTACAATGGTCACTACCGGTGGTGGATGATACTAAATGGTCACCCTGGTGGTGGATGATCTAAAAAAACAATGGTCACCCTAGTGGTGGATGATCTACAATGTTCACCCTGGTGGTGGGATGATTCTAGCAAGGTCACCCTGGTGGTGGTGATGATCTACAATGTCACACCTGGTGGTGGATGATCTACAGGTCAACCATGGTGGTGGATGATCTACATGGTCACTACCCCTGGTGGTGGATGATCCTACAATTGTCACCCTGGTGGTGCTGGTTACATGGTCACCCCTGATGGTGGATGAATCTACAATGCACCCTAGTGGTGGATGATCAACAATGGTCACCCTGGTGGTGGATGATCTACAATGGTCACCCTGGTGTGGATGAATCTACAATGGTCACCCCTGGTGGTGGATGTCTACAATGGTCACCCTGGCGGTGATGATCTACAATGTCACCCTGGTGGTGTATGAACTACAATGGTCACCCTGTGGTGGATGGGTCTACAATGTTCACCCCTGGTGGTGGATGATCTACAATTGTTCACCCTGGTCTGGTGGAGATCTACAATGGTCACCCTGGTGGTGGCTGGTCTACAAAAGGTCACCCTGGTGGTGGATGATCTACAATGGTCACCCTAGTGTGGATGATCTACAATGGTCCCCCCCCCAAAAACCCCCTGGTGGTGGATGATCTACAATGGTCACCCTAGTGGTGGATGATCTACAATGGTCACCCTAGTGGGGATGATCTACAATGGTCCACCCTTGTGGTGGAATGATCTAGCAATGGTCTCTCCTGGTGGTGGATGATCTACAATGGTCACCCTGGTGGTGGATGATCTACAATGGTCACACCTGGTGGTGGATGATCTACAATGGTCACTCCTCTGGTGGTGATGATCTCAATGGACACTCCTGGTGGTGGATATGATCTACAATGGACACCCCTGTTGGTGGATGATCTAGCAATGGTCACCCTGGAGGTGGATAGTCTACAATGGTCACCCTAGTGGTGGATGATCTACAATGGTCACCCTGGTGGTGGATGATCTACAATGGTCACCCTGGTGGTGGATGATCTACAATGGTCACCCTGGTGGTGGATGATCTACAATGGTCACCCTGGTGGGTGGATTGATCTACCAATGGTCACCTAGTGGTGGATGATCTACAATGGTCAACCCTGATGGTGGATGATCTACAAATGGTACCCTAGTGGTGGATGATCTACAGTGGTCCAACCCTGGTGGGGATGATCCTACAATGGTCACCCTGTGGCAGATGATCTACAATGGTCACCCTGGTGGTGGATGATTGACAATGGTCACACTGGTGCAGATATCTACAATGGTCACCCTGGTGGTGGATGATCGCTACAATGTCACCCTGGTGGTGGATGGTCTACAATGGTCACCCTGGTGGCAGATGATCTACAATGGTCACCCTGGTGGTGGATGATCTACAATGGTCACCCTGGTGGTGGATGATTTACAATGGTCAACCCTGGTGTGGATGATCTACAATGGTCACTTTGTCACCACCCCTAGTGGTGGATATTTACAATGGTCACCCTGGTGGTGGATGATCTACAATGGTCACCCTGGTGGTGGATGATCTACAATGGTCACCCTGGTGGTGGATGATCTACAATGGTCACCCTGTGGTGGATGACTACAATGGTCACACAGGTTGGAGGATGATCTACAATGTTCACCCTGGTGGTTGATGATCTACAAAAATGGTCACCCTGGTGGTGGATGATCTGACAATGGCCCACCCTGGTGGTGGATGATCTACAATGGACCCCTGGTGGTGGGATGATCTACAATGGTCACCCTGGTGGGTAGGATGATCTACAATGGTCACCCTGGTGGTGGATGATCTACAATGGCACCCTGGAGGTGGATGGTCTACAATCGGTCCACCCTAGTGTGGACTGTCTAACAATGGCACCTCTGGTGGTGGATGATCTACAATGGGTCACCCCTGGTGGTGATGATCTACAAATGGTCACCCTGGTGGTGGATGACTAGCAATGTCACCCTGGTGGTGGATGATCTACAATGGTCACCCTAGTGGTGGATGATCTACAATGGTCACCCTGATGGAGGAGGGTGGATGTCCTACAATGGTCCCCTAGTGGTGGATGATCTACAATGGTCACTCCTAGTGGTGGATGATCTACAATGGTCACCATAGTGGTGTGATGATCTACAAATGGTCACTTCCTGGTGGTGGATGACTACAATGGTCACCCTGGTGGTGGATGATCCACAATGGTCACCCTGGTGGTTGGAATGATCTACAATGGATCACCCTGGTGGTGGATGATCTACAATGGTCACCCTGGTGGTGGATGATCTACAATGGTCACCCACCCCTGGTGGTGGATGATCTACAATGGTCACCCTGGTGGTGGATGATCTACAATGGTCCACCCTGGTGGCAGTGATCTACAATGGTCATCCCTGGTGGTGGATGATCTACAATGGTCACCCTGGTGGCAGAATGATCTACAATGGTCACCCTGGTGGTGGATGATCGACCCAAAAATGGGGTCACCCTGGTGGCAGATGAATCTACAATGGTCTCCCTGGTGGTGGATGATCTACAATGGTCACCCTGGTGGTGATTTTCTACAATGGTCACCCTGGTGCAGATGATCTAGCAATGTCACCCTGGTGGTGGATGATCTAACAATGGTCACCCTGGTGGTGGTGATCTACAATGGTCACTTACCCTGGGGGTGATATCTACAATAGGTCACCCTAGTGGTGGATGATCTACAATGGTCACCTCTGGTGGTGGATGATCTACAATGTCACCCCGGGGGAGGCCCTGGTGGTGGATGATCTACAATGGTCACCCTGGTGGTGGATGATCTAACAATGGTCACCCTGGTGTTGGATGATCTACAATGTCAACCCTGGTGGTGGATGATCTACAATGTCACACCCCTGGTGGTGGTGGTCTACAATGGGGTCACCCTGACGGTGGATGATCTACATGGTCACCCAGTGTGGATGATCTACAATGTCACCCTGGTGGTGGATGATCTACAATGGTCACCCTGGTGGTGGATATCTACAATGGTTCCCCCACCAACCCCACTGGTGGTGGATGATCTACAATGGTCCAACCCTGGTGGTGGATGATCTACAATGGTCACCTGGTGGTGGCTGCTACCAATGGTCACCCTGTGGTGGATGTACTACAATGGTCAGTGGGTGGTGGATGATTCTAACAATGGTCACCCCTGGTGGTGGATGATCTACAATGGTCACCCTAGTGGTGGATGATCTACAATGGTCACCCTAGTGGTGGATGATCTACAATGGTCACCCTGGTGGTGGATGATCTACAATGGTGTCACCCTGGGGTGGAGATCTAACAATGGTCACCCTGGTGGTGGATGAGTCTACAATGGTCACCCTAGTGGGGATTGATCTACAATGGTCACCTATGTGGTGGATGATCTACAATGGTCCCCTGGTTGTGGATGATTCTACAATGGTCACCCTGGTGGTGGATGGTCTACAATGGTCACCCTAGTGAGTGGATGATCTACAATGGTCACCCTGTGTGGATGATCTACAATTGGTCACGGCCTAGTGGTGGAATGATCTACAATGGACACCCTTGGTGGTGATGATCTACAATGGTCACACCTAGTGGTGGATGATCTACGAATGGTCCCCTGGTGGTGGATGATCTAACACTTGGCACCCTAGTGGTGGATGATCTACAATGGTCACCCTAGTAGTGGAGATCTACAATGGTCACCGGTAGTGGTGGATGATCTACAATGGTCACACCTAGTGGTGGATGATCTACAATGGTCACCCTAGTGGTGATGATCTACAATGGTCACCCTATGGTGGGATGATCTACAATGGTTCACGCCTGGTGGTGGATGATCTACAATGTTCACCCCACCCTAGTGGTGGATGGATCTACAATGGTCACCCTGATGGGTGGATGATCTACAATGGTCACCCTAGTGGTGGATGATCTACAATGGTCACCCTAGTGGTGGATGATCTACAATGGTCACCCTAGTGGTGGATGATCTACAATGGTCACCCTGGTGGTGGATGATCTACAATGGTCACCCTGGTGATGGATGATCTACAATGGTCAGTGGTGGTGGATGATCTACAATGGTCACCCTGGTGGTGGATGATCTACAATGGTCACCCTGGTGGTGGATGATCTACAATGGTCACCCTAGTGGTGGATGATCTACAATGGTCACCCTGGTGGTGGATGAACTACAGAAGGTCACCAAGTGGTGGATTATCTACAATGGTCACCACCCTGGTGGGATTCTACAAATGGTCCCCGTGTGATGGTGATCTACAATGGTCAGTGGTGGTGGATGATCTACTATAGTCACCCTGGTGGTGATGATCTACAATGGTCACCTAGTGGTGGATGACTCTACAATGGTCAACACTGGTGGTGGATTATCTACAATGGTCACCCTGGTGGTGGATGATCTACCAATGGTCGGTGTGGTGATGATCTACAATGTCACCCCTGGTGAAGATGGTCTACAATGGTCACCCTATGTGGTGGATGATCTCAATGGTCACAATGGTGGTGGATTGTCTACAATGGTCACCCTGGTGGTTGGATGGTCTACAATGGTCACCCTGAGAGGATGGTCTACCAGTGTTAAACCCTAGTGGTGGATGACTACAATGTCACTCCTGGTGGTGGATGGTCTAACAATGGTCACCATTACTGGTGTGAATGGTCTACCAATGGACACCCTGTGGTGGATTGGCTAACACCAGTTAACACTGGTGGTGGATGGTCTACAATGGCGTCACCTTGCTGGTGGATGGTCTACACTAGTTACCGCTGTGTGGTGCATGGGTCACAATGGTAACCCCTGGTGGTTTGGATGTTCTACCACATTGTTACCCTGTTGGTGGATGTCTACAATGGCCCACCCTGGTTGTGGATGGTCCTACATTGGTCACATGGTGTTGGTATACAGTGGTCACCCTGGTGGTGGAGGTCCACAATGGTCAAAACCTGGAGGTGATGGTCTATCAATGGTCACCCTGGTGTGGATGGCCTACATGGCCACCCTTGTGGTGGATGGTCCGTCACATGGTCAACCTGGAGGTGGAAATGGTCTACAATGGTCACCCTGGTGGTGGATTGGCCTACATGGCCCCCCTGGTAGTGGATGGCCTACAATTAAGGCCACCCTGGTGGTGGATAGGGTCTCGTCTACACTGGTTACCCTGGTGGTGTCTGCTCTACATTGGTTACCCTGGTGGTATCTGACTACACAGGTCACCCTAGGGATGATGGTATCTGGTCTAACCGGTGTCACACTGGTGATGGATTATGTAGTCTACACTGGTCCCCATGGTGGTGCCTATTCTACACTGGTCACTCTGGGGGTTGGAATTTTGAAATGGGTGTCCAGGTCTACACAGAGTCAACCCTGGTCATGGATGGTGTCTGGTCTAATTGGGCACTGGTCACTCCTGGTCATGGATGGTGTCTGGTGCTACACTGGTCCCCCTGGTCATGAGATGGTGTCTGGTCTACACTGTTCCACCACTCTGGTGATGGATGGTGTCTGGTCCACAATGATCACCCTTGTGGTGGATGGTGTCTGGTCTACACTGGTCACCCTAGTGGTGGATGGTGTCCGGTCTACAATGGTCACCCTAGTGGTGGATTACCTGGAGGAGGTTACCTGGAGGTTATTCCGGGGATCAACGCCCCCGCGGCCCGGTCCATGACCAGGCCTCCCGATGGATCAGGGCCTGATCAACTAGGCTGTTACTGCTGGCCGCACGCAGTCCGACGTACGAGCCACAGCCCGGCTGATCCGGCACTGACTTTAGGTATCTGTCCAGCTCTCTCTTGAAGGCAGCCAGGGGTTTATTGGCAATTCCCCTAATGCTTGATGGGAGGCTGTTGAACAGTTTTGGGCCCCGGACACTTATGGTGGTTTTCTCTTTGTGTAGCCAATGGCGCCGCCTACTTATATTGCGGCATTTTTGCATCCGCCTCTGCCCAGTCTTTTACTTTCGTAGGGAGTGATTTCTTTCTGTGCTGCAGATTTTGGGACCATTCCTTCCAAGAAGATTTTCCCAAGTGTAAGATTATGATATATCTCTTCCCTCCGCTCCAACGAGTACAAGTCAGTGCTCAAGCGTTTCTCCCCAGTAGTTAAGGTGCTTGACAGAACTTATACGTGCAGTAAAGATCTCTGTACACTCTCTAAGATCTGCGATTTCACCTGCATTGATGGAGATGGTTAATGTACAGTCAGTATTCCAGCCTAGAGATGAACAGTGATTTAAAAGGATCATCATGGCTTGGCATCTCTCGTTTTGAAAGTTGCTATATCCATCCCTAATCAATTTTTCTTTGCACGTGCGATCGTGGCACTGTTGTGATTTCCTGAAAGTGAGATCCTCAGACATTACACTCCCAGTCCCTTACATTATTTTTCCGCTCTATTGTATGGCCGGAGTCAGTAGTAACTCTGTTCTAGTATTATCTCCTTCCAGTTCCATAAGGGGGAAACGGAGAGTTGGAATTTGAGTCCTCATTGAACATACCATATTGTTGAACCGTTGCCCACTGGAAAACTTTGTTTATATCTTCTTGGAGGTTAACCGCGTCCTCAGCAGATGACAGCCTCATGCAGATCCTAGTATCAATCCGCAAAGGATGATACGGTGCTGTGGTGTAACATCTCTGTTTAAGTCGATATGAGGATAAGGAATAAGATGGGGGGCGAGTACTGTGCCTTGTGGAACAGAGCTCTTCACTATGGGCAGCCTCCGATTTTAACTCTGTTGACCACTACTCTTTTTGTGTTCGATTTGTTTAGGAAGTTGAAGATCCATCTCCCCACTTTCCCAGTTATTCCTTAAGAACGGTATTTTATGGGCTATTACGCGCCATGATCCGCATTTGTCAAATGCTTTTGCAAAGTCTGTGTATATTATCATCTGGCCATTCTGATTTTCTTCCATGCATCCAAGGCCATGTCAATAGTGATCCAGTAGTTTTGAAGAGCAGGAGCGACCTGTCCTGAACCCATGTTGCCCTGGATTTTTGCAGATTTTGGGAATCCAGGTGATTTGCAAATCCTCTTCTAAATATTTTCCTTTTTCTTACACTCTTTCAAAGATTTTTTAATGATGTGGGACTTCAGAGCTATTGGTCTAATAGTTCTTAGCTAATGCTTTGCTTTGCTGCCACCTTTATGAGTGGGGCTATATCCGTTGTTTAAAGTGACTGTGGAATTTCACCCATGTTCCAAGCTCCTCCTCCATAGTGTACTTAGGGCAACGCGAGAGGGGTTTCTTGCAGTTCTTATGAAAACAGAGTTCAACGAGTCCTGGTGTCTTTTCTACAACTGGTCCCACCACCTGGTGATGGAATGGTGTCCGGTCTACAATGGTCCACACCTAGTGGTGGATGGTGTCAGGTCTACTTTCTGGTCACGCCTGGTGATGGAATGGTGTCTGTCCACAATGGCCACCCTTGTGGTGGATGCGTCAGGTCTACACTGGTCACCCTGGTGATGGATGGTGTCAGGTCCACAATGGTCACCCTTGTGGTGGATGGTGTCAGGTCTACACTGGTCACCCTAGTGGTGGATGGTGTCTTTTCTACACTGGTCACCCTGGTGATGGATGGGTGTCCGGTCTACAATGGTTTACCCCCTTGTGGTGGATGGTGTCAGGTCTACTCTGGTCACCCTGGTGATGGATGGTGTCAGGTCTACACTGGCCTCTAATGTGCTGAAACTGGCAATAACTTCACTATAACAGACTAACAGAGTGGTTAGTGGCGCTGTTCATTAAGGCTGACGTTCAGTCATTTTACCCGGCCGACCATAATAACAAACACTTCCAAAGTTAACAAATTTTGGGGTCCGTTGCTTTCAGAAATCCGAAATCCTTTAAAACAGAGGCCATAGTCTGTGGCCAACTGAGCTGTGGAGAAGAGGCGTATATCTCTGGGGTTCGTATCTCTGAGGTTCGTATCTCTGAGAGGTTTTTAACTCTCAAAGTGTATATTCACATACGGGTGGGTTTCAAATTGGATAAGTTGAGATTCAAATTGTATAAGTTTAGATTTAGAAAGGATATAGGGAAGTACTGGTTTGGAAATAGAACAGTGGATGAGTGGAACAGTCTGGTATAAACTTTGGTAGTAGATCAGAAGTGATCAAGGTCCCAGGACCGAAACGTTTTCTAATAAATATGACCTAGTGTCTGTTGACGTGTCTTTCTAAATCAGTGGAACAGTCTGCCTAGTAGGGTCACTGAAGCTAAAACCTTGGGTAGCTTCAAATTAAAGTTAGATAAATACATGAGGGAGAGGGACTGGATTTGAGTGGGACTTGAAGACTGAGACACTTATGCAACACATGAGAATCTTTATTTAAGAAACGTTTAGCTACACAGTGGCTTCATCAGTCCAGTATCAAGCAGAAAGGTGTAAGGAGAGTAGTAGTTTGAGGTAATCAGTTAATTTATGTTAACCCTGTTAACATGAATTAACAGGGTTATCAAACTTATTCCTTGGGTAGCATTGGGCATTGGGTTGGGTAATATTTTTGTTAATGGGTTTGGGCTTGAGGTGGACGTGCCTAGTATGGGCCAGTAGGCCTGCTGCAGTGCTCCTCCTTTCTTATGCTGTTATGTACGGAGATCTTTCACTATCTTCACCATCTTGGTCACACATTGTTAAGGGAACGCTCCCCATTCGAGCAGAGGGAGAGCCTTCACCAGGTGGCTAGTTGATCCAAGGAACCGGAGCCTATGCTCCACTTCCTCAAATAAAACCTCGTTACCTTCACACATTCTCCAGACAAAAAAAATGAACCCACATGGCAGGTGTAGCTTTTCTCCACGAGTTATAATTATAATTTTAAACATTTAATAATAATAATGAATAATAATAATTAACAATTACGTTAATCTGTAATTTACACCTGGAAAACATCAGAGGGATTGGTTCCAAACCTGCACACTGTTCCAAAACCTGCACACTGGTTCCAAACCTGCACACTGAAATATTCTTCTCAGGGGCGGACGTTTGGTAGATAGTGGACAACACCTCTGATGTAGAGGAGGGACACAGCAAGAACACCTTAGATATACCTCAATAAGTGTAAAGGAACCTCCAAGGTCTTCAGCACCCTGCCTTTTTCAAGAGAATAACCAACAACCAGACTGCAGCTGATCTTCAAGAAGCAGCTTGACAAATTGCTTCAATCCCTTATTTGTCAATCAGTGCTGGGTTCCTAACCTTGGATTATACGATCTACCATTTAATTCCATATGAGCAGCACCTGATGGCTTACAGACACTGCTGAAGCGACCTTGATGAGGGTCAGGGAACATGGAGCGTTGCGGGAAGAGTGAGAAGGGAGGGTGAGAGTAAAAGAGTGGAGAGAAAATGAGTGAGGAGTGAAGGAGAGAAAAAATGAGTGACTGTAAGAGAGAAAAAAAATGAAAGTTGAAAGAGTGAAAGGAAGAGAAAATGAGAGTGGATGATGTACAATGGTCACCCCCTGGTGGTTGGAATGATCTACAATGGTCACGACCTGGTGGTTGGATGATCCTACAATGGTCACCCTGGGTGGTGGATGAACTTCAATGTCACCTGGTGGTGGATGATCTACAATGGTCACCCTGGTGGTGGATGATCTACAATGGTCACCCTGGTGGTGGATGATCTACAATGGTCACCCTGGTGGCAGATGATCTACAAAATGGTCACCCTGGTGGTGGATGATCTACAATGTTCACCGCTGGTGGGGGGGCCCAAGAAAAATGAATCTACAAGGTCACCCTGGTGTGGATGATCGACAATGGTCACCCTGGTGGCAGATGTCTACAATGGTCACCCTGGTGGCAGATGATCTACAATGGGACACCCTGGTGTGTGGATGATCTACAATGGTATCACCCTGGTGGTGGATGTCTACAATGGTCACTCTACCCCTGGTGGCAGATGATCTACATGGTCACCCCTGGTGGTGGATGATCTACAATGGTCACCCTGGTGGGAATATCTACAATGGTCACCCTTGTGGTGGATGATCTACAATGGTCAACCCTATGGTGGATGATCTACAATGGTCACCCTGGTGGTGATGATCTACAATGGTCCACCTGGTGGTGGATGATCTACACATGTCACCCTGAGTTGGTGGATGATCTACAATGTTCACCCTGGTGGTGGGATGATCTACAATGGTCACCCTGGTGTGGATGATCCTACAATGGTCCCCCTGGTGTGCTGGTCTACAATGGTCACCCTGTGGTGGATGCTGTACAATGGTCACCCTAGTGGTGGATGATCTACAATGGTCACCCTGGTGGTGGATGATCTACAATGGTCACCCTAGTGGTGGATGATCTACAATGGTCACCCTAGTGGTGGATGATCTACAATGGTCACCCTGGTGGTGGATGATCTACAATGGTCACCCTGGTGGTGGATGATCTACAATGGTCACCCTGGTGGTGGATGATCTACAATGGTCACCCTGGTGGTGGATATTCTACAATGGTCACCACTGGTGGTGGATGATATACAATGGTCACCCTGGTGGTGGATGATCTACAATGGTCACCCTGGTGGTGGATGATCTACAATGGTCACCCTGGTGGTGGATAGTCTACAATGGTCACCCTAGTGGTGGATGATCTACAATGGTCACCCTGGTGGTGGATGACTACAATGGTCCCACATCCTGGTGGTTGGATGATCTACAATGGTCACCCTGGTGGTGGATGATCTACCATGGACACACCTGGTAGGTGATGAATCTACAATGGTCACCCTAGTGGTGGATGAACTACAATGGGTTCACCCTGATGGTGGATGATCTACTATGGTCACCCGTAGTGGGTGGATGATCTACAATGGTCACCCTGGTTGGTGATGGATCTACAATGGTCACCCTGGTGGCAGAATGATCACAATGGTCACCCTGGTGTATGATCGACAATGGTCACCAGGTGGCAGATGATCTACAATGGTCACCCTGGTGGTGGATGATCTACAATGGTCACCCTGGTATGGTGGATGTCACAATGGTCACCCGGAGGCAATGATCTAACAATGGTCACCCTGGTGGTGGATGATCTACATGGTCACCCTGCGTGTGGATGATCTACAATGGTCACCCTGGTGGTGGATGATTCTACAATGGTCACGCCTAGTGGTGGATGATTTACAATGGTCACCCGTGGTGGTGGATGATCTACAAATGGTCACCCTGGTGGTTATGATCTACAATGGTCACCCTGGTGGGTGGATGATCTTAGACATGGTCACCCTGGTGGTGGATGATCTACAATGGTCCACCCGGTGGTGGTATGATCTACATTGGGTCACCTGGTGGTGGATGATCTACAATGGTCACCCGGTGGTGATGATCTACAATGGTCCACCCCTAATGAGTCACACCTGGTGGTGGATGATCACAATGTCACCCTGGTGGTGGGATGAATCTACAATGGTCCAACCCTGTGGTGGTGGATGATCTACAATGTAACCCCTGTTGGTGGATGACTACAATGGTCACCCAGGTGTGGATGGTCTACAATCGTCACCCTACGTGGTGGATGATCTACAATGGTCACCCTGTGGTGGATGACTACAATGGTCACCCTGGTGTGGATGATCTACAATGGTCCCAACACCTGGTGGTGGATGATCTACAATGGTCACCCTGGTGGTTGATGATCTACAATGGTCACCCTAGTGGTGGATGATCTACAATGGTCACCCTGATGGTGGATGATCTACCAAATGTTCACCCTAGTGGTGTGATGAATCTAAATGGTCACCCTAGTGGTGGATGATCTACAATGGTCACCATAGTGGTGGATGATCTACAATGGTCACCCTGATGGTGGATGATCTACAATGGTCACCCTGGTGGTGGATGATCTACAATGGTCACCCTGGTGGTGGATGATCTACAATGGTCACCCAGGTGGTGGATGATCTACAATGGTCACAAAAACCCTGGGGTGGTGGATGATCTACAATGGTCACCCTGGTGGTGGATGATCTACAATGGTCACCCTGGTGGTGGATGATCTACAATGGTCACCCTGGTGGTGGATGATCTACAATGGTCACCCTGGTGGCAGATGATCTACAATGGTCACCCTGGTGGTGGATGATCTACAATGGTCACCCTGGTGGCAGATGATCTACAATGGTCACCCTGCGGTGGAATGATCGACAATGGTCCACCCCTGGTGGCAGATGATCTACAATGGTCACCCTAGTGGTGGATGATCTACAATGGTCACCCTGGTGGTGGATGGTCTACAATGGTCACCCTGGTGGCAGATGACTACAATGTACACCCTGGGGTGGATGATCTACAATGTCAACCCTGGTGGTGGATGATCTACAATGGTCACCCTGGTGGTGGATGATCTACAATGGTCACCCTAGTGGTGGATAACTACAATGGTCACACCCTGGTGTGGATGATCTACAATGGTCACGCTGGTGTGTGGATGGATCTACAAATTGGTCACCCTGGTGGTGGAAATGATCTAAAATGGACCACCGCTGGTGGTGGATGATCTACACATGGTCACCCTGGTGTGGATGATTCTACAATGGTCACCCTGGTGGTGGCTGTCGTTACAAGTGGTCAACCTGATGGTGATGATCTACAATGGTCACCCTAGTGTGGATGATCTACAATGGTCCAACCTGGTGGTGGATGATCTACAATGGTCACTGGAACCTTGTGGTGATGATCTACAATGGTCACCCTGGTGGTGGATGATCTACAATGGTCACCCTGGTGGTGGATGATCTACAATGGTCACCCTGGTGGTGGCTGGTCTACAATGGTCACCCTGGTGGTGGATGATCTACAATGGTCAGTGGTGGAGGATTATCTACAATGGTCCACCCCCCTGGTGGTGGATGATCTACAATGGTCACTCCTATGTGTGGATGATCTCCAATGGTCACCCTAGTGGTGGATGATCTACAATGGTCACCCTGGTGGTGGATGATCTACAATGGTCACCCTGGTGGTGGATGATCTACAATGGACACGCCTGGTGGTGAATGGATCTACATGGTCACCCTAGTGGTGATGATCTACAATGGTCACCCTAAGTGGTGATGATCTACAATGGTCAACCCTGGTGGTGGATGAATCTACCATGGTCACCCTGGTGGTGGAAGATCTACAAATGGTCACCCTGGGTGGTGGGATGATCTACAATGGTCACCCTAGTGGTGGATGATCTACAATGGTCACCCTGATGGTGGATAATCTACAATGGTCACCCTAGTGGTGGATGATCTACAATGGTCACCCTAGTGGTGGATGATCTACATTGGTCCACCATAGTGGTGGATGATCTACAATGGTCACCCTGGTGGTGGATGATCTACAATGGTCACCCTGGTGGTGGATGATGTACAATGGTCACCCTGGTGGTGGATGATCTACAATGGTCACCCTGGTGGTGGATGATCTACAATGGTCACCCTGGTGGTGGAGATATCTACAATGGTCCGCCTGGTGTGGTGGTGATCTACAATGGAGTCACCTCCCTTGGGGGGTGGATAGATCTACAATGTCACCCTTGTGGTGGATGATCTAACAATGGTCATCCTGGTGGCAGATTGATCTACAATGCACCCTGGTGGTGGGATGATCTAACAATGGTCACCCTGGTGGCAGATGATCTACAATGGTCATCCCTGTGGTGGATGATCGAAACAATGGTCAACCTGGTGGCAGATGATCTACACTGGTTCACTCCCTGGTGGTGGAATGATCTACAATGGTCACCCTGGTGGTGGATGGTCTACAATGGTCACCCTGGTGGCAGATGATCTACAATGGTCACCCTGGTGGTGGATGATCTACAATGGTCACCCTGGTGGTGGATGATCTACAATGGTCACCCTGGTGGTGGATGATCTACAATGGTCACCCTGGTGGTGGATGATCTACTATGGCACCCTGGTGGTGGATTGATCTACGAATGGTCACCCTGGTGGTGGATGATCACAATGGTCACCCATGGTGGTGGATGATCTACAATGGTCACACCAGGTGGTGGATGATCAAACAATGGTCACCCTGGTGGTGGATGATCTACAATGGTCACCCTGGTGGTGCTGGTCTACAATGTCACCCCTGGTGGTGGATGATCTACAATGGTCACCCTAGTGGTGGAATGATCTACAATGGTCACTCCTGGTGGGGATGATCTACAATGGTCACCCTAGTGTGGATGATCTACAATGGTCCACCCTAGTGGTGGATGATCTACAATGGTCACCCTGGTGGTGGATATCTTAATGTGTCGCTATAGGGTCACGCCTGGTGGTGGATGATCACAATGGTCTCACGCGTAGGTAGCTCACTTAGCTGGTGTGTGGATGGACTGGAATGATCTACCAATGGTCCACAGCGGGTATTATTCCTGGTGGTGGATGATCTACAATGGTCACGTTGATTGCCTGGTGGTGTTAGAACCCGGCACATGGGATATTCTACAATGTTTCACCACTGGAGGTGGATTGATCTACAATGGTCACGCCAGGTGGTGGATGAACTAACAATGGTCACGTCCTGGTGGTGGATAGTCTACAATGGTCACCCTATGTGGTGGATGATCTACAATGGTCACCACACTGGTGGTGGATATCTAGCAATGGTCACCCCTGGTGGTGGATGATCTACAATGGTCACCCATGGTGGTGGATGATCTACAATGGTCACCACTGGTGGTGGATGATCTACAATGGTCACCCTAGTGTGTGGATGAACTACAATGGTCACCCTGATTGGTGGATGATTCTACAATGTTCACCCTGGTGGTGGATGATCTACAATGGTCACCCTGGTGGTGGATGATCTACAATGGTCACCCTGGTGGCAGATGATCTACAATGGTCACCCTGGTGGTGGATGATCGACAATGGTCACCCTGGTGGCAGATGATCTACAATGGTCACCCTGGTGGTGGATGAACTACAATGGGTCATCCTGTGTGGATGGTCTACAATGGTCACCCTGGTGGCAGATGATCTACAATGGTCACCCTGGTGGTGGATGATCTACAATGGTCACCCTGGTGGTGGAATGATTTACAATCGTCAACCCCTGTGTGATGATCTAACCAATGGTCACCCTAGTGGTGGATGATTTACAATGGTCACCCTGGTGGTGGATGATCTACAATGGTCACCCTGGTGGTGGATGATCTACAATGGTCACCCTGGTGGTGGATGATCTACAATGGTCACCCTGGTGGTGGATGATTACAATGGTCACCCTGGTGGTGGATGACTACAATGGTCACCCTGGTGGTGGATGATCTACAATGGTCACCCTGTGTGGATGATCTACAATGGTCACCCTGGTGGTGGATATCTACAATTGGACACCCTGGTGGTGGATGATCTACAATGGTCACCCCTTGTGGTGGGATGATCTACAATGGTCACCCTAGGTGGTGGATGATCTACAATAGTCACCCTGGTGGTGGATGGTCTACCAATCGTCACCCTAAGTGGTTGGGGAAAAATGATCTACAATGTCACCCGGGTGGTGTATGATCCACAATGTCACCCTGGTGGTGGATGATCTACAATGGTCAACCCCTGGTGGTGGATGGATCTACAATGGTCACCCTGGTGGTGATGATCTACAATGGTCACCCTAGTGGTGGATGATCTACCAATGGTCATCACCCCTGATTGGTGGATGATCTATCATGGTCCCCTAGTGGTGGATGATCTACCATGGTCCACCCCAGTGGTTGATGATCTACAATGGTCCCCTATAGTGGTGGATATCTACAATGGTCACCGGTGGTGGATGATCTACAATGGTCACCCTGGTGGTGGATTGATCTACAATGTCACACCTGGTGGAGGATGATCTACAATTGTCACCCAAGGTGGTAGGATGATCTACAATGGTCACCCTGTGGTGGTATGAAATCTACAATGGTCACGCCTGGTGGTGGATGATCTACAATGGTAAGACCCTGGTGGTGGAGATCTACAATGGTCATACTCCTGGTGGCAGAATGAACTACAAATGGTCACACTCTGTGTGGAGTGATCTACAATGGTCACCCTGGTGGCAGAATGAATCTACAATGGTCACCCTGGTGGGTGGATTGATTGCGACAATGGTCTACATCGCCAGGTGGCAGATGATCTAACAATGGTCACCCCTGGTGGTGGATGATCTACAATGGGTCACCCTGGTGGTGGATTTTCTCTACAATGGTCACTAGCCCCTGGATGGCGATGATCTACAATGGTCCGCCTGGTGGTGGATGATCTACAATGGTCACTACCGGTGGTGGATGATACTAAATGGTCACCCTGGTGGTGGATGATCTAAAAAAACAATGGTCACCCTAGTGGTGGATGATCTACAATGTTCACCCTGGTGGTGGGATGATTCTAGCAAGGTCACCCTGGTGGTGGTGATGATCTACAATGTCACACCTGGTGGTGGATGATCTACAGGTCAACCATGGTGGTGGATGATCTACATGGTCACTACCCCTGGTGGTGGATGATCCTACAATTGTCACCCTGGTGGTGCTGGTTACATGGTCACCCCTGATGGTGGATGAATCTACAATGCACCCTAGTGGTGGATGATCAACAATGGTCACCCTGGTGGTGGATGATCTACAATGGTCACCCTGGTGTGGATGAATCTACAATGGTCACCCCTGGTGGTGGATGTCTACAATGGTCACCCTGGCGGTGATGATCTACAATGTCACCCTGGTGGTGTATGAACTACAATGGTCACCCTGTGGTGGATGGGTCTACAATGTTCACCCCTGGTGGTGGATGATCTACAATTGTTCACCCTGGTCTGGTGGAGATCTACAATGGTCACCCTGGTGGTGGCTGGTCTACAAAAGGTCACCCTGGTGGTGGATGATCTACAATGGTCACCCTAGTGTGGATGATCTACAATGGTCCCCCCCCCAAAAACCCCCTGGTGGTGGATGATCTACAATGGTCACCCTAGTGGTGGATGATCTACAATGGTCACCCTAGTGGGGATGATCTACAATGGTCCACCCTTGTGGTGGAATGATCTAGCAATGGTCTCTCCTGGTGGTGGATGATCTACAATGGTCACCCTGGTGGTGGATGATCTACAATGGTCACACCTGGTGGTGGATGATCTACAATGGTCACTCCTCTGGTGGTGATGATCTCAATGGACACTCCTGGTGGTGGATATGATCTACAATGGACACCCCTGTTGGTGGATGATCTAGCAATGGTCACCCTGGTGGTGGATAGTCTACAATGGTCACCCTAGTGGTGGATGATCTACAATGGTCACCCTGGTGGTGGATGATCTACAATGGTCACCCTGGTGGTGGATGATCTACAATGGTCACCCTGGTGGTGGATGATCTACAATGGTCACCCTGGTGGGTGGATTGATCTACCAATGGTCACCTAGTGGTGGATGATCTACAATGGTCAACCCTGATGGTGGATGATCTACAAATGGTACCCTAGTGGTGGATGATCTACAGTGGTCCAACCCTGGTGGGGATGATCCTACAATGGTCACCCTGTGGCAGATGATCTACAATGGTCACCCTGGTGGTGGATGATTGACAATGGTCACACTGGTGCAGATATCTACAATGGTCACCCTGGTGGTGGATGATCGCTACAATGTCACCCTGGTGGTGGATGGTCTACAATGGTCACCCTGGTGGCAGATGATCTACAATGGTCACCCTGGTGGTGGATGATCTACAATGGTCACCCTGGTGGTGGATGATTTACAATGGTCAACCCTGGTGTGGATGATCTACAATGGTCACTTTGTCACCACCCCTAGTGGTGGATATTTACAATGGTCACCCTGGTGGTGGATGAGGTCTACAATTGTCACCCTGGTGGTGGATGATCTACAATGGTCACCCTGGTGGTGATGATCTACAATGGTCACCCTGTGGTGGATGACTACAATGGTCACACAGGTTGGAGGATGATCTACAATGTTCACCCTGGTGGTTGATGATCTACAAAAATGGTCACCCTGGTGGTGGATGATCTGACAATGGCCCACCCTGGTGGTGGATGATCTACAATGGACCCCTGGTGGTGGGATGATCTACAATGGTCACCCTGGTGGGTAGGATGATCTACAATGGTCACCCTGGTGGTGGATGATCTACAATGGCACCCTGGAGGTGGATGGTCTACAATCGGTCCACCCTAGTGTGGACTGTCTAACAATGGCACCTCTGGTGGTGGATGATCTACAATGGGTCACCCCTGGTGGTGATGATCTACAAATGGTCACCCTGGTGGTGGATGACTAGCAATGTCACCCTGGTGGTGGATGATCTACAATGGTCACCCTAGTGGTGGATGATCTACAATGGTCACCCTGATGGAGGAGGGTGGATGTCCTACAATGGTCCCCTAGTGGTGGATGATCTACAATGGTCACTCCTAGTGGTGGATGATCTACAATGGTCACCATAGTGGTGTGATGATCTACAAATGGTCACTTCCTGGTGGTGGATGACTACAATGGTCACCCTGGTGGTGGATGATCCACAATGGTCACCCTGGTGGTTGGAATGATCTACAATGGATCACCCTGGTGGTGGATGATCTACAATGGTCACCCTGGTGGTGGATGATCTACAATGGTCACCCACCCCTGGTGGTGGATGATCTACAATGGTCACCCTGGTGGTGGATGATCTACAATGGTCCACCCTGGTGGCAGTGATCTACAATGGTCATCCCTGGTGGTGGATGATCTACAATGGTCACCCTGGTGGCAGAATGATCTACAATGGTCACCCTGGTGGTGGATGATCGACCCAAAAATGGGGTCACCCTGGTGGCAGATGAATCTACAATGGTCTCCCTGGTGGTGGATGATCTACAATGGTCACCCTGGTGGTGATTTTCTACAATGGTCACCCTGGTGCAGATGATCTAGCAATGTCACCCTGGTGGTGGATGATCTAACAATGGTCACCCTGGTGGTGGTGATCTACAATGGTCACTTACCCTGGGGGTGATATCTACAATAGGTCACCCTAGTGGTGGATGATCTACAATGGTCACCTCTGGTGGTGGATGATCTACAATGTCACCCCGGGGGAGGCCCTGGTGGTGGATGATCTACAATGGTCACCCTGGTGGTGGATGATCTAACAATGGTCACCCTGGTGTTGGATGATCTACAATGTCAACCCTGGTGGTGGATGATCTACAATGTCACACCCCTGGTGGTGGTGGTCTACAATGGGGTCACCCTGACGGTGGATGATCTACATGGTCACCCAGTGTGGATGATCTACAATGTCACCCTGGTGGTGGATGATCTACAATGGTCACCCTGGTGGTGGATATCTACAATGGTTCCCCCACCAACCCCACTGGTGGTGGATGATCTACAATGGTCCAACCCTGGTGGTGGATGATCTACAATGGTCACCTGGTGGTGGCTGCTACCAATGGTCACCCTGTGGTGGATGTACTACAATGGTCAGTGGGTGGTGGATGATTCTAACAATGGTCACCCCTGGTGGTGGATGATCTACAATGTGCACCCTAGTGGTTGATGATCTACAATGGTCACCCTAGTGGTGATGATCTACAATGGTCACCCTGGTGGTGGATGATCTACAATGGTGTCACCCTGGGGTGGAGATCTAACAATGGTCACCCTGGTGGTGGATGAGTCTACAATGGTCACCCTAGTGGGGATTGATCTACAATGGTCACCTATGTGGTGGATGATCTACAATGGTCCCCTGGTTGTGGATGATTCTACAATGGTCACCCTGGTGGTGGATGGTCTACAATGGTCACCCTAGTGAGTGGATGATCTACAATGGTCACCCTGTGTGGATGATCTACAATTGGTCACGGCCTAGTGGTGGAATGATCTACAATGGACACCCTTGGTGGTGATGATCTACAATGGTCACACCTAGTGGTGGATGATCTACGAATGGTCCCCTGGTGGTGGATGATCTAACACTTGGCACCCTAGTGGTGGATGATCTACAATGGTCACCCTAGTAGTGGAGATCTACAATGGTCACCGGTAGTGGTGGATGATCTACAATGGTCACACCTAGTGGTGGATGATCTACAATGGTCACCCTAGTGGTGATGATCTACAATGGTCACCCTATGGTGGGATGATCTACAATGGTTCACGCCTGGTGGTGGATGATCTACAATGTTCACCCCACCCTAGTGGTGGATGGATCTACAATGGTCACCCTGATGGGTGGATGATCTACAATGGTCACCCTAGTGGTGGATGATCTACAATGGTCACCCTAGTGGTGGATGATCTACAATGGTCACCCTAGTGGTGGATGATCTACAATGGTCACCCTGGTGGTGGATGATCTACAATGGTCACCCTGGTGATGGATGATCTACAATGGTCAGTGGTGGTGGATGATCTACAATGGTCACCCTGGTGGTGGATGATCTACAATGGTCACCCTGGTGGTGGATGGTCTACAATGGTCACCCTAGTGGTGGATGATCTACAATGGTCACCCTGGTGGTGGATGAACTACAGAAGGTCACCAAGTGGTGGATTATCTACAATGGTCACCACCCTGGTGGGATTCTACAAATGGTCCCCGTGTGATGGTGATCTACAATGGTCAGTGGTGGTGGATGATCTACTATAGTCACCCTGGTGGTGATGATCTACAATGGTCACCTAGTGGTGGATGACTCTACAATGGTCAACACTGGTGGTGGATTATCTACAATGGTCACCCTGGTGGTGGATGATCTACCAATGGTCGGTGTGGTGATGATCTACAATGTCACCCCTGGTGAAGATGGTCTACAATGGTCACCCTATGTGGTGGATGATCTCAATGGTCACAATGGTGGTGGATTGTCTACAATGGTCACCCTGGTGGTTGGATGGTCTACAATGGTCACCCTGAGAGGATGGTCTACCAGTGTTAAACCCTAGTGGTGGATGACTACAATGTCACTCCTGGTGGTGGATGGTCTAACAATGGTCACCATTACTGGTGTGAATGGTCTACCAATGGACACCCTGTGGTGGATTGGCTAACACCAGTTAACACTGGTGGTGGATGGTCTACAATGGCGTCACCTTGCTGGTGGATGGTCTACACTAGTTACCGCTGTGTGGTGCATGGGTCACAATGGTAACCCCTGGTGGTTTGGATGTTCTACCACATTGTTACCCTGTTGGTGGATGTCTACAATGGCCCACCCTGGTTGTGGATGGTCCTACATTGGTCACATGGTGTTGGTATACAGTGGTCACCCTGGTGGTGGAGGTCCACAATGGTCAAAACCTGGAGGTGATGGTCTATCAATGGTCACCCTGGTGTGGATGGCCTACATGGCCACCCTTGTGGTGGATGGTCCGTCACATGGTCAACCTGGAGGTGGAAATGGTCTACAATGGTCACCCTGGTGGTGGATTGGCCTACATGGCCCCCCTGGTAGTGGATGGCCTACAATTAAGGCCACCCTGGTGGTGGATAGGGTCTCGTCTACACTGGTTACCCTGGTGGTGTCTGCTCTACATTGGTTACCCTGGTGGTATCTGACTACACAGGTCACCCTAGGGATGATGGTATCTGGTCTAACCGGTGTCACACTGGTGATGGATTATGTAGTCTACACTGGTCCCCATGGTGGTGCCTATTCTACACTGGTCACTCTGGGGGTTGGAATTTTGAAATGGGTGTCCAGGTCTACACAGAGTCAACCCTGGTCATGGATGGTGTCTGGTCTAATTGGGCACTGGTCACTCCTGGTCATGGATGGTGTCTGGTGCTACACTGGTCCCCCTGGTCATGAGATGGTGTCTGGTCTACACTGTTCCACCACTCTGGTGATGGGATGGTTCTGGTCCAAATGATCACCCTTGTTGTGGATGGTGTCCTGGTCTACACTGGTCACCCTAGTGGTGGATGGTGGTCCGGTCAACAATGGTGGTCACCCTATAGGTGGATTACCTGGAGGAGGTTAACCTGGAGGTTATTCCGGGGATCACGCCCCCGCGGCCCGGTCCAGACCAGGGCCTCCCGATGGATCCAGGGCCTGATCTACTAGGCTGTTACTGCTGGCCGCACGCAGTCCGACGTACGAGCCACAGCCACGGCTGATCCGGCACTGACTTTAGGTATCTGTCCAGCTCTCTCTTGAAGTGCAATCCAGGGTTTATTGGCAATTCCCCTAAGCTTGATGGGAGGCTGTTGAACAGTTTTGGGCCCCGGACACTTTTTTTCCCAATTAATGTCTTTCCAGAGAGTGCAAATTCACTGCCTTCAGCCTCTCTTCGTTAGAAAATAATTTGTTATATAGGATCAACTTCGTCATTCTTCTCTGTATTTTTCCCAGCGCATTTACATTCCTTCTGTAATATGGAAACAAGAACTGCGCAGTATAATCTAAATCAGACCTTACCAAGGATATATAAAATTAAAGTGTAACCTGAGGACTCCTATTATTTATACTTCTTGATATGAAGCCAAGAATTGTATTAGCTTTGTTGTAAAAACTTATGCAATGTTGTCTTGGCTTTAGATTACCACTATCCAGAATACCTAAGTCTTCTCGCATTCTTTTTCCCATGATTAAAAATTACGTGTGTCCACATTGAACTGCATTTGCCAATTCTACGACCTTCACACTAACCTATCCAGATCATCCTGCAGCGCTCTAGTGTCCTCATCAGAATTAATCCTACGGCCTATTTTAGTGCCATCGGCAAACTTATCACTATTTATTCCCTCTTCTATGTCGTTTATATATATACTGTGAAGACCAAAGGACCCAATACTGACTGGTAGAACACCGCTCGTAACGCGTCCCCATTATGATTTCTCATTTATACAAATTCTGTTGACTATTGGTCAATTACACCTCGATCCAGGACGTAATTCCGCTCCTATTCCATGTGCAGTTACTTTTTTCAACAGACTCCTGTGTGGGACTCCATCAAAGACCTTACTGAAGCCCACACACTGTTCGTCAGGGCACAGTGATTTATTTAATTTCATGTATTTATCTGAGGACCACGACACTACTGACTCATCTTGCATTACTTATCTTCATACTTACATATAAACTTGTTGATTTTTTAATTTCACTTTTATCTTCCGAGCAGCTCTGTAAAAAGGTTAAACAAATGAGTGGGTGGAAATGGCTAGTTTTGAGAAAAACTTCACTAGAATGGGCCAGTAGGCTTGCTGCAGTGCTCTTCCATTCTTATGTTCTTATGAAATAAGTGTTAAAGATTGTACACATTTCTATGTCACCGACAATAAGTTAATAACAAAAATATAGACATAACGTTTGTAGGAATAACAAGGATAAAATTAGCTGCTTTTTGAAGGTAAATGCATATTGCTTTTATAAACCCAGAAAACCCCAAAAATATTGTAGAGAGTATAAATGACCAAATAATGACACAAATTTTTATAAATCTTATTAATGTTCACATGGGTCCATTTAATGTTAACGGGCAGGGAATGGAGTGAATTGGGCGGGGAATGAGATATTGGGGCAGGAAAAGAGTAAAAAGGGGGGAATAAAGTGAATAGGGCGGAAAATAGAGTGAACAGGGCAGGGAATGGGGGATATGGCGGGAATGAGGGGGTAACAGGGGCGGGAAATGAAGGAATTTTCGGGAATGAGAGGGTGACATGCAGGGAATGAAGTAAAAATATGGCAGGGAAGGAGGAACATGGGGGGGGAATGAGAGGTGAACAGGGCGGGGAATGAAGTAATATGGCAGGGAATGAGAGTGAACTGGCGGGGGAATGAGAGTGAACAGGCGGGGGAAGAAGTAAAGGCGGGGAATGAAGTAAATATGGCGGGAATGATATCGAAAGGGGTTTTTTAATGGAGAAATCGTGGGAAAAGGTAGACCCCTTTGTAGGATGGTGGGTGTATTGTCAGACGAAGAGAGAGACCCCGGCCAAGCTTTTCACGCCTGTATGGAGCCGCCTAGTGAGGACGGGACGAGGGTCACCCCCTGTGTATCCCAAACGTCCCCAAAAACCCCAAAGGGGCCTAGGGGGATCTCGTTCTAAAGACAGGGTGATATAAAGCTATGCTATATAATACGGGGAAACGGGGATCAGCAACTTCTGACAGCTCGGTCATTTTACGTATTGCCCCGAATACATACTACATTTAAGGTGAACAGGCAGGCGGATCTGGTGATTTATACAATACAAATTCATATATAACTTAGAACAAGGGATGGTACAACATGTTTTTTGGCGAATTTGGGTGAAGAATTTAAAAATTTTATAAAACAAATCATTATACAAAGGGGGAAATTGATCGATCTCTGTATTCATGCCCCTTACGGATTCTGGGGGAAAAAAAAAATTATCAAAAAGTGTTTAACAAAAGGAGATTGGGTGCAACAAATCTAACTGTTAATTCTCGAATAGGGAGGGAAGGGAACACAAAATTTTTCTGCAAATGATCAGCTAAAAATAAACACAATTACAAATCATTATCTCGGACATCAAATTTTAAACAACTAGAAATTTTAAACCCAATCTGAAAGGGTTAGGTTTACATATAATGGTTATCATCTCTGGGGGGGTCAAATTTCCCCTCCAAGGGCTAACCATCCCTTTTGACGGGAAGAGATTAAAGGGAATATCTAAAAAAGATATTTGGGGGTTTTCTCATTATTGTCGGGACGAAAGGGAGTAACGAATTAGGTTGATTTCGACTGAGTACTGGGGGTAGAATACGGAAACAGGGGGTTTGTCAAGTCTGTTCTTTTATTTGGGGTGAAATTCCCTAACGCATACTAATTTCATATGATCAAAAAGGATTCTTTGTAATTGAGACTAACTTCCAAAACCCTTATACTTTTTTCCAGAGTATGTTCTACAACCGTAAGGGTCCCCACAACTTTTGATCAAGTTTTGGATTGCAGACGTTTTTTTAAAATTATCGCAAACTCTCGAACCTACTTTGATTTAGACGCTTTGCTCGAGTGTTTTGCAACTCTTGAAAATTCTCTTTTGACTTAGAATTTTTCACGGATTTTCTAAAAACATTTTGAGCTAAGCTGGTACGGTTGCTACGAAATATCGGGGTTGAATTAGTTTCGGAGTGAATAAAAACTCATGGGTAAACGTTGTCTACACCATACAATGCTAATGGGGAGTATCACCTTGGAACTTTTGGTAACAAATTTTATGGCAAATGACATCTGTTAACTTCACCCCAAGTTCACTTTGGGGTTTAGGGCTCTCAGAACATCAATACTTTCTATTTGTTCTTTGGCTAACCCATTGCGCAGGATGATGGGGAACAATGGGGGATTAGAGATCTTTTTAAAAAGTACCAAATTTCAAGAATCTTACAAAATTACCTCTTATCTTTTACTAAGGACTTTGGGGGGTATGCCAGAAATGCGTTCTTTAAACGTTTAGCTACTGCTCTGCAGTTTATCGCAATAGGAACTATCAAAATTTTGGGTTGAAATGGCACCATAACCCAAGTTTTTGCCTTAGGAACATTTAAAAATTAGTTAACAAATCAAGGGCAACTTTTTCCCAGGGTTCGCTAGTGGTTGGGTCCCTTTGGGTTGGTTAGGACCATTGACATTTCCTTTATGCTGCATACAGCAACATTTTAACATACTGGAAAGGCATTTTCCAAAACGTGGCCAAAAAAAATTTCTTTTGGGGCTTGTTTCACAGAACGCCCCATCCAGGGTGTGAAAACCCCGGGTGATCTGAACTGCGTAGACTAGTTCACTAGTATGGGGAAATTTACTAACTTGTAAACTTTTCTGCTTGGAGTACCCAACTCGGCTGTTCGATACAGAAATTTCCCTGCTCATTACAAATCACAAATGGGTGGGTGGCTTCAGTAAAAATGGGATTTTCCCTGGGAAGGAAATCGAATCACACCAAGACCACAGGGGCCACTTTGGCATTTTGACTCCCACATAAATGGAGGATCTCATAAAACACTAACGTGTCGCTAAAAGCTCTGCACACTTTTGATTGCCAGGTAAATTTTAAAAAGGGGGATTAACTTTTGGTAGTCAAGGTCCACGGGCAAACCCTTCCAGTGGGCTGTTTTTTCTGGAATAAGGAACATTCTTCCTTCGGGGAAAAAAAACAAACTCGGTGGAGTGGATGACCCCCCCCCTTTGAAAAAATTAACGCTAAACACGAAATTGAGAAAGGGAGAACGAATTCTTTTCCAAACTGCAAAAAAGGAAAAAAAATAAACACGGTAAACATCGATATTCAATTGAGTCGCACACAGTGACACGAGATCACAAAAAAAAATCACTACAAGTTAATTTTGTGAAATTTACTCGAGAACAAACTTTACAATGCCTGATTACTGCAACTGAGGGGATCACCATCTGAAAACAAGGAACAACAACAACACCTAGTGAGAAACTTTGCGTAAAAAGACGTCTTTCTGCAGACAGCTGTCACACAAAGAGATGAAATTACTTTTTCAAGTAATCTTTTTCCCTGAAAAGGCACCCCCTGGGAGAAACTACTACTCGAATAGCATCATTGCAGGGAAGGCTGTGCACTCAAGGCATCTGAGGTCCCGGACCTTGAGGAAACGGAACACTACCTGCAAGTCTAAGGGTATAGGTGGAACACAGAGGGGAATGAAAAAATTACTATGCCTGACCGCTCGCTACGTTAAAAAAATTCAGGGATCATGGGAAAACTTAATTGAATTTACATTCGCAGCATTTTAACAAATCTAGTAAAACTGTGAAAACAAACACTTTGTCAAGGCTGGGTATTGTTTTCAGTCAAAAGGGAATATTGTTACTATGGGTTTCATATTAAACTTTAGGGAATGATCACTAATTGAACGTTCAAAAGTGACTGGGACATCTTCTATAAAATACTAAAGGGGCATAATCAAAAAAATGGAGAGAATGACAAAATAAGCTTAAAGGAAAAAAAATGCTTAACTTTCTGCATAATAATTAAAAATTTGAAAAGTTACACATAAGCAAAACCACAAAAATAATATCAACTTAAAAAACACTGAAAAAAAGAAACTTTACTTTGCTCAAATCAAATATGCTAAATTTTTTACTTAAATTAAAAAAATGGCACAGTGGTGTCTTTTTTTTAAAGCAAAAAGGGAAAATCCAATAAAAAAAAAAAGGGACTCAATAAACTTGGAAAAAATTAAAACAAACACACAATTCCCCTGAAATTAAAAAAAAAAAATGAAAAGAGAATAAAATCATGCACGAACAGGCATAAAAACTGCACTGAAATAAATTATTGCACAACACTGCAAAAAATTTTTTCGAAAGAAAAACTTTAATAGCAACCAATTTTTGCACAAGAATTTTTGGAAAATGAGTCTATGTGCAATAAAAAAAATTTAAACCCCAAAGAAAAAAATATATAAAGGGAATAACACTTTAAACTTTAACGCTTAAAAACAGAAAAAGAAAAATTTTAACTTTAAAGGGATTAAAATTTCCCAAAAAGAAGTGAATTTTTTCCCATAAAATGTGAAAAAAAAAAATAGGTCTAAAACCCAACAAAAAGGAACACAACACTTACAGGTGCAGAACCAAAAAATCAACATAAACAAGTACTAGAATTTTTTGCAATGAAACTTGATTGTTAAAAATTCATAAAAATTTTATTTTTTGCTTTGGGCTTTTAAAAAAAGGCACTATTTCTGGGGAAATAAGACAAATTAGACATGGGTAAATGGAAAAATTGAAAACAAATGTTCACACGGGGAACAAAACAAAAATACACAAAAGCTAGGAAGAAAATATAACAACAACACTGAGTTGGATGCAGAAAATAGGGGAAAAATTTTTCTGAAAACTTCACTGGAATACTGAGAAACTCTAGGTGATTTCTGAAAAGTTTTAAAAACAAATTCTAATTGCTCATATGTGCACACAAACAAAGGGAAAACTAAGTACTTTCTTCAAATGTAAAAAAAGATACACAAACAACAGATATAAAATAATGCACGAAAATTAACACTGAATTAAAGGGGATTAAAAAAAATAATGCAAACATACTGAAAACACGGTCTGATCAAAAGTCACTGAAGTCATAAAAAGAAAAATCCGGGGCCAAAAAAAAATGTCTCAACACTCGCAAATGTCTCTAAAAAAAATATTTTAAACGTAAAAAACTTGAAGAATGAGACTGATGGTTGTTTTTTTCGTCTGTGCGTCCCCCCAATATCGTAGAATTGCGCTTAAATCGGCGAAGACAACCACAGAGGGTTTATAAAGATGGCGCGAACACACTCTAGCTCTGACCCCTATGTGTCTTAAAATTGGCTACAACCCTTAGCAATGCACCAAAACCGATGAGGTAGGGGGATTTAATGGCCCACTGTATTGGGTTTGGGGTAAGGCGAGCGAGGGGTCTGAGACCGGGAATGGTGCGACACAGTGATGTGAGTGGCTGGCTTATGGGTTGAAGCGTAAGCCTCCTGAGAAAACCCACACTCCGCAGATAAATTTTTAACCGCTGGGGTTAGAAAAAACCCACGAAATACACAAACCACAAGGAAGACAGGGGATCAGAATGTTGGAACTTTAACACAAACGATGAAGGCTACTCATGTGGCTTTTTGATACGGAGTAAGACACCTGGGTAGTTCAGCTGGCTTTCTTAACCCTTCCACAGAATGGCTTGATAACTTCACACGTGACACAGCAGGGTGGAAGCTGGTTGGGAGGCAAAATAATTGGATGGAGTAGGCTAGGTGGACTGGGTCGGGGGTTCTGTCCCCCCCCACAGACTGGAAGCTGGCTTATTTTTCAAACCCGGGCAACCCCTCGGGATAATGCAAAAAGCAGAAAACTAATACAAAGAACGCCATGAATAATGTAAAGCTGGGAAGTGCTGGGTTGAGGGAGCTGCTGGGGGAACTCGTAGTCGGGAGGGCCCACTGGTCACACAAATGGCCGTCTTGCTGGTCGACAAATTTATCTCCCGAAACGCTGTAATCGTCAGAATTACGGGTCACCGTGTCCCATTTACGTAAGGGTTCTTAATGGAGATTGTAGGTAAGGTAGCACACTTGTAGGGTGGTAGGTGTATTTCAGACTGGGGTGAGAGATGGGGCCCGGGGGCCCAACCTTTCAGCCTGTATGGACTGCCGCCAGTGAGGAGGGACAGAGGGACCTGCCCATGTGTATCCCTAGACGTCACACAAAACCAAGGCCTAGAGGGGTTCCCGGTCAAAAACACGGATATACAATATGCTATGCTAAAAATACGGGGGTACGGGACCCCAAATATGTGAAATGAAGGGTGAAAAATGGCAGGGAAAAGAGAAATGAATGGCAGGGAATGGAGTGAACTGGCAGGGAATGAGAGGAAAATGGGAGGGAAAGGAGGGTGGGCATGGCGGGAATAAGTGAATATGGGAGGGAATGAGAGTGAACATGGGGAGGGGAAAAAGTGAACAGGCAGGGGAATGAGAGTGAAAAATGGCAGGGGAAAGAGAGTAAAAATGGCAGGGAATGATATCGTAAGGTTCTTAATGGATACGTGGGTAAGGTAGACCCACTTTTTGATGGTAGGTGTATTGTCAGATGAGAGAGAGATGGAGCCCGGGTTCCAAACCTGTTCCGCCTGTATGGACTGCGCCAGTGAGGACGGGGCAGAGGTTTCCCGCCCATGTGTATCCCAGAGTCCCCACAAAGCCCAAAAGGCCCACGAGGGATCTGGCAAAGCACAGGGGGGATCAAAAATCTTCATATAATACGGGAATACAGGGACACAAAATGCTGACATGAGAGGGGGAACAGGCAGGGAAAGAAGGGAATATGGCGGGAATGAGAGTGAACAGGCAGGGGTGAAGGGAATATGGGAGGGAATAAGGGGGAAAAAAGGAGGGAATGAGAGTGAATATGGCAGGGGTGAGAGGTAACTGGCAGGAAAAGAGTGAAAAGGCAGGGGAAAAGAGGAAACGGACAGGGAATGAGAGGGTGAAAATGGGAGGGAACAAAGGGTGAACATGGGAGGGAATAAGAGGGGAACTGGAGGGAATGAGAGGGGAAATGGCAGGGAATGAGAGGGTGAACATGGCGGGAATGGGTGAAATGGGAGGAAGAGAGGGTGAACATGGGAGGGAAAAAGAGGAACTGGAGGGAATGAGAGGGGGAACTGGGGAGGGGAAAGAATGAAAATGGCCGGGGGTGAAGTGAACTGGCAGGGGAAGAAAAGGGGACGTGAAGGGAATGAAGGGGAAGTACAGGGAAGAGGGGGAAAAAGGCGGGAATGAAAAGGGGGGAACATGGCGGGAATGAGAGAGTAACATGGCAGGGAATGAGGGGTAACATACAGGGAATAGAGGGTTTAAATGGCAGGGGAAGGGAGTGAACATGGCAGGGAAAGGAGGGTGAACATGGCAGGGAAAGAAAGGGGAAATGGCAGGGGAAAAGGGGGGTGAAAATGGCAGGGAATGAGAGGGGGAACAGCAGGGGAAGAGGGGTGAACATGCGGGGAATGAAGGGGGAACTGGCAGAGAATAAAGGGTGAACATGGGAGGGAATGAGAGTGAACAGGCGGGAAAAAAGAGGTGAACAGGAGGGAATGAGTGAACATGGGCAGGGAATGAGAGGGTGAAAATGACAGGAATGAGTGAACATGGCAGGGAATGGAGGTAACATGGCAGGGAATGAAGGGGGGGAACAGGCAGGGAAAGAGAGTGAACTGGCAGGGAATGAGAGGGGGAACATGGCAAAGGGAAAGAGACGGTGAAATGGCAGGGAATGAGAGGGTGAAAAGGCAGGGGAAAGAAAGGGTGAACATGGAGGGAATGAGAGGTGAACAAGGCAGGGAATAAGAGGGTGAACATGGAGGGAATAAAGGTGAACATCCAGGGAATGGAGGGTGAAATGGCGGGGAAAGAGGGGAACATGGCAGGGAATAGAGGGTGAAATGGCGGGGGAAAGAGAGTGAACATGGAGGGGAAAGAGAGGGGAAAATGGAGGGAATGAGGGGTGAACTGGCAGGGGAAAGAGTGAACTGGGAGGAATTTAAAATGAACATGGCAGGGAATGAAAAGAACGTGACGGGAATGAGAGGGTGAAAGTGACAGGGAAGAGAGGGTGAACATGGGAGGAAAGAGAGGGGGAACAGGCAAGGGGGAAAGAGAGATGAACATGGAGGGAATGAGAGGGTGAACATGGAGGGGTGAGAGGGGGAAAAGGTGGGGAAAAGACGGAAAAAGACGGAAAGAAGGGGAACTGGAGGGAATGAGAGGGGGGAACTAGCACGGAATGAGGGTGAAATGGCGGGAAGAAAGGGTTTAACAGGGAGGGAAAAAGAGGGGGAAAATGGGCGGGGATAGTAAAATGGCAGGGAATGAGAGGGTGAACATGCAGGGAATGAAGGGGAACAGGCAGGGAATGAGAGGGTGACCTGCAGGGGGAAAAAGGGGGGAACATGGCGGGGAAAGAGAGTGTGAACATGGAGGGGAATGAGAGGGGGAACAGGCAAAAGGAATGAGAGGGTGGGAACATGGGAGAGAATGAGAGGGTGAACATGGCAGAGAAGAGAGGTGAAAAATGGCGGGAATGAGAGGGTGAAAAATGGCAGGGAATGGGAAGGGTGAAAATGGTAGGGAATGAGAGGGTGAAAACAGGGAAAGGAATGAGAGGGGGGAACATGGCAAGGGAAAAAGGGGGAACATGCAGGTATGAAGGGGGGAACATGGGAGAAATGAGAGGGTGAACATGGCGGGGTGAGAGGGGAACATGGCGGGAAGAGAGGGTGAACGGCAGGAATGAGAGGTGAACAGGCAGGGGAAAGAGGTGAACATGGCAGGGAATGAAGTGAACTGGGAGGGGAAAGAAGAGTGAAAAGGAGGGAAAAAATAGGGTGAACAGGCGGGAAAGAGAGGGTGAACAGGGGGGAATGAAAGGGTGAAAAGGCAGGGGAAAAAAAAGGGTGAACATGGCAGGGAATGAGAGGGGGGAACGGGAGGGATGAGAGAGAAAAACAGACAGGAATAAGAGAGAATAACATTGAAAGGGGAAGAGAGAAATGACGTGAAAAGGAAAGAGAATGACCATGACAGGGAAAGAAAGAATACCAAGACAGAGAAAGAGAATGACCATGGAGGGAAAGAGAATGACCATGACAGGAATGAGAATGACCATGGCAGGGAATGAGAGAGAATGACCTTGGCAGGGAATAGAATGACCGTGGCAGGGAATGAAATAGAATGACCATAGCAGGGAATGAGAATGACATGACAGGAATGAGAATGACCATGACAGGAATGAGAATGACCATGGCAGGGAATGAGAGAGAATGAACCATGGCAGGGAATGAGAATGACCATGGCAGGGAATGAGAATGACCGGGCAGGGAATGAATAAGAATGACCATAGCAGGAATGAGAATGACCATGCAGGAATGAGAATGAACATAGCAGGGAATGAGAATGACATGACAGGGAATGAGAGATTGACCATGACAGGAATGAACAATGACCATGGCGGGGAATGTAAATAACCATGGCAGGGAATGAGAGAGAATAACCATGGCAGGAATGAGTGAGAATGACCATGGCAGCGAATAAGAATGGCCATGGCAGGGAATAAGAATGGCCATGGCAGGGAAAAGAATGGCCATGGCAGGGAATGAGAGAGAGTGACCATAAGCAGGGAATGAGAGATAATGACCATGAAGGAATGAGAAGATGAACATGGCAAGAAATGAGAATAACCATGGCAGAGAATGAGAGAAAATAAAAAAACCATGGCAGAGAATGAGAGAGAATAACCATGGCAGAGAATGAGAGAGAATAACCATGGCAGAGAATGAGAGAGAATAACCATGGCAGAGAATGAGAGAGAATAACCATGGCAGAGAATGAGAGAGGATGAACATGACAGAAAACTAGACTAAAATTTGGAAAATCGTTGTGGCAGATCACCTGAAAAATCCAAATATCATGATCTAAAATATGAGTTTAGGTGAGAGAAGTTTACCAGGAAACTGTGAATCAGTATAACATTAAAATATATGAAACATTCATGTTAGTTACAAGAGCACAAGTGTAACTAATGTGACGTATTACTGTAAAGGCTTAACAAGGCTCCTGGAGAGCGAAACGTTGCCGCAATAAAATGTCAAATTAGTCGCATCTATGTCCTTTTATCCAACATTTTTTTCGGTAATTGTAGTATTATTAATAAAACACTTGTGGAACGAAAGGTGGAAGAAATTGCAGAGAGGATGATGGTCAGGACTGATTTATCAGTACGTTACAGGTTGATGTCCTCTCCACTCAACTCTCATAATACTCCTCTATACAATGTAATTTTTTGGTATATACGATTAAAAGCGTACAGCAAAATTAAATAACGCATAAAGGACCTTCAAGTACGAACTTTTTATTTTTTATGTATTTATTCAATCGCATTTTACGAGGAACTATACACTATAGAGGAGCTGTGTGAGACAACTGTAGCAGCGTCAGAAGAGGTAAAGACAATGTGGAGAAAAGGTAAACACACGTTCCAGCGCTGGTATTATCGACTGGTGTGGGGGCGCATCTTGGGGGCAAAATTCACCTAATTTGCTCAAAATGTTCTGCATAACAAGGGGCTTTCTATACAGTAGTATGTCACCTATATCAGACAGGGATTTTATACTTTATTACATGTACCTGTAGAAATAAAGATTATGATTATTATTAATTTGGCAATATGGGGTTAAAAATCACTAGCAGTTTTGAATACCGTAACTTTTTCATTCAGACTCCGGGCCTGTCAAGTACGTAGAATAAAATCACGAACAATATATAGAAATACATAATCTCAGTGTTAGGTCAAGGAATGTGGAAGCTTGGGGATGTAGAGGGCAGGTTAAGAAAATTCTGAGGTCACAGAATGTGAGGGCAGGGGTCACAGAGGTCAGGGGATGCAGAGGTCACAGAATGGGAGAAGTCAGGAAATGCAGAGGTTAGGCTAATTAGACGAATGGTGATGCAGGATCAGGTGTTGACTTAACGTTTTTGCTGTGTGTGTGTGTTGATGTTGGATAATGTGGGCGGTGGGGTGTACCAATGTGCAAGTGCCCCTCTTCCTGTTCATACTTATGATACATAAGTTGTTTTTTTCCCACAATCCATGAAGAGAGAAATTTTGAAAAACCCAAAAGAGGCTTGTTGGTGCGTCAATCTACTCATTTTTGTGTTTACAGTCATCCCGTAGATTGTGCGCTCTCAAAAACAATATTTTACATTTATACAAGGGATCCACCCCTCTTCTGTGCCAATGGTATTTTTGTACTTTTTTTTTTGGAGAAGTGCTTTATGTTCCTCCGTAATGATTGTTGCGCCATGTTAGATTGTAGCAACTGCAAGTGCTGTGGGTCCCATCTTCCCACTGGTAAATTCTCTTTCCAACTGTTCACCAAAATTGTCGACTTAAGAATTAAGAAAAAGAAGGGATGAACATGCAGGGGGGCCTATTGGGCCCCGTACTTGGCAAGTTTTTAAAATTCAATTGAGCAAGGGCTGCGTCCGCACAAAACCCAAAGCCTTTTGAGGGAAAAAAATGATGCGAAGTTGTCGAAGAAGTGAGATATAAAAGAATTATTAAAATTTCCTCACATGGAGCCAACCCAAAGAACCGGTAGTTTTTTTTGGGTATATAATAATAATAAAATAAAAAAATAATAATAAAAATTATTATATTATTATTTTTTCTAATGTACAAGGTACACACGTCTAGCTGACATCAATGACATATTACTATATAGAAAAAAAAGCAAAAAGAGATAAGGTAAGGTAAAATTCAAAACTCCCCAAAGGTTTTTTGGGGGGGGGGGGGGGGGGGGGGGGATTTGGTGCACTGGGGGGGGGGGGGGTCCAAAATATTTTTAATTTTTTTTGGGGAAAATCCAAATTTTTTTAAGATTATGTAGAACAGGACGAAAATAAACTTGTACGATTGCGGAACAAGCGACTGACCTCAACAAATGGGAAAAACTAAACCAAAAACCCCCAGGCCCTGATGAATGTTTGAAAGGGGTGTTAAAAAAATGTAAAGGGAATTAGCTCCCTTTGGGCTAACTTTTTAACTATCACTCAAACTGGCATAGTGCCTGAAAGGGGAAAAGGGCAAATGTAATACCTATTTAAAGCGGGTACAGGTTTTGCTTCGAATTTTAAAGCCAATTTAACCCTTCCCTCCATAGTGGGAAAATTTATGGAATTTAAATAACTGCCAAGCAATTGTAGCCATTTGAAAGCACAGATTGATTAATAATCTAACACGGTTCTACAAAAGGGGGGTTCCTGTCTTACAAATTTACTAACATTTTTCACTAAAGGTGTTTGAGGGGGTAGATCAGGGTAATGAATAGATTTTGTTATATAAATTTCAGTAAGGTTTTAGATGAGTTCCACAAAAAGGGCTTTTGGGAAACTTAACCAGGGAATAGGAGGAGAAAATTTTTTCCGGGGTAAGGCAGGGTGAAAAATGGGCCCGCAAGAGTTTGCATAAAGGGGGAAAAAATCAAAAGGGGGGCACGTAAACAAGCGTGTTTGCGGGGGCCCAGTTTTGGGCCCGTTGTTGTTAACAATTACTCGTATAGTAGGGAATAAATAGCGACAAAGCAAATTTGTGATGCCCAAAATAGGCCGTCCAATTCATTCAAATGAGGACCTAGAGCACCCGGATGATTTGAATGACTTGATGAAATGGTAAAAGTGGCAGATGCAGTTTAATTAGACGATTAAAGTTCTAAATTTTGGGCAGGAAAAAACCATGCAACATTAAACTAAATAATGAAGATCTTATATACTGACTGCGAAAAAATTTAGGATTTCGGGTTAACAAATCAAAACCCAAGACAACAGTGCATTAGTGTTCGCAAAACTAACAGAATTTTGGCTTCATATCTAGAAGTTTAAAAAATAGAAGCCTCAGGTTGTTCTTAAACCCTAATACCTTTGGTTAGGCCTCTTTAGACTAGGTCATTCTGGTCCCCCGTATTACAGAATGGTATAAAGTCGGAAAACGTACAGAGGAGGAGACAAAGATGACCCCATGTATCAAAATCTTGGTATAAACCTTGAAAAATAAATACCGAAAAGTGATTTAAAAAAAAACGTAAGCAAACACTATAATTTTTTATTAGAAAACGTTTGGGTTGGTATTGACCTTTTCAACAACAGGGGAAAAAAAAACCAACCCCCCCGGATTAACCCGCGGTCAGAGAGTCTCAAAACTCCGCGGAGAGTGGGGTCGAGGGGCCATGGTGACCTGAAAAAAGGGTTATTTTGGGGATGGAGGGTAGACATGAAATCTGTGCCCCGTGTTTTTGGGGTTTGGGGGTGCTTAAGTTCATTAGAATGTTTTTGAAATTTTGGGGTTTTTCCAAGTGTTACGTTCTATGTGTGGGTGACGGCGTTTATGAGGTTTCCCGCACCGTCGGCGTGAGGTCGGTTGGGTTGAGAAGGGTTTGTGCCCTTTCCAGGTCACAAATGCCCCGGGGAGTCTGTGTGGAGCCCCAAAGGGGTCCCTTAACATGTCTTGTTTTTGAGCATTTCGAGCTCATTCAGGGGAGACAGGCAGAGATCTTGCGTCACCGACAAATAAAAAAGTAAAAACTGAATCCACAAAATTTTTTAAAAACTTAGCTACATGATACTTTAACCCACCAACCCCAAAAACACAGGGGTCACATGTTTCATCGTCTACCCGGCCTCACCCAACATACATTTTCAGGTCACCAGCGTCACTCACACCTCATTCCCAATATATAAATGCTTTCTATCTGTATGTTAAAGTGATCAAGGTTCGGGCCGAAAAGTTTTTAATAAATATGTCATAGTTTTGCTTACGGTCCTTTCTAAAACCCTCAGAACTCTTATTGAGGTAACTGAGGGCCTGAATCTGCACCTCTCGAAAGGGTGAATTAGGGGGATATACGAGGGGATAAATGGAAAACAGAAAAAAAAAAAAGGGGATGTAAATAATTATAATAAAAAAGAAGCGTAAGCCGGGGGTATAAATAGTGTGCGAAAAATTTCCCGCCCAAAACAGGACTCGCAGCAATGGTTTCAAGTTGGAAAAAAACAGATTCAGGGAAGGAAATTTGGAAAGCACTGGTTTGGTAATAGAGTTGTGGGTGATTAACAAACTCCCGATACAGTCACGAACTGAAATTGTGTAGTTTTAAGAATAGGGGTTTGTAAAACATATTTGTTGGGTGGGTGGGTTGGACCATTTTGTGCCCCCGGGTCTGTGCCGTCCTCCTTTCCTTTAGTGGAGGTGACTTTACAAAAAAAGCGATTTTAAAAAAGCTTAGAGATCTCCAGTGAATTAGAAAGGACTGCCCCCCCTTTGCACCAGCCGTTACTGGGTTTTGTAACAAGTAGTCAGTATCCTGGTCCAATTACCATTGAATTCAGCAAGATTCATTAATGCTTAGGGGTTTCAATAGTAGCCTACTAACAAAAATGATTTAAAAATTTTAAAAATTTTTTAATAACAAAATGTCTAGGCGTAATTATCTAAGATAATTATAGTAAACAATAAATAAAATAATCACTTTTTCTCGTGTACATAGATTGTGCTGAAAGGGACTAACATCATTATGGGTTTTAAGTCCGATGGAACATTGTTCATTTAATAACATAATACAAATTATACAAGTAAGTTTTTTGGGGTGTGGTAAGTGCTCTAAGTTTCCTATTTCTCAAGACTCGACTAGACTTAACCATGATGACTGAAAGTCCCCAAATAACTAACTTCTTGACCCAACCCGGAACAAACCGCTTTCTTGAACAAAAAAACGACTGATAAGCCCAACAGCCCAAAATAACAAGGGAACACGACAAGAATCAGGAAAATGGTAAAATTAAACACACTCATAGGGCCACTGCAATCCCCCCAAACTCCCCTCCACGGAATCAAAATTTTCAGCATTAGAAAACCCAGACTGTGACAGTGCCGATACCAGTACAAATTGGTCAAGACCTCAGGACCCCGAGTTTCTCAGGTTCTAGCACCACAACCCCAGTACAACGCGAAAATCACTAAGCAGACCATGTTCTGTGAACGATTACACAGAACCCAAAAAAAGAAAAGCGAACGAAGATCTTCGAAAAAGGGCCAGCAAGGTAAGCTGGGGAGGAATTGTCAAAGAAGTCCCCGACAAAGGGGCCCCCAGGCCAGACCCGACTACTCCCGGTGAGGTGTGACACCCCCCCTGATCACGTACTCTTGTGGTGCTGGCCCCGAACACAGAATGGGGGATGAAACAAGTAGAGTGAAAATTACATTTTGTTACACAAGCTGCAGCACTTAATACCTCGAACAATGAGCACTGAATAATATATAAAGTTAATCCTACCCAATAATATAACAAATCAAAAATATAAAGCAAATATTTACGATTTGGTAAACAAAATAAAACAAAATTAAAATTTTTATGAATAGGTTTTATACATTATAACATTTTGGGCCCATTCGGGTTGCAAATTTACCAGACTGGGTGGGTCATTGGCTAATCGGGGGAGAGCGCCCTGGCCGCCTCATGGGCCCGTGGCCCCTTGCAGTGTTCTTCTTTCTTTTTTCTTAGTTATGCAAAGCATTTCGACAAATTTTCAATTTGTCTCCCGGATGCGACCCAACCATCGACAAACACCCGGTCCCTTTAATGGGCTGAACGTGGGCACAGGTGTCTTTTTGAAACATTAAGTTTTCCCAGCCCGACCGGGGGAAACCCACCACCGGACCTCATGGTTAGTAAGGCTAGCGATCGAGCAAATGGATACGACAATTAGATAAACAAGTCACCAAACTCACGCCGCTCCTGCATCTTTGGGGGAGGAGGACCTGGTAGACCATCAATTATTGCCTATCAGTAAAAAAATGGCATAATCACAGCCCTAATTTCAAGGGGGGTGGCCCGGTGACAGGGGAAGGCCTCTGTCAGATCCCAAAAAGCTGCAGTGGGGGGTCTCATACGAGTCCTGATGAAATTAAGACACTGAAACAGCAAGATCCTTTTTTGAAACTTTTTCCCCCAACACCGGGCTTTTTCTCAAATACGGGCAGAGGTGTAGCAGTGAAATGATGTAATAGCCCATTTACTACTCGTTGCCTTGTTTTTTGAAAAAGCCTACTGTGAGGCGAAACGTTCATGAAAAAGGGTTACCAACGTTGCCTTATCTCATTTTATACCATTTTCAACCCAAAAAATTGTCCTGTTTCCTGTAAATTCACCAAACCTAACCTAACAGTCAACAAAAAGCTGCACCAGGGATCACTGAAAAGGCCACGAGCTCACTCAATATCTGTCCAACCTTTTTTTCTTTTGTAAAGATCCCCAAAAGTTACGTGAATGCACCCACTTAGCTATGATAACCGGGCTTCTTGCCCCTTTTACACTTTCTAGGCCTCTGTCCCACTGGAGTTTACCTGGAGAGAGTTGGGGGGGTCAACGCCCCCGGGGCCCGGTCGTGGCCAGGCCTCCTGGGGGATCAAGCCTGATCAACCGGGCTGTTCGTGGCGCCGCAATCCAAGACAGCCACAACCCGTGGCGGTCCCGATTTAGGTGTTGTCCGTGCCAGTTTGAAGACGCCAGGGGTCTATTGGTAACCCCCCTTTAGTTGCTGGGGGGCTTTGAACAGTCTCGGGCCCCTGACACTTACGTTTTTGCTCTTAACGTGCTAGTGACACTTCAAAAAGCTTTACACAATCCCTTGAACTGTCCTTTGGGGGTACGTGGGGGGGATCATGTGTGTATACGTGTGGTGCATATGTGGGGGTTTACTGTGTTACATATTTTGTATGTGCGTAAAATACTGCATTGTGTTTTGACCATACCTATCTCTACCACTGACTTAGGGTATTGAAATCCCCCGATTCAAATCCACGGCTTATATTAAAAAATCGGGTAAAACACCCCTGTCAAGAGCCCTCGGTTTAAAACACTTACCAACACCCACTGGCCAGCAGGGGGTAGGGCCAGACAAAACAGGCAGCAGGGGATAGGCTGTACAAAGGGGCCGCATGGAAACATGATACCCCCCCAACTAAATGGCACGGAAGATAAAAAAAGATAGTTTTTGTTCGGATTTTTAAACCCCCGGGGGGTTACCACCCAGGATAACCCAAAAAAAGTCAGGCTTCGGGGCTGTCTAACTTTTTTCCCACGGGGGCCCTTAACTTGTCCCCAGGAGCACCCACCATCACTAAACCCCAGGTACCTTTTTGCTGCTAGTAAAGAAAAAAGTGAAAGGGAAAACTTGCGGAAAATGTTTCCACCCCCCGGGGAATCGAACCCGGCCCTCCGGTGTAAGCGGAGCTTTACCACCAGGCCACCGGGCACCAAAAAGGGTAACCACCTCTAGTGTTGGATCATTTCACAGTCACGCTGCACAGCAAACGACCACTGTGGGCCCCCTTCCTAAACCCGTTATCAAGTAATAACTTATTGTGAACTGTTGCACCCAGGGTTTTATAATTCGGTGGCCCGCGGTACTGCCCGGGCCCCGGGGTGTTGTCCCAGTGGTGCCCCGGGCAAAAGGGGTATTATGACTCGCATTCTCCTGTCTTTGGGTACTTTGAAATGGAGTTAAAAAAAACAAAAAACCGTTGTGATTTTTTTACAGGAGGGGGTGAAGCATCATGAAACCACACAGCTCAGTAACCCACGACGCTGACTTCATCTGCAGTGATTTAAACCCTTTTAGCTATTTTACACCATTAATAGTGCGGAAAAAAAACAAGGCAGCCACACGGGCGTTCCCAGCCAGTTTGGGGGAATCTTCCATAACTGTGTTAACAATCTAAGAGGAAAAAAAGGGCAGATAATATTGTGAAATAAAAATTCCCGTTAAAGATTTGCACTCTGGCATTACTTTTACCCTTTCTGTTTATGAACAGAAGTTGTAATCAAATATGACAAACTTGTGCTACATTTAGTATACATCTTAACTTTTTGGTTTTTCTATTTAAAGGTAAAATCCCACAATTGATGTTTAAACACATGTGCAACAAGGGGATCTTTTTTTAATGAAACGTTTCACCACACAGTAACTTTTTCAGTCAAATACAGAGGTAGGAGGTTTAGGAAAAGGACGATTAAATTAATTCATTCACTATACACCTGCTGCCCCAACTGAAAAAATTTCAATAATAAATCACCAAATTGTGTTTTAATCATCAGGTGTTTTTTCAAATTTCTTATTCCTTTTTAAATTTTGGTGTGGGGGTTTCAGACCCCACTGAGCGGTGTTCCTGGAGTTATTTCCGGGACAACGCCCCCCCGGCCCCGGGCCAGCCAGGCCCCCCGAGGATCGGGCCCGATCAAAATAGGGCGTTTTCTGCGGGGCCCCACGTAGTCCAAAGTACGAGCACCCGGCTGATCGGCACGACTTTAGGTACTGCCCCTCTCTCTTGAAAGGGACCAGGGGGTTTATTGGCAATTCCCCTAATGCTTTTGGGAGGGTGTTGAAAAGTTTGGGCCCGGGCACTTATGGGGTTTTTTTTCTTGTGCCAAAGGGCCCCCTACTTTTTTTTTGGGGGCATTTTGCATCGCCTGGGGTATGGCCATACTGGGAGATCCTGCGTACCCCACATTTAGCAGCAAGTGTTTTTTATCAATAAATGGTATGGGAAAACTTGTCGTGGAAAGGGGCACAAAAGCAATATTTAAAAACTGTCTGAATAAAAATTTTTAATAATACATTTTTGTATATCATAACATGTTGGTTTCCATACCCGAGATATTACAACTTGTTAGAAACTGATAAATTAGATAGATTGCAAACTTAGGTGTCTTTATTGAGGAAACGGTTTTTGCCCACAGTGGCTTCCAGCCATACAAAGAAAGGTGAAGATCAGGAGTTTTAGGGAATCAACCTAAGCACCTAAAAAGGGGGAGTGTAGTAACACGATGAGCACGATCATCCCAGGGGGCAACCAGATGAAATTCACAAAAAACACGAATATTTAAAACCTCACCAATTCACCTTTAAAACCGAAAATAATAGAGCCTACAAGATAGAAAATACACTGGGAATTTATTTCCTAACAACGAGTCTGACATAAAAATTTAAAGCATCAAATTCCAGTGCGACCCGGGAAATAGCACACAAAATGCGACAAAGAATAACAAGAAAAGTTGGGGAAATAAATCTTTTTTACTACAAGTACATGTACAGTTACAGGCCTTACGTCAATGACTTTCACTACTAACAAAAGCCTTTTATGCGAGCATTTCGGGGGAAAATTTGGGCATTTTGTCCCCGGGTGCGACCCCACCAGTCACAACATCCAGGTACCCCTTTTTTAAAATGTGGGTGAACAGGGACAGGAACGAAGGTGTCTTATGGAAACAAGTCCCCAATGTTTTCCACGTACCCAAGGATTTCGAAAACCCCCGGGCTTTAGTGTGTGGGTGAGTGCGTTGCGATCCATGCTGGGGCACCTTATGATCTATACTTCCAACAAATAGAACACAAAAATAAAAATAATAGAGTAAAATCTGAGGCGGTACAGGAAAAAACCCGTTCGACAAGGCACGTACTCGCTCCCCCCCCTGTTCCGCATCCTCATATTGACAGATATGAGGATGACACCCGAATTACCTGACAGTGTCCTCCCTCGAAGACACTGCAAGACTCCAAGCGGACATCAACCAAATTTTTTAAAAAGGGGGGAGAAAATAAAATGAAGCTCAATGAAAAAGAAATTTTAATACCGGGTATGGGAAAGGGTTTAGGAAAAATTTAAAAAGTATCAGCGATAAAAAAAATTCTAACCATACAAAAAAGCGGAAAAACAAAAGTGAAGGACCGGGGGGTAAAGTCGGAACCCCCTTTAAAGACCACAACAAAGTATTACCCATCTTAGAAAAACGATAGGAAGATTTGAGAAACCCTTTAGAACTAGGACGCCAAGCCCATGATGATTCTCTTTAAATCGCTTGTTCTCTCTAGGCTGGAAAACGCGTCACAAGCCCCCTAAGGAAGGGGAAAATTGGGGACCGAAGAGTGTACAGAGACCTTTCCCCAACAAGTACATAAAAAAATAAAAATTTTGAGAACGGTTGAAGTCCCCCTTTATTTGTATTTTGTTGGTAGAATTACCGACAATTGTAGGTTTAAAAGACACGTGCAACTAAAGTGACATTTTATTGTGGCAAAGTTTCGCTCTCCAAAACTTTTTCAATTAAAAAGAAGCTCCCGGGGAGCGAAAACATTGCTCAAAAAATGCCACATTAGTTCACCCGTGTCCCCTTTTTCCCTTTTTTTGCATTCCCTGGGAAAGTAGGGGGGAGAGAACAAGAAAATACACTTGGGAAACAAGGATTAGTACCAAAATTGATACGAAAATATCCCCCGAAAGCAAGACTCGGCAAAGATGCTCCCCCTCCCGTAAAAGCAGTGGCATCACGAGTACACAG
>NC_069450.1:8449584-8494820 GCF_026875155.1 Cherax quadricarinatus | reverse complement strand
AGAGCCATAAAGGTTCCTTCCCACTAGAATACGTAAAATTTCATTTTTGTTTACGAGAAATTAGGATTTATACCTAATTTATATCAAATTATTACTTTGATTTCTCCACCAAAAACTTTGTTAATAAATTTTTCAAATTTTTATTTCTTTGGTTAGTATCCTCCCATTTCCCAATCCAAAGCATATTCCCTTTTTATCAAAATTTTTAAAGGAAACGGGACCAGAAACTGACTACTTTTGGGAAAACCCAAAACAGGCTGAAGGTAGAGGGGGTGACCTTCTAGTATTCTCTGGAATGTCAGCTATATAACTCAAGACTTTTCCAATTCAATACATTTCCCGACCCCATACACCAAAATAAATGCACGTATTCTTTAAGATTGGGGGTTTTTTGAGGTGGGGGGAAATATGGTGTTATTAGGGTGGTTATGGGGGGCTTTTGGGTTCCTGCTACCCACCAGACGTTTGACTTAACACACTACCCCATGAAACATGACACTCTCACACGGGAACCACATTTTAGTATAAAAACGTTTCCCAATATTTTAATCACTATCCTTGAGCTTTTCCACTAAAATTTTTAATTTCACGGGTTTTTCCCCACTATTATCGGTATCCTAGAAATTTCCTTTATAAGTGGTAACTCAACCTTTGGAAACTTGTCACATTAAAGGGGGAGTTTATCCCACATTTCACATTTTTTCTTTATCACTCTGCTGTATACTGGTTACCACAAAGAAATACACTATATTTTATTCAAGATCATTTTTTTTTCACTGCACTAACTGGGATCATTTTTTTATCACCTGGCACCAGTTTAGGGTATTTTTCCCCTTACATTTCCCATTTAAAATTTTATTTCATTTTGATTTCTCTTTTTGTATTTTTTTTAGCGATATTTTTTTCCTAGCTATTTACCCCTTTCACTACGGTTTCCCTTTACAATCCGGAATTTCCAAATTCACACAACAATAATAAAATTACTGCTTCCCTCGAGGGCAACACTTGCTTTTCCCCAACAACAGGGGCTTAGTCTGGTTTTTGGCATTTCCAATTTTTTGTTTTTCCACTTACTAGTTTATCACGTCGACAGATTAGCCACCCGACATCAATGTTTCCTTTCCCCGTTTTTTACCCTTTTTGGGGCCCCCGCTAAACTTTTTAAGGAACTGAGCCCACGCACACACTGGTGCCGTGTAGGCTACTCCAGGGTGTGTGTGTTTGTAATTGTGCTGTATGTGTGGGTTTGTGGCTGTATGTGTGTGTTTTGTGGGAAGCGTTTTTGATGGTTTTGTTTGTGTGTTGTTGTGGTGGGTGTTGTGTTTGTGGTGTGTGTGGTGTGTGTGTGGTGTGTTTTTGTTGGGTTTTTTGTGTGTGTTGGGTGTGTTGTTTGGGTTTTGTTGTTTTTATGTTTGTGTGTGTGTTGTGTGGGGTGTGTTGGTGTTGTGTGTTGGTTGTGTGTGTGGTGTTTTGTGTCCCCACCTATTTGTGGTTGCAAGGGTCTAGTCTTAGCCCTGGCCCCGCCTCTTCACTGTTTCTACTTGGGGCCCCTCTCTCCCTGGCACCCTGGTGGCGGATGATCACAATGGTCACCCTGGGGCGGATGATCACAATGGTCACCCTGGTGGTGGATGATCTACAATGGTCACCCTGGTGGTGGCCTACACTGGCCACCCTGATGGTGGATGATCTACAGTGGTCACCCTGGTGGTGGATGGTCTACAATGGTCACCCTGGTGGTGGATGATCTACAATGGTCACCCTGGTGGTGGATGGGCTACAATGGCACCCTGGTGGTGGATGGTCTACAAAAGGTCACCCTTTTGGTGGATATCTACAATGGTCCCCCCTGTGGTGGATGGTCTACAATGGTCACCCTGGTGGTGGCTGGTCTACAATGGTCACCCTGGTGGTGGATGATCTACAATGGTCACCCTAGTGGTGGATGATCTACAATGGTCACCCTGGTGGTGGATGATCTACAATGGTCACCCTAGTGTGATGATCTACAATGGTCACCCTAGGTGGATGATCTACAATGGTCCACCCTAGGGTTTGGGTGGTCTACAAAGGTCACCCTGGTGGGGGATGAAACTACAATGGCACCCTAGTGGTGGATGATCTACAATGGTCACCCTAGTGGTGGATGATCTACAATGGTCACCCTGGTGGTGGATGATCTACAATGGTCACCCTGGTGGTGGATGATCTACAATGGTCACCCTGGGTGGATGATCTCAATGGGCACCCTGGTGGTGGATGATCTACCCAAAGTCACCCTGGTGGTGGATGATCTACAATGGTCACCCTGGTGGTGGATGATCTACAATGGTCACCCTGGTGGCAGATGATCTACAATGGTCACCCTGGTGGTGGATGATCTACAATGGCACCCTGGTGGGGATATCTAACAATTTGGGCACCCTGGTGGTGGGTGATCGACAATGGTCAAACCCCGGTGGGCAGATGACTACAATGGTCCCCCCTGGTGGTGGATGAATCTACAATGGTGACCCTGGTAGGGATGGTCTACAATGGGCACCCCGGTGGGAGATGATCTACAATGGTCACCCTGGGGGTGGATGATCTACAATGGTCACCCTGGGGGGTGGATTTATCTACAAGGGGCACCCTGGTGGTGGATGATCTACAATGGTCACCCTAGTGGTGGATGATCTACAATGGTCACCCTAGTGGTGGATGATCTACAATGGTCACCCTGGTGGTGGATGATCTACAATGGTCACCCTGGTGGTGGATGGGTCTACAATGGTCCCCCCTGGTGGTGGATGATCTACAATGGTCCCCCCTGGTGGAGGATGATCTACAATGGTCACCCTGGTGGTGGCTGGTCTACAATGGTCACCCTGGTGGTGGATGATCTACAATGGTCACCCTAGTGGTGGATGATCTACAATGGGCCCCCCTGGTGGTGGATGATTACAATGGTCACCCTGGTGTGGATGATCTACAATGGTCACCCTGGGGGTGGATGATCTACAATGGTCACCCTGGTGGTGGATGATCTACAATGGTCACCCTGGTGGTGGCTGGTCTACAATGGTCACCATGGTGGTGGATGAACTACAATTGTCACCTAGTGGTGGATGATCTACAATGGTCACCCCGGGGTGGATATCTTCAAAAGGTCACCCTAGTGGTGGATGATCTACAATGGTCACCCTAGTGTGGATATCTACAATGGTCACCCTGGTGGGGATGATCTACAATGGTCACCCTGGTGGTGATGATCTACAATGGTCACCCTGGTGGGGGATGATCTTACAAAGGTCACCCTAGTGGGGGATGATCTACAAAGGTCCCCCCTAGTGGGGGATGATCTACAATGGTCACCCTAGGGTGGATGATCTACAATGGTCACCCTGGTGGTGGATGATCTACAATGGTCACCCTGGTGGTGGGTGGTCTACAAAGGTCACCCTAGTGGTGGATGATCTACAATGGTCCCCCTGGTGGTGATGATCTACAATGGTCACCCTAGTGGTGGATGATCTACAATGGTCACCCTGGTGTGATGATCTACAATGTCACCCTAGTGGTGGATGATCTACAATGGTCACCCTGGTGGTGGATGATCTACAATGGTCACCCTGGTGGTGGATGATCTACAATGGTCACCCTAGTGGTGGATGATCTACAATGGTCACCCTAGTGGTGGATGATCTACAATGGTCACCCTGATGGTGGGGGATCTACAATGGTCACCCAGTGGTGGATGATCACAATGGTCACCCAAATGGTGGGTGATCTACAATGGTCACCCTAGTGGTGGATGATCTACAATGGTCACCCTGGTGATGGATGATCTACAATGGTCAGTGGTGGTGGATGATCTACAATGGTCACCCTGGTGGTGGATGATCTACAATGGTCACCCTGGTGGTGGATGGTCTACAATGGTCACCCTAGTGGTGGATGATCTACAATGGTCACCCTGGTGGTGGATGATCTACAATGGTCACCATAGTGGTGGATGATCTACAATGGTCATCCTTGTGGTGATCTACAATGGTCACCCTGGTGGTGATCTACAATGGTCACCCTGGTGATGGATGATCTACAATGGTCAGTGGTGGTGGATGATCTACAATGGTCACCCTGGTGGTGGATGATCTACAATGGTCACCCTAGTGGTGGATGATCTACAATGGTCACCCTGGTGGTGGATGATCTACAATGGTCACCCTGGTGGTGGATGATCTACAATGGTCAGTGGTGGTGGATGATCTACAATGGTCACCCTGGTGGAGGATGGTCTACAATGGTCACCCTAGTGGTGGATGATCTACAATGGTTACCATGGTGGTGTATTGTCTACAATGGTCACCCTGGTGGTGGATGGTCTACAATGGTCACCCTGATGGTGGATGGTCTACAATGGTAACCCTAGTGGTGGATGATCTACAATGGTCACCCTGGTGGTGGATGGTCTACAATGGTCACCCTGGTGGTGAATGGTCTACAATGGTCACCCTGGTGGTGGATGGGCTACACCAGTTAACCTGGTGGTGGATGGTCTACAATGGTCACCCTGCTGGTGGATGGTCTACACTAGTTACCCTGGTGGTGCATGGTCTACAATGGTAACCCTGGTGGTGGATGGTCTACACTTGTTACCCTGTTGGTGGATGGTCTACAATGGCCACCCTGGTTGTGGATGGTCTACAATGGTCACCATGGTGGTGGTATACAGTGGTCACCCTGGTGGTGGATGGTCCACAATGGTCAACCTGGAGGTGGATAGTCTACAATGGTCACCCTGGTGGTGGATGGCCTACAATGGCCACCCTGGTGGTGGATGGTCCACAATGGTCAAACCGGGGGTGGAGGTCTACAATGGTCCCCCTGGTGGTGGAGGCCTACAATGGCCCCCCTGGTTTGGGAGGGCCTAAAATGGCCCCGGGTGGTGGATAGGGTTCGTCTACAGGGTTCCCCTGGGGGTGCTGCTTAATTGGTTCCCCTGGTGGTATCTGTCTACACGGGTCCCTGGTGATGGATGGTATTGGTTAGGGTGGCACCCTGGTGATGGGGTGATGTCGGTCTACACTGGCCCCCCTGGGGTGCCTGATCTACACGGGTCACCTGGGATGTGGTGTCAGGTCACAGGGTACCCGGGCATGGAGGTGTCGGTTCACTGGTCACCCTGGTCAGGGGTGGGTCTGGTCTACACTGGCCCCTGGCAGGATGGTGTCTGGTTACATGGTCCCCTGGTGTGGAGGGTGTCTGGTCCCAATGATCCCCCTTGTGGTGGATGGTGTTGGTCTACACGGGCCCCCTGTGGGGGATGGTGCCCGGTCTAAATTCACCCTAGGGGTGGTTTCCCTGGAGGAGGTTACTGGAGGTTTTCCGGGGGATCAACCCCCCCCGGGGCCCGGCCCAGACCAGGCCTCCATGGTTCAGGGCCTGATCAACTAGGCGTTATGCGGCCCACGCACCCCAAGTACGACCCACCCCCGTGATCCGGCACGACTTTAGGTTTGCCCACTCTCTTTTGAAGGGAAAGGGGTTTATTGGAAATTTCCCCCTAATGCTTGTGGGGGGCTGTTGAACTTTGGGGCCCCCCGGACACTTATGTGTTTTTTTAGGTCCAATGGGCCCCTATTTTTTATTGGCGGCATTTTGAAACGCCTGCCCAGTCTTTTACTTTCGTAGGGAGTGATTTCTTTTGTGCAGATTGGGACCATTCCTTCCAAGATTTTCCAAGTGTAGATTATGATATATCTCTCCCTCCTGGTTCCAACGAGTACAAGTCAAGTGCTTCCAAGCGTTCCCAGTAGTTAAGGTGCTTGACAGAACTTTTACGTGCAGTAAAGATCTCTGTACACTCTCTAGATCTGCGTTTTCACTGCTTTGTATGGAGATTTTAATGTACAGCAGTATTCCAGCCTAAGAGAACAAGTGATTTGAAAAGGATCATCATGGGCTTGGCATCTCTCGTTTTGAAAGTTCTCATTATCCATCCTATCATTTTCTTTGCACGTGCGATCGTGGCACTGTTGTGACCCTTTGAAAGTGAGATCCTCAGACATTATACTCCCAGTCCTTACATTATTTTTCCGCTCTATTGGTTATGGCCGTAGTCATAGTATACTTGTTCTAGTATTATCTCCTCAGTTTTCCTAACGGAAGTAGTTGGGAATTTGTCCCATTGAACATCATATTGTTTACGTTGCCCACTGGAAAACTTTGTTTATATCTTCTTGGGGGTTAACCGCGTCCTCAGCAGATGCACCCTCATGCAGATCCTAGTATCATCCGAAAAGGGGATGATACGGTGCGTGGGTATATCGCTGTTATGTCTGATATGAGGATAGGGAATAAGATGGGGCGAGTACTGTCCCTTTTGGTGGAACAGAGCTTTTCACTATGGCAGCCTCCGATTTAACTCTGTTGACCACTACTCTTTGTGTTCGATTTGTTGGAAGTTGAAGATCCATCTCCCCACTTTCCCAGTTTTTCCCCTTTAGCACGTATTTTATGGGCTATTTACGCCATGATCCATTTGTAAAATGCTTTTGCAAAGTCTGTGTATATTACATCTGCTTCTGATTTTCTTCCAGTGCATCCAAGGCCATGTCATAGTGATCCAGAGTTGTAAGAGGCAGGAGCGACCTCCCTGAACCCATGTTGCCCGGGATGTGCAGATTTTGGGAAATCCGGGTGATTTGCAATCCTGCTTCTTAGCACTCTTTCAAAGATTTTTATGATGTGGGACGTCAGAGCTATTGGTCTGTAGTTCTTAGCTAATGCTTTGCTGCCACCTTTATGGAGCGGGGCTATATCCGTTGTTTTAAGTGACTGTGGAATTTCACCCATGTCCAAGCTCCTCCTCCATAGTGTACTTAGGGCACGCGAGAGGGGTTTCTTGCAGTTCTTAATGAAAACAGAGTTCCACGAGTCTGGTGTCTTTTCTACACTGGTCACCCTGGTGATGGATGGTGTCCGGTCTACAATGGTCACCCTAGTGGTGGATGGTGTCAGGTCTACTCTGGTCACCCTGGTGATGGATGGTGTCTGGTCCACAATGGTCACCCTTGTGGTGGATGGCGTCAGGTCTACACTGGTCACCCTGGTGATGGATGGTGTCAGGTCCACAATGGTCACCCTTGTGGTGGATGGTGTCAGGTCTACACTGGTCACCCTAGTGGTGGATGGTGTCAGGTCTACACTGGCCTCTAACGTGCTGAAACTGGCAATAACTTCACTATAACAGACTAACAGAGTGGTTAGTGGCGCTGTTCATTAAGGCTGACGTTCAGTCATTTTACCCGGCCGACCATAATAACAAACACTTCCAAAGTTAACAAATTTTGTCCGTTGCTTTCGAAATCCGAAATCCTTTAAACAGAGGCCCATAGCTGTGCAACTGAGCTGTGGAGAAGAGGCGTATATCTCTGGGGTTCGTATCTCTGAGGTTCGTATCTCTGAGAGGTTTTTAACTCTCAAAGTGTATATTCACATACGGGTGGGTTTCAAATTGGATAAGTTGAGATTCAAATTGTATAAGTTTAGATTTAGAAAGGATATAGGGAAGTACTGGTTTGGAAATAGAACAGTGGATGAGTGGAACAGTCTGGTATAAACTTTGGTAGTAGATCAGAAGTGATCAAGGTCCCAGTACCGAAACGTTTCTAATAATATGACCTATTCTGTTGACGTGTCTTTCTAAAATCGTGGAACAGTTGCCCAGTAGGGTCCCCTGAAGCTTTAAAAACCTTGGGTAGCTTCAAATTAAAGTTAGATAAATACATGAGGGAGAGGGACTGGATTTGAGTGGGACTTGAAGACTGAGACACTTATGCAACACATGAGAATCTTTATTTAAGAAACGTTTAGCTACACAGTGGCTTCATCAGTCCAGTATCAAGCAGAAAGGTGTAAGGAGAGGAGTAGTTTGAGGTAATCAGTTAATTTATGTTAACCCTGTTAACATGAATTAACAGGGTTATCAAAGCTTATTCCTTGGGTAGCATTGGCATTGGGTTGGTATATTTTTTTGTTAATGGGTTTGGGCTTGAGATGGACGTGCCTAGTATGAGCCAGTAGGCCTGCTGCAGTGCTCCTCCTTTCTTATGCTGTTATGTACGGAGATCTTTCACTATCTTCACCATCTTGGTCACACATTGTTAAGGAACGCTCCCTTCGAGCAGGAGGGAGAGCCTTCATGCTAGTTGATCCAAGGAACCGGAGCTATTCTCCACTTCCTCAAAATAAAACCTCGTTACCTTCCGTTCTCCAGACAATAAATGACCCATGCAGGTGTAGCTCTTCTCCATGAGTTATAATTTTAAACATTTAATAATAATAATGAATAATAATAATAAAATAATAATAATTAACAATTACGTTAACCTGTAATTTACACCTGGAAAACATCAGAGGGATTGGTTCCAAACCTGCACACTGGTTCCAAACCTGCACACTGGTTCCAAACCTGCACATGGTTCCCAAAACCCGCACACGGTTCCAAACCTGCACACTGGTTCCAAACCTGCACACTGGTTCCAAACCTGCACACTGGTTCCAAACCTGCACACTGGTTCCAAACCTGCACACTGGTTCCAAACCTGCACACTGGTTCCAAACCTGCACACTGGTTCCAAACCTGCACACTGGTTCCAAACCTGCACACTGAAATTATTCTTCTCAGGGGCGGACGTTTGGTAGATAGTGGACAACACCTCTGATGTAGAGGAGGGACACAGCAAGAACACCTTAGATATACCTCAATAAGTGTAAAGGAACCTCCAAGGTCTTCAGCACCCTGCCTTTATACAAGGAGAATAACCAACAACCAGAGCTGCAGCTGTCTTCAAGAAGCAGCTTGACAAATTGCTTCATCCCTTATTTGATCAATCAGGCTGTGGTGCCTACCTTGGATTACACGACCAGTTAATTTCCATATGAGCAGCAGCTGATGGCTTACAGAGAGTGCTGAAGCGACCTTGATGAGGGTCAGGGAACTGGAAGAGTGAGGGAGGGAGGGTGAGAGTAAAAGAGTGGAGAGAAAATGAGTGAGAGTGAAGGAGAGAAAAAATGAGTGACTGTAAGAGAGAAAATGAAAGTGAAAGAGTGAAGGAGAGAGAAAATGAAATGAAAGCGTGTAGGAGAGAGAAAATGAGTGAAAGAGTGAAGGAGAGAAAATGAGAGTTCGGAGGATGAGGGAGAATGAGAGAGCGAGGAAGAAGAAAAGTATAAATGGGAAGACACCGATACTATACGCTATTATCTAGATGGTTGGGAAGTATAATAAAGCAGAAGGCTCTCTCCCAACCCTACACACCCTCCAGACACTGCTGGTATGAATTAGAAGGAAATAACATACCATAATGTACTGGAAAACTATCATGAAATAGTGCTACAACAGTGCTACTCTTGCTACATCTACTACAACAGTGCTACTCTTGCTACATCTACAACAGTGCTACTCTTGCTACATCTACTACAACAGTGCTACTCTTGCTACATCTACAACAGTGCTACTCTTGCTACATCTACAACAGTGCTACTCTTGCTACATCTACAACATGCTACTCTGCTACATCTACAACAGTGCTACTCTTGCTACATCTACAACAGTGCTACTCTTGCTACATCTACAACAGTGCTACTCTTGCTACATCTACAACAGTGCTACTCTTGCTACATCATACACAAACAGTGCTACTCTTGCTACATCTACAACAGTGCTACTCTTGCTACATCTACAACAGTGCTACTCTTGCTACATCTACAACAGTGCTACTCTTGCTACATCTACAACAGTGCTACTCTTGCTACATCTACAACAGTGCTACTCATTGCAACATCTACAACAGTGCTACTCTTGCACAATCTACAACAACATGCTACTCTTGCTACATCTACAACAGATGCTACTCTTGCTACATCTACACAGGGTACTCTTGTACATCTCAACAGTGCTACCTTGCTACATCTACACATGCTACTCTTGCTACATCTACAACAGTGCTTACCTTGCTACATCTACTACAACAGTGCTACTCTTGCTACATCTACTACAACAGTGCTACTCTTGCTACATCTACTACAACAGTGCTACTCTTGCTACATCTACTACAACAGTGCTACTCTTGCTACATCTACAACAGTGCTACTCTTGCTACATCTACTACAACAGTGGTACTCTTGCTACATCTACAACAGTGCTACTCTTGCTACATCTACAACAGTGCTACTCTTGCTACATCTACTACAACAGTGCTACTCTTGCTACATCTACTACAACAGTGCTACTCTTGCTACTCATACAACAGTGCTACTCTTGCTACATCTACTACAACAGTGCTACTCTTCTACATCTACAACACAGTGCTACTCTTGCTACATCTTACAACAGTGCCCCTTGCTACATCTACTACAACAGTGCTACTCTTGCTACATCTACAACAGTGCTACTCTTGCTACATCTACTACAACAGTGCTACTCTTGCTACATCTACAACAACAGTGCTACTCTTGCTACATCTACTACAACAGTGCTACTCTAGCTACAGTCTACAACAACAGTGCTACACTTGCTACATCTACAACAGGCTACTCTTGCTACATCTACACAACATTGCTAACTCTGCACATCTACAACAGTGTGCTACTCTTGCTACATCTACAACAGTGCTACCTTGCTACATCTACAAAACAGTGCTAACTCTTGCTTACATCTACTACAACAGTGCTACTCTGCTACATCTACAACAACAGTGCTACTCTTGCTACATCTACAACAGTGCTACTCTTGCTACATCTACTACAACAGTGCTACTCTTGCTACATCTACTACAACAGTGCTACTCTTGCTACATCTACAACAACAGTGCTACTCTTGCTACATCTACAACAGTGCTACTCTTGCTACATCTACTACAACAGTGCTACTCTTGCTACATCTACTACAACAGTGCTACTCTTGTTACATCTACAACAACAGTGCTACTCTTGCTACATCTACAACAGTGCTACTCTTGCTACATCTACAACAGTGCTACTCTTGCTACATCTACAACAGTGCTACTCTTGCTATATCTACAACAGTGCTACTCTTGCTACATCTACTACAACAGTGCTACTCTTGCTACATCTACTACAACAGTGCTACTCTTGCTACATCTACTACAACAGTGCTACTCTTGCTACATCTACTACAACAGTGGTACTCTTGCTACATCTACAACAGTGCTCCATGGCTACCAACAGAACTGAATTTACCACTAATTTGACTTCTATCAATAGTTCTATTTTTAAGACCAGGTTTTCAAACAAAATTGGATACACCAACAGTGTGATAAATGAGACACTTGTGTAACGGCATCTCTATTCTGGAAACCTTACACCACACAGTGGCTTCTTCAGTCCAGTGCAGAAGAAGGGTGTTGATGAGGAGGAGCTTGAGGTAATCAGTCCCTCAGCCTGGAGGCGATGTCTTCAGTCCATCAATCCTGACTTTCGTCGACTCCAGACTGAGGGATTGATTACCTCAAACTCGTCCTCATCTTCACCTTTCTTCTGCACTGGACTGAAGAAGCCACTGTGTAGCGAAAGGTTTCCAGAATAAAGATACCTAAATGTTACACAACAGTCCCATTTATCAGCTTGTCGGTTTAGTAAATGACTGGTGTGGGTCGCATCCTGGGACAAAACTGTCCTAATTTGCCCGAAATGCTCAACATAACAAGCGGCTTTCTATATGGTAGTATGTCTCACGAAATCGTAATAACACGATTGCAAACAAACCATACCCCGGCCGGGATTGAACCCGCGGTCAGAGAGTCTCAAAACTCCAGACCGTCGCGTTAGCTGGTCTAGTGGCTAACGCGACGGTCTGGAGTTTTGATACTCTCTGACCGCGGTTCAATCCCGGCCGGGGTATGGTTTGGTTAGTAGTATGTCACTGATGCCAACTACGACTGTATACCATGTACATGTACTTGTAGTAATAAAGATATTATTATTATTATTATATTATTAAATTTTTATTATTAGTATTGTGTGTTGCGGGGTATTCTAGATACCATGGAACTGATAAAACCTTGGTAATAGAAACCGAAAAATTGCTTTACAAAGACACGTGAGAAAACTCTAGGACATATTTATTAAGAAACGTTTCGGTCCTGGGACGTTGATCACTTCTAACATACCTCTGTATGTTAGAAGTGATCAAGGTCCCACGACTGAAACGTTTTCTAATAAATATGTCCCAGTGTCTGGTCAGGTGTGTTTCTAAACCAGTCCCGGAACTACCACCAGGACGCTGGTAGTCACCAACCACACAACCCGGAACTACCACCAGGATGCTGGTAGTCACCAACCACACAACCCGGAACTACCACCAGGATGCTGGTAGTCACCAACCACACAACCCGGAACTACCACCAGGATGCTGGTAGTCACCAACCACACAACCTGGAGCTACCACCAGGATGCTGGTAGTCACCAACCACACAACCTGGAGCTACTACCAGGATGCTGGTAGTCACCAACCACACAACCTGGAGCTACTACCAGGACGCTGGTAGTCACCAACCACACAACCCGGAACTACCACCAGGATGCTGGTAGTCACCAACCACACAACCCGGAACTACCACCAGGACGCTGGTAGTCACCAACCACACAACCCGGAACTACCACCAGGATGCTGGTAGTCACCAACCACACAACCTGGAGCTACCACCAGGATGCTGGTAGTCACCAACCACACAACCTGGAGCTACCACCAGGATGCTGGTAGTCACCAACCACACAACCTGGAGCTACCACCAGGATGCTGGTAGTCACCAACCACACAACCGGAGCTACCACCAGGAATGCTGGTAGTCACCAACCACACAAACCTGGAACTACCACCAGGATACTGGTAGTCACCAACCACACAACCTGGAGCTACCACCAGGATGCTGGTAGTCACCAACCACACAACCCGGAACTACCACCAGGATGCTGGTAGCCACCAACCATACAACCCGGAACTACCACCAGGATGCTGGTAGCCACCAACCACACAACCCGGAACTACCACCAGGATGCTGGTAGCCACCAACCACACAACCCGGAACTACCGCCAGAATGCTGGTAGCCACCAACCATACAACCCGGAACTACCACCAGGATGCTGGTAGTCACCAGCCACACAACCCGGAACTACCACCAAGATGCTGGTAGCCACCAATCACACAACCCGGAACTACCACCAGGATGCTGGTAACCACTAACCACACAACCCGGAACTACCACCAGGATGCTGGTAGCCACCAACCACACAATCCGGAACTACCACCAGGATGCTGGTAGCCACCAACCACACAACCCGGAACTACAACCAGGATGCTGGTAACCACTAACCACACAACCCGGAACTACCACCAGGATGCTGGCAGCCACCAACCACACAATCCGGAACTACCACCAGGATGCTGGCAGCCACCAACCACACAACCCGGAACTACCACCAGGATGCTGGTAGCCACCAACCACACAACCCGGAACTACCACCAGGATGCTGGTAGCCACCAACCACACAACCCGGAACTACCACCAGGATGCTGGTAGCCACCAACCACACAACCCGGAACTACCACCAGGATGCTGGTAGTCACCAACAACACAACCCGGAACTACAACCAGGATGCTGGTAGCTGCCAACCACACAACCCGGAACTACCACCAGGACGCTGGTAGCCACCAACCACACAACCCGGAACTACCACCAGGATGCTGGTAGCCACCAACCACACAACCCGGAACTACCACCAGGATGCTGGTAGCCACCAACCACACAACCCGGAACTACCACCAGGATGCTGGTAGCCACCAACCACACAACCCGGAACTACCACCAGGATGCTGGTAGCCACCAATCACACAACCCGGAACTACCACCATTATGCTGGTAGCCACCAACCATACAACCCGGAGCTACCACCAGGAAGCTGGTAGCCACGAACCACACAACCCGGAACTACCACCAGGATGCTGGTAGCCACCAACCACACAACCCGGAACTACCACCAGGATGCTGGTAGCCACCAACCACACAACCCGGAACTACCACCAGGACGCTGGTAGCCACCAACCACACAACCCGGAGCTACCACCAGGATGCTGGTAGCCACCAACCACACAACCCGGAACTACCACCAGGATGCTGGTAGCCACCAACCACACAACCCGGAACTACAACCAGGATGCTGGTAGCCACCAACCACACAACCCGTAACTATCACCAGGACGCCGGCAGCCACCAACCACACAACCCGGAACTACCACCAGGATGCTGGTAGCCACCAACCACACAACCCGGAACTACCACCAGGATGCTGGTAGCCACCAACCATACAACCCGGAACTACCACCAGGATGCTGGTAGCCACCAACCACACAACCTGGAACTAACACCAGGACGCTGGTAGCCACCAACAACACAACCCGGAACTACAACCAGGATGCTGGTAGTCACCAACCACACAACCCGGAACTACCACCAGGATGCTGGTAGCCACCAACCACACAACCCGGAACTACCACCAGGATGCTGGTAGCCACCAACCACACAACCCGGAACTACCACCAGGATGCTGGTAGCCACCAACCACACAACCCGGAACTACCACCAGGATGCTGGTAGCCACCAACCACACAACCCGGAACTACCACCAGGATGCTGTAGCCACCAACCACACAACCCGGAACTACCCACCAGGATGCTGGTAGCCACCAACCCACAACCCGGAACTACCACCAGGACGCTGGTAGCCACCAACCACACAACCCGGAGCTACCACCAGGATGCTGGTAGCCACCAACCACACAACCCGGAACTACCACCAGGATGCTGGTAGCCACCAACCACACAACCCGGAACTACCACCAGGATGCTGGTAGCCAACCACACAACCCGGAACTACCACCAGGATGCTGGTAGCCACCAACCACACACCCGGAACTACCACCAGGATGCTGGTAGCCACAAACCACACAACCCGGAACTACCACCAGGATGCTGGTAGCCACCAACCACACAACCCGGAACTACCACCAGGACGCTGGTAGCCACCAACCACACAACCCGGAGCTACCACCAGGATGCTGGTAGCCACCAACCACACAACCCGGAACTACCACCAGGATGCTGGTAGCCACCAACCATACAACCCGGAACTACCACCAGGATGCTGGTAGCCACCAACCACACAACCCGGAGCTACCACCAGGACGCTGGTAGTCACCAACCACACAACCCGGAACTACCACCAGGATGCTGGTAGCCACCAACCACACAACCCTCAGACTGGCAGAATCTCTTGTTTAAAAAACGACCGCATAACTGGTTGTTAATTAATATTATTATATTTAAATTTATGGGAGGGAATCAGATTCAATGGAAAGGAAGGGAGGACAAGCTAAAATGAACAGCATCAAGAACACCTCACCGGCATCAAAGAACCTCCCTAGAGGAGGACTGGTTCTTAAAAGTGGTGTGGCTCCACAATCTTCAGTCATAAGACTATGACAATGGTCTTTATCTCTGCGACACTTCCATTACCCACATTATAATAATAATAATAATAATAATAATAATAATAATAATAATAATAATAATAATAATAACAATAATAATAATAATAATAATAATAATAATAATAATAATATCTTTGTTTCAACATGTACAACTTATACAGACCATAGCTGACATCAGTGACATACTATATATAAAGCCGCTTGTTATGCAAAGCATTTCATGCAAATAAGGCAAATTTTGTCCCCAGGATGCGACCCACACTAGTCGACTAACACCCAGGTACCTATTTTGCTGCTAGATCAAGAGGGACAGCAGGTGTCATAAGGAAACACGTCGTAATGTTTCCATGCGTGGTAAGAGGTTCGATCCCCGGTACGGGGATCGAACCTCTTACCACAGAGTTTCATAACACTGCTTCGGGTAAGTGCAACACACTGACCACAATGTTACACATAAACAATGGTGATCTGAGGACCTTGTCCTCCATAACAGTTATTAATTGTAACTTTGTTTTCACTGCACTTCTAAAAGTTCTTCTTCAGTACCGTGAACTTGATCAATGTTTTGACGACTTACACAAGTTTGAGAGAGTGAAGGGGAGTTATGGAGAGTGAGGAGAGTTATGGAGAGTGAGGAGAGTTATGGAGAGTGAGGAGAGTTAAGGAGAGTGAAGGGGAGTTATGGAGAGTGAGGAGAGTTATGGAGAGTGAGGAGAGTTATGGAGAGTGAAGGGGAGTTATGGAGAGTGAGGAGAGTTATGGAGAGTGAGGAGAGTTATGGAGAGTGAGGAGAGTTATGGAGAGTGAAGGGAGTTATGGAGAAATGAGGAGAGTTAGGAGAGTGAAGGGGAGTTATGGAGAGTGAGGAGATTATGGAGAGTGAGGAGAGTTATGGAGAGTGAAGGGGAGTTATGGAGAGTGAGAGAGTTATGGAGAGTGAGGAGAGTTATGGAGAGTGAGGAGAGTTATGGAGAGTGAAGGGGAGTTATGGAGAGTGAGGAGAGTTATGGAGAGTGAGGAGAGTTATGGAGAGTGAAGGGGAGTTATGGAGAGTGAGGAGAGTTATGGAGAGTGAGGAGAGTTATGGAGAGTGAAGGGGGGTTATGGAGAGTGGAGGAGAGTTATGGAGAGTGAAAGGGAGTTATGGAGAGTGAGGAGAGTTATGGAGAGTGAGGAGAGTTATGGAGAGTGAAGGGAGTTATGGAGAGTGAGGAGAGTTATGGAGAGTGAAGGGGAGTTATGGAGAGTGAAGGGGAGTTATGGAGAGTGAAGGGGAGTTATGGAGAGTGAAGGGGAGTTTATGGAGAGGAAGGGGAGTTATGGAGAGTGAGGAGAGTTATGGAGAGTGAAGGGGAGTTATGGAAGTGAGGAGAGTTATGGAGAGTGAGGGGAGTTATGGAGAGTGAAGGGGAGTTAGGAGAGTGAGGAGAGTTATGGAGAGTGAAGGGGAGTTATGGAGAGTGAGGAGAGTTATGGAGAGTGAGGAGAGTTATGGAGAGTGAAGGGGAGTTATGGAGAGTGAAGGGGATTATGGAGAGTGAGGAGAGTTATGGAGAGTGAAGGGGAGTTATGGAGAGTGAAGGGGAGTTATGGAGAGTGAGAGAGTTATGGAGAGTGAGGAGAGTTATTGAGAGTGAGAGAGTTATTGAGAGTAAGGAGAGTTATGGAGAGTGAGGAGAGTTATGGAGAGCAAAGGGGAGTTATGGAGAGTGAGGAGAGTTATGGAGAGCAAGGAGAGTATGGAGAGTGAGGAGAGTTATGGAGAGTGGGGAGAGTTATGGAGAGTGAGGAGAGTTATTGAGAGTAAGGAGAGTTATGGAGAGTGAGGAGAGTTATGGAGAGTGGGAGAGTTATGAGAGTGAGGAGAGTTATTGAGAGTAAGGAGAGTTATGGAGAGTGAGAGAGTTATTTGGAGAGCAAGGAGAGTTATGGATGAGTATGAGAGGGGGTTATGGAGAGTGAGGAGAGTTATGGAGAAGTTAGGAGTGGGAGAGTTATGGAGAGTGGGGAGAGTTTATGGAAGTGAGGAGAGTTATGGATGAGGATAGGAGAGTAAGGAGAGTGGAGAGAGAGGAATTTATGGAGTGAGGAGAGTTTATGGAGAGGGGGTTAGGAGTGAGAGTTATGGAGAGGAGGAGAGTTATGGAGAGTGAGGAGAAGTTATGGAGATGAGGAGAGTGTATGGAGTGAGGAGTTTGAGAGTGAGGGGAGTTATGGAGTGGGAGTGTTATGAGATGAGGAGAGTTTGGGGAGTGAGGAGAGTTATGAGTGAGAGTAGGGGAGTGAGGGAGTTATGGAGAGGGGAGAGTTATGGAGAGTGAGGAGAGTTATGGAGTGGGAGAGTTATGGAGAGTGAGGAGAGTTATGGAGTGAGGAGAGTTATGGAGAGGAGGGGAGTTTATGGAGAGGGGGGTTAGGAAGTGAGGAGATTATGGAGAGTGAGGAGAGTTATGGAGAGTGGAGAGTTATGGAGAGTGAGGAGAGTTATGGAGAGTGAGGAGAGTTATGGAGAGTGAGGAGAGTTATGGAGAGTGAGGAGAGTTATGGAGAGTGGGGAGAGTTATGGAGAGTGAGGAGAGTTATGGAGAGTGAGGGAGAGTTATGGAGTGAGAGAGGAGAGGGGTTTTGGAGAGTGAGGAGAGTTATGGAGAGTGGGAGAGTTATGGAGAGTGGGGAGAGTTTAGGAGAGTGGTGAGAGTTATGGAGAGTGAGGAGAGTTATGGAGAGTGAGGAGGTTATGGAGAGTGAGGATAGGTTATGGAGAGTGAGGAGAGTTATGGAGAGTGAGGAGGGTTTTGGAGAGTGAGGGAGAGTTATGGAGAGTGAGGAGAGTTATGGAGATGAGGAGAGTTATGGAGAGTGAGGAAGTTAAGAGTAAGAGAGCTTATGGGGTTATGGGGAGAGTGAGGAGAGTATGGAGAGTGAGGGGTTAGGGGAAAGTTGGAGAGTGAGGAGAGTTATGGAGAGTGAGGGAGAGTTATGGAGAGTGAGGGGATTATGGAGAGTGAGGGAGTTATGGAGAGTGAGGAAGTTATGGAGATGAGGAGAGTTTGGGGAGGAGGAGTTATGGAGAGTGAGGAGAGTTATGGAGAGTGAAGGAGAGTTATAGTGAGGGAGTATGGAATGAGGAGATTAAGGAAGTAGGAGGGCTATGGAGAAATGAGGAGAGTTATGGAGAGTGAGGGGAGTTATGGAGAGTGAGGAGAGTTATGGAGAGTGAGGAGCTATGGAGAGTGAGGAGAGTTATGGAGAGTGAGGAGAGTTATGGAGAGTGAGGAGAGTTATGGAATGAGGAGAGTTATGGAGAGTGAGGGAGTTTATGGAGAGTGAGGGAGAGTTATGGAGAGTGAGGGAGTTATGGGAGTGAGGAGAGTATTGGAATGAGGAGGACTATGGAGAGTGAGGAGAGTTATGGAGAGTGAGGGAGTATGGAGAGTGAGGAGAGTTATGGGGAGTAGGGGGAGTTAGGGAGAGTGAGGAGTTATGGAGAGTGAGGGGAGTTATGGAGAGTGAGGAGAGTTATGGAGAGTGAGGAGAGTTAATGGAAAAGTAAAAGAGTTATGGAGAGTGAGGAGAGTATGGGAGAATGGGAAGAGAGTTATGGAGAGTGAGGGAGAGTTATGGAGAGTGGGAGAGTTATGGAGAGTGAGGAGCTAGGAGATGAGGGGAGTTATGGAGAGTGAGGAGATTTATGGAGAGTGAGGAGAGTTATGGAGAGTGAGGAGAGTTATGGAGAGAATGAGGGAGAGTTATGGAGAGGGAAGTTATGGAGAGTGAGAGTTTGGAGAGTGAGGAAGTTTGGAGAGTGAGAGATGAGGAGCTTATGGAGAGTGAGGGAGAGTTATGGAGTGAGGGAGAGTTATGGGAGAGTGAGGAGAGTTATGGAGAAATGAGGAGAAATTATGGGAGAATGAGGGGAGTTATGGAGAGTGAGGGGAGTTATGGAGAGTGAGGGAGAGTTATGGAGAGAATGAGGAGAGTTATGGGAGAATAGGGGAGTTATGGCAGAGTGAGGGAAGTTTGGAGATGAGGATAGAGAGTTATGGAAGAGTGAGGGGAGCATGAGAGAGAAGAGAGAGTGTGAGGGTTAGAGAGGGGAGATGGAGAGTGGGGAGAGTATGGAGAGTGAGGGTACTACCAGTAGGAGAGTCTGGGGAACATCACAAGATCTAAGGTAGGGAGATTATGGCATATACCCCGCTTATGGAAATGCACGAAGTTATGCGAAATGAGAGATTATCCCCCCCCCCCCCCCCCCCCCCGGAAGAGAGAGTTTACTAGAAATAAGGAGAGATATGGATATAGGAAAGCCTATGGATCGATGTGATGGAATGAATACGGTATTATCCCGCATGTGATGGGCGTACAGATCTGCATGGAAAAAGATGTCCAGGTAAATGGATAACCATGATCATGGTCTGAAGCATGAATCAGTGAAGTTGAGGTAACCTTCAGTAGCCAGGATCATGCATCCATACACAAGTCTGGTGGGGAAATTCTCATAATCACGATCAGTTAACGCGACACGCTATGAGTGAACCCAAGTACACGGCACATGCTCAGAAAATACTTACAGTTGCCTAACCATCATCAAACATTGCCCATCACTGTTAAACGAGAGATAGCAACGGAACATCCGATGTCATTTCAACACGATTACTCGAATTCCCAACACCCACTACAAGGGTTCAAAAATAGGAATTGCACATGGCTTTGAGTATGCGCAGATGGTGGAAAGGGAAACACCGATGGTCTGTTATGGAGGCGATATATTGACAATACGTGGTAGTGTCCCAGCCGATCCGTCTGCCGTCCCCAGTTCTCCAGGAGAACTTGGGAAGATGCCTGGCTTCGTATGCGCAGGCTGGGAAGGGAGCCTGCTTATAAATAGTATTAGATTATATATATTACACATATAATACTGTTGACAGGGTATCTTTGCTATCGAAACGTTTCGGCTTTACAACAGGCTTCTTTAATAATAATAATAATAATAATAATAATAATAATAATAATAATAATAATAATATCTTTATTTACTACATGTACATGGTATACAGTCATAGCTGACATCAGTGACATACTACTATATAGAAAGCCGCTTCTTATGCTGAGCATTTCGTGCAAATTAGGCCAGTTTTGTCCCACGATGCGACCCACACCAGTCGGCTAACACCTAGGTACGCATTTTATACTGATGGGTGAACATGGACGGCAGGTGTCTTATGTTAAAACGTCCCTAATGTTTTCCAGCCGTACCGGAGGAGATTCGAACTCCGGACCTGAGTGTGTGAGCCGAGTCCGCTAGCGATCGAGCTACGGGAGTCGAATACATGATTGGATGCAGTGGGCAGGTCTAACTCACACCCACTCATCTTCCTGTTCAACCTATTTCTTAAGCCTACCCAGAGATCTCGCTTCACTGACAATACTAGTGCATTTGTTCCACTCATCCACAACCGCCAAACCAGTGCTATCCTAAATCCTTTCTAAATTCAAATAAGTCCAACTTAATCCAATGATGCGAGTCCTGTCTTGATTAGATATTTTCAGTGCGTATCTACTTATTTCTGTTTTCCATTAGTACACTTCAATCATATCTCCCTTAATTCAATGTCTTTCCAGAGAGTGCAAATTCACTGCCTTCAGCCTCTCTTCGTAGAAAATAATTTTGTTATATAGGATCAACTTCGTCATTCTTCTCTGTATTTTTCCCAGCGCATTTACATTCCTTCTGTAATATGGAAACCAGAACTGCGCAGTATAATCTAAATCAGACCTTACCAAGGATATATAAAATTAAAGTGTAACCTGAGGACTCCTATTATTTATACTTCTTGATATGAAGCCAAGAATTCTATTAGCTTTGTTGTAAAAACTTATGCAATGTTGTCTTGGCTTTAGATTACCACTATCCAGAATACCTAAGTCTTCTCGCATTCTTTTTCCCATGATTAAAAATTACGTGTGTCCACATTGAACTGCATTTGCCAATTCTACGACCTTCACACCAACCTATCCAGATCATCCTGCAGCGCTCTAGTGTCCTCATCAGAATTAATCCTACGGCCTATTTTAGTGCCATCGGCAAACTTATCACTATTTATTCCCTCTTCTATGTCGTTTATATATACTGTGAAGACCAAAGGACCCAATACTGACTGGTAGAACACCGCTCGTAACGCGTCCCCATTATGATTTCTCATTTATACAAATTCTGTTGACTATTGGTCAATTACACCTCGATCCAGGACGTAATTCCGCTCCTATTCCATGTTGCAGTTACTTTTTTCAACAGACTCCTGTGTGGGACTCCATCAAAGACCTTACTGAAGCCCACACACTGTTCGTCAGGGCACAGTGATTTATTTAATTTCATGTATTTATCTGAGGACCACGACACTACTGACTCATCTTGCATTACTTATCTTCATACTTACATATAAACTTGTTGATTTTTAATTTCACTTTTATCTTCCGAGCAGCTCTGTAAAAGGTTAAACAAATGATGGGTGGAAATGGCTAGTTTTGAGAAAAACTTCACTAGAATGGCCCAGTAGGCTTGCTGCATGCTCTTCCACTTATGTTCTTTATGAAATAAGTGTTAAAGTTGCCCCTTTTTCTAGTCACGAAAATAATTTAAATAACAAAAATATAGACAAAACCTTTTGTGGAAAACAAGGATAAAAATAGCCTGCATTTTTGAAGTAAATTGGTCAGAAATTGCTTATTAAAAAGTCCAAAAATCCCAAACCCAAAAATATTGTAAGGAGTGATCAATGACCTAATAATGACACAAATTTAAAAAAATCTTTTTAAAATTTTCACAGGAAACCTTTTAATTTTAACAGGGCAGGAATGAGAGTGAATATGGCGGGGAATGAAGAAAATGGGGCGGGGTTTTAAGGATGAACAGGGCGGGGAAATAGTGAATACGGGGGGAAATTTAAAAGGGATAAACCAGGGCGGGGAAAAATGAGAGGGGAATAGGGAAAGGGAAATTGAGAGGATAACATGGCAGGGAATAGAGTGAAAAAGGGCAGGGAATGAGATTGAAAAAATTGGCGGGGTTTAAGTGAATACGGGGGGAATGAGAGGATGAACATGGCAGGGAAGAAGTGAAAAAGGGCGGGGAATGGAGAGGGAACAGGGCAGGGAATAGATGAATATGGCGGGGAATGAGAGTCAAAAATGGGGGGGAAAGGGAAGTTGAATAGGGCCCGGGGAATAAATGAAAGGGCAGGGAATGAAGTGAATATGGCGGGGAATGAGATGAATATGGCGGGGAATGATAGGAATAGGGCGGGAATGATTTTTAAATAGGCGGGGAAATTTGAAGTAATATGGGGGGAAAATGAGAGTGAAATATGGCAGGGAATGAAGTGAATAGGGGCGGGGAATGAGGGGAAATTAACAGGGCGGGGAAAAGAAGGAATAGGGAAAGGAAATGAGAGGATGAACTTTGGCAGGAATGAAGTGAATTGGAAAGGGAATGAGAAAATTTTGGAAAGGGAAAATGAGATAAAATAGGGGCCGGGAATAGAGTGAATTTTCAGGGGAAAAAAAGGTTGAATAGGGGCAGGGAATGAAGGATGAACAGGGCAGGGAATGAAAGTGAATACGGCGGGGAAAAAAGAGGAGGGAACATGGCAGGGAATAAAGAGTAAAAAAGGCCAGGGAATGAGAGTGAATAGGGCGGGGAAATGGGGAGTGAATAGGGCGGGGAAAAGGGAAAAGTGAATATGGCGGGGAAGAAGTGAATAGGCGGGGAAAATGAGGTGAATATGCAAATGGGAAAAGGCAGGGAATGAATTTGAATATGGCAGGGAATAAGATGAATTTGGCAGGGAATGAGATTTAATTTTGGCGGGGAAAGAGAGGATGAACTGGGGGGGAAAAGAAGTGAATACGGCGGGGAATAAGGTTAAACATGGAAAGGGAATGAGAGTGAAAAAATGGCGGGGAAAAGGAAGTGAATATGCAGGAATAGATTGAATATGGCGGGGGAATAAAAGTGAAAAGGGCAGGGAATGGGGGGGGAATGAACATGGCAGGGAATGAAGGGAATCCGGCGGGAAATGGGGGAATGAACAGGGCGGGGAATGAATTGAATAGGGCAGGGAATGGAGTGAATAGGGCGGGGTTGAGATTGATATGGCGGGGAAAATGAGAGTGAATATGGCAGGAAATGAGAGTGAATATGGCAGGAATGAGAGTGAATATGGAAAGGGAAAATAAAGATTTAAAATGGCAGGGAATGAAAAAATACGGCGGGGAAAAAAGGAAAGGGAACAGGGCAGGGAATGAAGGAAACGCGGGGAAATAAAGGGATAAACCATGGAAAGGGAAGAAGTGAATATGGGGGGAATGAAGTGAATAGGGCGGGGAATAAAAAGTGAATACGGCGGGGAAAATAAAGGGGAAATGAACATACCGGGAGAAAGGAAATATGGCGGGGAAGGGAGAGGGGAACATGGAAAGGGAATAATGAATATGGCGGGGAAATTAGAGGGGTGAAAAATGGCAGGGAATGATTTAATAAAGGCAGGGAATGGGGGGATAAACAGGAAAGGGGAATAAAAGGGGTGAACATGGCGGGGAAGAGAGGGGGGAACATGGCAGAGAATAAAAAGGGTAAACAGGAAGGGGAATGAGTGAACAGGGAAAGGGGAATGGGGGTGAACTTTACAGGGAATAAAGAAGTGAACAGGGCCCAGGGAATGGGGAAGGGTGAACTGGCGTGAAGGGGTAAACCCTGGCAGGGAAAAGGGGTGAACATGGCGGGGAATGAGGGGGTGAAACAGGGGGCGGGGAATGAGGGGGGTAAACATGGCAAGGAATAAACCCGGGAAAATGGCAGGAAATTTGAGAGGGTAAAGGGGGAAAGGGAATAAAAGGGTAACATGCGGGAATAAAGGGGGTGAACAGGGCAGGGAATAGAGGGTGAACAGGGCCAAGGGAATGAAAACGGTGAAAATGGCGGGGAATGAGAGGGTGAAAATGGAAAGGGAATAAAGGGGGTGAACATGGCGGGGGAATAAAGGGGAAAAACAGGGCCCAGGGAATGAGAGGGTAAAACATGGAAAGGGAATGGGGGGGTAAACCTGGGGGGGGAAATTTAGAGGGGGGAACATGACATTGAATGAAGGGGAACATGACGGGGAATTTAAGAGAGTGAACCAGGGCAGGGAATGGATGGAAATAGGGCAGGGAATGAGAGGATAAAACATACGGGGAAGATGAATGGGGCAGGGAAAGAGGGTAAAACATGGCGGGGGAATGAGAGTGAATATGGAAAGGGAAAGGGAAGGGTAAACCATGGAGGAATGAGTGAAAAAGGGCGGGGAAAAAGAGTGAAAATGGCGGGGAAAAGAGGGGTTTTAAAACATGGCAGGGAATGAGAGTGAATAGGGAAAGGGAAAAAGGGGTGAAAAATAACGGGGAAAATGAGAGGAATAGGGCGGGGAATGAGAGTAAATATGGCGGGGAATAAAGAGTGAATAGGCGGGGAATGAGGGGAAATATGGCGGGGAAATTGGTAAAAAATGGCGGGAAATGAAGTAAATTAGGGCCCGGGGGAATGAGAGGTAAAACAGGGCAGGAATGAGAGTGAATATGGCGGGGAATGAAGGGTGAACAGGGCGGGGAAAATGAGAGTGAATAGGGCGGGGAATGCGAGGAAAACAGGGCAAAGAATGAGATGAATAGGGGCGGGAATGGAGGGTGAACAGGGCGGGGAATGAGAGTGAACATGGCGGGGAAAAAAGGATGAACGGGGACGGGGAAAAGAGGGGGTGAACATGGCAGGGAAAAAAGAGGGAAACATGGGGGGAATGAGAGAGTGTACAGGGCGGGGAAGAGAGGGTTATCAGGCGGGGAAAATTGAGAGTGAAAAAGGCAGGGAATAAAAAGGGTGAACATGGCAGGGAATGAAAGGGTGAACATTGCAGGGAAGGGGGGAAACGGCAAAAAAGGGAAAACATCAGGGAAGGGTGAAAAATGGCGGGGAATTGAGGGGGTGAACTGGCGGGGAATAAAGGGGGTGAACTTGGAAGGAATGAGAGGGTGAACTTGGAAAGGAATAAAAGGGGTAACATGGCGGGGAATTGGTGAACTTGGGGCGGGGAATGAGGGTGAACATGACGGGGAATGAGAAGGGGAAACATGGCAGGGAATGAGAGGGTAAACAGGGCGGGGAAAATTTAAGGGGGGTAACATGGCGGGGAAAGAGAGTAACTTTGCGGGGAATGAGGGGGTGAACATGGCGGGGAAATGAGGGGGTTGAACATGGCAAAAAATGAAACGAAAAAAAAGGGCGGGAATAAAAGGGGGTGAAAAAGGCAGGAAGAAAGGGGGAACATGGAAAGGGAAAGAAAGGGGGAACATGGGGAATAAGAGGGTGAACAGGGCAAGTAAAATGAACGTAAAAAAGGGCCAAATGAAAAGGGTGAAAATGGCGGGAAATGAGAGGGTGAACTTTGGAAAGGGTTTTTAAAGGGTTTAACATGGCGGGGAATGAGAGGGTGAACGGGGCAGGAAGGGAGGGGTTTTAACATGGCAGGGAATGAGAGGGTGAACATGGCGGGGAATAAAAAGGGAAAACATGGCGGGGAAATAAGGGGTAAACCCATGGAAGGGTATGATTAAAAACAGGGCGGGAAAGAGAGGGAACATGGCGGGGGAAAAAAAGGGGGTGAACTAGAAAGGGAATGAGAGGGGAACATGGCGGGAAATGAGAGTGTGAACATAGCGGGGAAATGGAGGGTGAAAAAGGGAAAGGGAAATAAAAAAGGGTGAACATGGCAGAGAATGAGGGGGTAAAACAGGGCAGAGAAATAAAGGGGGTGAACATGGGGGGGAATAGAGGGGTGAAAGTTTAGGAATAGAGGGGGGAACAGGGAAAGGGATTTAGAGGGTAAAACATGGCAGGGTATAAGGGGGGAACAGGGCAGAAAATGTGGGGGGTGAACAGGCAGGGAATGAGGGGGTAAACAGGGCAGGAATTAAAAAGGGTGAACATGGCAAGAAATGAGAGGGTAACCCATGGAAAGGGAAATTGAGGGTGAACATCGGGGAATGGGGAGTGAACATGGCGGGGAAATGAGAGTGAACAGGGCGGGAAATGATAGGGAACATGGAAAGGGAAATGAGAGGGTGAACATGGAAAGGGAAGGGAAGGGTAAACCATGGCGGGGAATAAAAGGGGAATAACCATGACAGGGAAAAAAGGGAAAAGAATAACCAGTAGGGGATGAGAGAAAAAAGCCCGTAAAAATAAAAGGAAAATTGACCTTTGACAGGGAATGAGAGGAAAACCCCTTTCAGAGAATGAAAATGACCATGGAAGGGAAATGAGAATGACCTTTGGCAGGAATGAAAATAAACCATGGCAGGGAATAAAGAATGCCCTTTTGGCAGGGAATGAATGACCGTGGCGGGGAAAATGAGAATAAACCGGGCCAGGGAAAGAGAAGACCATGGCGGGGAATGAAATCCCAAATGGCGGGGAAATGAGAAAAACCCAGGCAGGGAAGGGAAATAACCATGACAGGGAATGAGAAAGACCAGAAAAGGGAATGAAATGACCATGGAAAGGGAAGAAAAAATGCCAGGGCAGGGAATGGGGAAAAGAAGCCCAAAGGCAGGGAATGAAAAATGACCATGGCGGGGAAGGGAGAATGACCTTTGGCGGGGGAATGAGAATAACCAGGGCGGGGAAAATGAGGGGAGAAAAACCCATGGCAAAAAAAATGAGAAGAATAACTAGGGCAATTATGAAAGAAAAAAACCAGGGCAGAAAATGAGAAAATAACAATGGCAGAGTATGAGAGAGAAAAACTAGGGCAGAGTAAAAGAAAATTTAACTATGGCAAGTATGAGAGAAAAATAACCAGGAAAAAGAAGGGAAAGAGAATAAACTATGGCAGAGAAATAGAGAAATAACCAGGGCAGAGAATGAGAGAGAAAACTAGGGCCAATATGAGAAGAATAACCAGGGCAGAGTAGGAGAGAGAAAACCATGGAAAAAATGAGAGAGAATAACTATCAGAAAATAGAGGAAAAATAACTAGGGCAGAGAAAGAGAGAGAATAACCATGGCAGAAAAATGAAGAAAAATAACTATGGCAGAAAATTTGGAGAGAGAATAACTATGGAAGAAGAGAGAGAATAACTATGGCAGAGAATGAGAGAAATAACTATGGCAAAGTATGAGAGAGAATAACAGGCAAGTATGAAGAAAATAACAAGGGCAAAAGTAAAGAAAAGAATAAACTAGGGCAGAGTAAGAGGGGAAAACCTTTGCAGGGGTATGAAAAAAACCCCCTTTCAGAAATGAAAGAAAACCATGGCAAGAAATGAGAGAAAAATTAAACAGGCAAAAATGAGAAGAAAAAACTAGGCAGAGAATGAGAGAGAATAACTATGCAAAAAATTTAGAAGAAAACCCAAAGGCAAAAATGAGAGAGAATAACTATGGCAGAGAATGAAAAAGGAATAACTAGGGCCCAGAAAATAAAGAATAACCATTGCAGAGAATGAGGAAATAACTATGGCAAAGTAGAGAGAGAATAACTAGGCAGAGTATAGAGAGAAAAACCCAAAGGGCGGAGAATAAAGAGGGGAATTTAACTAGGGCCAGAGTATAAAGAAAAACCAGGGCAGAAAATAAAGGGAGAAAAAAACCCAAAGGCAGAGTATGAGAGAGAATAACAAAGGCAAGAATGAGAGAGAATAACTATGGCAGAGAAATGAGAGAAATAGGCAGGAAAGAGAGAGAAAAACCCCATGGCAAAGAATAAAGAGAGAATAACTATGGAGAGTAAGAGAGAAAAACCCAGGCAGAGTATAAGAGAATAACCATTGGCAGATAATGAAGAGAATAACTAGGCAGAAAATGAGAGAAAAACTATGCAAGTATGAAAAGGAAAACTATGGCAGAGTATGAGAAGAGAATAACCATGGGCAAGTATGAGAAGAAAAAACCTTTGGGGCCGGGTATAAGAGGAAAACTAGGCAGAAAAGGGGGGGGGAGAATAACAAATGGCAAGTATGAAGAGAAAATTTAAGGGAAAGAGAAGAAGAGAAAAACCCCAGGGCCCGAGTATGAGAGAAAAATAACCATGGCAGAGTATGGGGGGAAGAAATAAAAAATGGCAAAAGTATGAGAGAGAATAAAAGGCAGAGAAATGATAGAAAAACCCAAAGATTTATAGAGAGAAAACAGGGCAAGTATGAAGGAATAACCAGGGCGGGAGAATAAAGAGAAATAACTAGGGCAGAGTAGGAGAAATAACCCAGGGCCCCAGAGTTGAGGGGAGAATAACCATGGCAGAAAATTGAGAGAGAATAACTAGGCAGAGTATGAAAGAGAATAACCATGGCAGAGTATGAGAGAGAAAACCAGGGCAGAGTATAGAGAGGATGAACTTTACGGGAAAAACAGAAAAAAATTTTGGGAAATCTTTTGTGGCAGATAAACCTAAAAAACCCAAAATTTAATGATGAAAATATGATTTTTTGGGTGAGAGAATTTTACCGGGAAAACCTGGAATCAGTAAAAACCCTTTAAAATAGAGGGAAAACTTTCCAATTTTTATTACAAAGGGGCAAAAGTGAAACCCTAATGGACGTAACTGAAAGGGCTTAAAAAGGGCCTCCGGGAAGGGGCGAAACTTTTGGCCGCAATAAATGTAAAAATTTAGTCGATCAAATTTCCTTTTACCCAAACTTTTTTTTGGGTTAATTGTATTTTAAATTAAAAAAAAACACTTGTGGAACAAAAGGGGTGGAAAAAATGGGCAAGAGATAAAAATGTCAGGACTGTTTTATCAGTACTTTACAGGTTGATGCCCCTTCATCCACCAACTTTTCCATAATACCCTCTAACAAGAAATTTTTTTGGGTTTATATACGTTTAAAAAAGCGTACAGAAAAATTTAAAAATAACGCAAAAAAGGCCCTTTCATAGTCCCAACGGGTTTAATTTTTTTATGTTTTTATTAAATCGCATTTACGGGGAAAACAATACCTATAAGGGGGCTGTGTAGACAATTTTACAGCTTTCGGGAAAGGTAAAGAAAATGTAGGAAAAAAAGGGAAAACCCACACTTTTCCAGCGCTGGGAAATTAGTCCGACGGGTGTGGGCCCGCATTTTGGGGGAAAAAATTCACCAATTTTTCTCAAAATTTTCGGCAAAAAACAAGGGGCTTTCTTACAGAAAGTAGGGTCACCAAATATCAGCAGGCATTAAAACTTATAAAAGTACCTTTTTAGAAATAAAGATTATGATTATTTTTAAAATTTGGCAATAGGTGAAAAACATCACTAGAAATTTTTGATACCGAAATTTTTCATTCAACCCCGGGGGCGAAATCGTAAAACCCCCACGAACAAAAATATAAAAATACATAATCCCAGTGTTAGGTCAAGGAATGTGGAAGTTTGGGGGATTTTGGGGTTTCGGGTTAAAGGGTTTTTTCTGAGGTCCCCAAAAATGTGGAGGTCAGGGCCCCCGGAGGTCAGGGATGCAGGGGTAAAACAGAAAAAGGGTCGGGGGACCAGAGGCCCACAAAAATGAAGAAGTCAGGAAATGCAAGGTTAGGCTATTTTAAACCCGAATGGTGATGCAGGATTCCGGGTGTTAAACTTAACGTTTTTGCTTTTGAAATCACCTAATTGAAACTCACCTAATTGGGGTTTTGCGGGGGTTCGGGGAACTCAGCTCCTGGCCCCCCTTCTTCACTGATCCTACTGGACCCTCTCCCCCTCTGCTTCCTGAGTTTTTGTCATACCTCTTCTTAAAACTTTTTAAAGGTTCCTGCCGCCACTACTTCACTTGCTAGGCTATTCCACTTTGCTGACAACTCTGACGAAGAAAAAACTTCCTAAGGGCCCCTGTGACCCGTTTTGAGCCCTTCCAGTTTCCCCATTTTGTGCCCCCCTTGCCCCCTGTGTCCCCTCTCGGGAAAAAACCCCAAATTCTGCCCCACCTTGTCTTTTCCCCCGCAGTATCTTGTATGCCCGTTTTTAAAATTTGGTCTCCCCGGGACCCTTCGTCCCCCCAGTGTCGCCCAGCCCTTTTCCCCTTTAAACCCTTTTCCTCGTACGCCCTTTCCCCTTGAGCTCGGGGACTAGCCTTGTTGAAAAACCTTTGGGACTTTCTCTAACTTTTTTGACTGTTTTGACCATGGGGGTTCCAGACGGTGCTGCATACTCCAGTATGGGCCTAACATACCCCTGTAAAGTGTCTTGAACGATTCCTTTTTTAAAGGGTTTATCGAACCTTTTTCCAGGTTTTCCAGGGGCCCCGATGCGAGGGGGGTTATTTGGTTGATGGTGCCTCCGGTGAAAGGGGGCCCTGTTTTTTGGTCACCCCCCCAAAAGGGCTTTCCCCTGAGTGAGGTCTGTTTTCTTTGTCCACCCCAGCCTAACTCCCGGTCGCGGGCTTCTTTGCCCCTCCCCCAAACTTTTCAGGGCTTTGCATTTTGGCTGGTTGAATTCGAGAAGCCCCTTTTCCCAAAATGTTTCCCGCCTCTCCAGGGCTCTTTTTCAGTCCCGCCTCATCCCCGTCCCCATTTAAAAAATTCCCCTTTTTTTCATCCAAATTTACTCACTGCCCAACAGGGAAAACTTCAGAGTTATTCCCCTTTCCCCAAGGCCCTTTACAATACAAAAATGCACTGGTTTCCCCCAAAATGACCCCGGGACCCCCTCCCTAACAGCCCCACCCGTGAAAAACCTTTTTCACTACCATGACTCGTTTTCTGCCCCCTGTCAGGTAAATTTCCCTTTTCCATTGAAAAAATGCCTTCCTTTTTTCGTGTGCCGGGTCTTCCCCGCTCTGGGACTAATCTCTTGTGGGGAACTGGTCAAAGCCCCTTTCCCCAGTCAGGAAAAACCAATCTACCCAAACCCCCCCCTCTCATGTTTTTACTTCTGTTCCTTTAAAAAATTTTCCAAAAGGGGGTTTTGGGAAAAAAGATTTCCTTTCCCTGGGAACCCCTGCTGGTTTTTTTATTTAAAAATCCTTTTCCTTTAAATTTCCCGGTGTTCGACCCCTCTCCTCCGATTAAACTCTCCAGGGGCTTTTTCCACAATACATGTCCCGAGACACGGCTGTAGTTTAAAATGCCTCGTTTTTGTTTTCCCCTTTTTTAAATATGGGGGGCAAAATTAGCTGTCTTCCATTTCTCATAGTTTTTCCCCATTTTCAAGGGAAAGTGTTGAAGATTGGTTGAGGGACACAAGCATCTCGCTCCTTTTTCTAGGACCCTGGGGAGAAAGTTTTCCGGTCCCCCCTCGCCTTTGGGGTGTCAAGGTCACTTTAAAGCTTCCTTTACCTCCCCCTCAGTTGTTCGTAAGTCATCCAACACTTGTTGGGGATATTTCCCCCCTTTATGTTTCCCTTCTGTTCTGTCTTCCCACAGCCCTTCCCGTTCCCTACTGTAAAAACTTCCTTTAAAACCCCTGTTCAGCCCTCCCCAACCCCCTAAACATTTCTTGTGAGTTCTCCAAACCCTTTTGGGCCTTTAATCTGATCCCCCGGGCCTTTTTACGTTGTCTTCCCCTGATTTGGGTATACCAAAAGTTTCGGTCCCGTCCCTTATTCTCGATGCTATGCATTTTTTATACTGTCCCCGGGGCCCCCCTCCTTTTCCTGTGGGGGACTCAATTTCCCGGCTCCGACTGATCTCCCCCATTTTCGTGTTTTTTTCTGCCTTCTGTACTTTTTCCATTCTCTATTGGGACTTTGTTTTTGCCTCCTTACAAAACCCTCGGGGGAACCCGGGCTTGTTTTTGGGCCTTTTCCCGGGTTGGTTTTCTGTTGCCCCTTGGGAATGAACCTTTCCACTGCCTTTCCCTTTCATTTTGTTGCTACAAAAATTTCCCTCATTTCATTTACGGCCTTTCCCCGCCAGTTCCCCTGTCCCACCTTTGGCCCCCCAGGAAATTTTTTCAACCCCCATGTAGTCCCCCTTTTAATTTAGGGGGTTTTCCCTTTTACTCCGTTTTTTCCTCCCTCCACTTGCAGCTTAAAATATGAAAAAAGCCAGAAACCCCGTGGTCGCAGCTCCTAGGGGACCCATACTTGATTCCCCCAATGTCTTTGCTGGCCCAGGGTGAACACAAAGGGCCAATCTTGCTGGTTTATTTTCCCCCCCCTCACTCTGGGGTGTCCTTAACAGTTGGTGCATGAGGTTTTTTTTCCCCACCAAATCCCAAAAACCTGGGCCCCCTAAGTTTTGGGACCCCCCCTGTGGGTTTTCCGGTTTTTTCCCGTCAATCTCCCGGGGTTGAAATCCCCCATAACCACAACTTTGCTTTTGCTGGAGTTAGCTCTTCTTGCCCCCCTTTGCAAAATGTTCCACCATTGCTCTGTTGGGTCTCTTCATAAATTTTTTCTCTTGGCCCCCCTGCAAATTTTCTGGGGTGGATTTCATCCTGCAATGACCACTTTTTTGTTCCCCCGACTGAAGTGTACCTGCATGTAGTCTCTTTCCCCTCCCGTTCCCCTATTCCTTTCCCTTTTCCCCGAATTTCCCCTCTTTTTTTTACGAGCAGACAACCCCCCCCCCCCCCCTGCCCCTTTTATCTTTCCTCATGATCTGGTAAACCTGGGGGAAGATTGGGGATCTGTTTTTTTCCATGATTTTTTTTCCCGTAACTGCTAAAGATTTCCAGGGGACTTCTCATTGATTCTTTCTTGCCATTTCCTCTTTTTTATTCGTTAATCCCTCTGCATTTTTGGGACCAAACCTTCCCAAATTCTGTTTTTAATACTGTAACGGGTGCGGGGGTGGGAAAAATTGGGGTCGGTGGTGTGATGGTTGGTTTTGGGATTTTTTCAGGGTTTTTCCCCGGGGGGGGTCGGGCTGGAGTCCCCTTTTGCAAATGTTTCTGGGGGGGGCGCTTTTTCCTTTCCCTTTGATCCTGGGTCATTCTGCTCTCCTTTTTCTTTTTCCCCCCATTTTTTCCTTTCGTTTTTGAAATCTCTCTTTCATACCTTCCCCTTTTGCCTGTTTTCTGCTCGGGCGAGGTACACCCTCCGAACTCCTGCCCTTTCCTCTCCCGCCCCGGGGTTTTTCCTGCCCGGGGTCAAAGGGGTTCGGGGTTTATTTTGCCTTTGAAAAAATTTCCCTTGGGGGGCCGAATTTTCCTTTTTTTTTTGAAACCCCCTAATTCTCCCAAAAAATTTGCCCCCCCTGGGTAAAGTCCCCCTCGCCTAATCCCTTCATGATGTCTTCAATCGCTTTTTTCTCCTCCTGCTTTCCCTTTTATCATAAGTTTTCCCCTTTAGCTTCCCTCTAGCCCATAGACAAACAAAGGTCCTCCCTTTCAAACCCCCCACTGGACTTCCCCTTTCCCTCCTCTGATGTGTTTTTGTTTTCCTTTCCCCCTTTGGAAATGTTTCCCTTCCTTTAGTCCCTTCCCCCGTTTTGGCCCCCCAAAAAAGCTTCTTGGTTTAAACCTTCCCGCCCCCCACCTGCTCCTGGGCCCACCCGGGATCTGGGAAGGTCCCTTTCACCCTGTCCTAATTTTCCCTTTGGGTGGGCTTTTTCCCAAACCCCTCTTTTCGGGCCCTAGGTGCCCCTGTCTTTGTTTTGGGGCCCCGGGGGGTTTGACAGGACCTCTTTCATATATTTTGTTTCCCTGCTTTCCCCTTTTAAACCCTTTTTCTGTGTTTTTAAATTTTCCATTGCCGATGCTACTTCTGGGAATATCTTTGTCTCTGTGCTGTTTTTAGATGCCCAGCTCCTCTTCTAATCTCCCCTATCTTGATTTCTGCTTCTGTGGGGCCCTTTCCCTTTCCCCCTTCTTTCATTTTGGGGCAAACCTCTCTTCCTTTTTTTCCTTTCCCCCGCTCAACTAGTCTCCTTTCCCAGTCTTCCTTTTTTTTGAGCTCTATCTCCCCTTCCTCCCTCTCAGATTCGTCCCTTTGGGAAACCCCTTTTGTGTGTGTTGATGGTTTATAATTTTGGGGGTGGGGTGTACCCAAAGTGCAATGCCCCCTTCCCCGTTCATACTTATGATACATAATTTTTTTTTTTTCCCCCAATCCATGGGAAAAGAAAGTATATTCTGATAAACCCAAAAAGGCATTTTTGGGGCGTCAATTCAAAATGGGATATTTTTGTTTTTAGCAGTCATCCTGTAGATTGTGCGCTCTCACAAAACATAGTAATTTTTCATTTTCACAAGGGGTGCCACCCAAACCACTTTCTGTGCCAAAGTATTGTTGTGACTTTTAGTTTTGGAGAAGTGCTTTATAGTTCCTCCGGTAATGATTGTTGCTGCCATGTTAGATTGTAGCAACTGCAAGTGCTGTGGGTCCCATCATTCCATCACTGTGTAAACTTCTCTCTTCCTATACGTGACTTCACCGATCATGTCGACATTAAGAACTTAAGAACATAAGAATGGATGAACACTGCAGCAGGCCTATTGGCCCGTACTTGGCAAGTCTTTCTCAAATTCAAATTGAGCAACGGCTGCGTCCAGCACAGGAACTCAAGCCATTTGATGGAAATTAATGACGCGAAGTTGGTCGTAAGAAGTGATAGATATAAAAGAATTATTAAACTGCGCTCATCATGGCAGCCAACACAAAGAACCGGGTAGTTATATCTTGGTAATAATAATAATAATAAAAATTTAAATTTATTATTATTATTATTATTATTATTCTACAAGTATATGTACAAGGTACACAAGTCTAGCTGACATCAATGACATATTACTATATAGAAAGCAAAAAGAGATTATGAGCTAAGGTCACAAGGGATTCAAAGACTAACCCAAAAGGGTTCTTTCAGGTATACAGGGACAAGATTGACCCACTTAAGAGTAACTCTGGTCACATCACTGACTGATAAGGATATGTGTGAAACTCTCAATACCTACTTCCTCTCAATTTTCTCCCAGGAAAATACAAGCGATATTCCTGAAATAATAATTATGTAGAACAGGACGATAATAAACTATGTACGATTGCGTAACAAGTGACATGACCCCTCAGACAAATAGAGAAACTAAAACCTAAAATCCCCAGGCCCTGATGAACTGTTTGCAAGGGTGTTAAAAGAATGTAAAGAGGAACTTAGCATACCTTTGGCTAATCTTTTAACATATCATTACAAACTGGCATAGTGCCTGATAAGTGGAAAATGGCAAATGTAATACCTATTTACAAGGCAGGTGACAGGTCCTTGGCTTCGAACTATAGACCAATAAGCCTTACCTCCATAGTGGGAAAATTTATGGAATTAATAACTGCCGAAGCAATTCGTAGCCATCTTGACAAGCACGATTAGTGATTAATGAATCTCAACACGGGTTTTACAAAGGGGCGTTCCTGTCTTACGAATTTACTAACATTTTTCACTAAGGTGTTTGAGGAGGTAGATCATGGTAATGAATATGATATTGTGTATATGAATTTCAGTAAGGCTTTAGATAGAGTTCCACATCAGAGGCTATTGAGGAAACTTAAGGCACACGGAATAGGAGGAGAAATTTTTTCCTGGGTAGAGGCATGGCTGACAAATAGGCAGCATAGAGTTTGCATAAATGGGGAGAAATCAGAATGGGGGCACGTCACAAGCGGTGTTCCGCAGGGGTCAGTGTTGGGCCCGTTGTTGTTCACAATTTACATAAACGATATAGATGAGGGAATAAATAGCGACATAAGCAAATTTGCTGATGACACCAAAATAGGCCGTCCAATTCATTCTAATGAGGACACTAGAGCACTCCAGGATGATTTGAATAGACTGATGCAATGGTAGAAGTGGCAGATGCAGTTTAATGTAGACAGATGTAAAGTTCTAAATGTTGGACAGGAAAATAACCATGCAACATATAAACTAAATAATGTAGATCTTAATACTACTGACTGCGAAAAGGATTTAGGAGTTCGGGTTTTAACAGTAATCTAAAACCAAGACAACAGTGCATTAGTGTTCGCAAAAAGCTAACAGAATTCTTGGCTTCATATCTAGAAGTATAAATAATAGAAGTCCTCAGGTTGTTCTTCAACTCTATATATCCTTGGTTAGGCCTCATTTAGACTATGCTGCTCAGTTCTGGTCACCGTATTACAGAATGGATATAAATGCTCTGGAAAACGTACAGAGGAGGATGACAAAGATGATCCCATGTATCAGAAATCTTGGTATAAACCTTGGTAATAAATACCGACAAGTTGATTTAGAAAAAACGTAAGCAAACACTATGATATATTTATTAGAAAACGTTTCGGTCCTGGTACCTTGATCACTTCTAACATACAGAGGTAAAAAAACCATACCCCGGCCGGGATTGAACCCGCGGTCAGAGAGTCTCAAAACTCCAGCGGAGAGTGAGGTGCGAGTGACGCATGGTGACCTGAAAAATGTTATGTTGGGATGAGGACGGGTAGACGATGAAATCATGTGACTCCTGTGTTGTTGGGTTGGTGGTGCTTAAGTATCATGTATGCTAATGTTTTTGAAATTTTGTGGTTTCCAGTGTTACGTTCTATAGTGTCGGTGACGGCGATTAGTGAGGCTTCCAGGCACCGTCGGCGTCTGAGGTCTGGTTCGGTGAGAACGAGTTGTGCCTCCAGGTCATCAAATGCCCCGTGGAGTCTCTGTGGAGGACACAGGCGTACCTTACATCGTCTCTGTTAGAGGCATTTCGATGCTCATTCAGGCGAGACAGGCAGAGATCTTGCCGTCACCGACACTAAAGAACGTAACACTGGAAACCACAAAATTTCAAAAACATTAGCATACTTAAGCACCACCAACCCAACAACACAGGAGTCACATGATTTCATCGTCTACCCGGCCTCATCCCAACATGACATTCTTCAGGTCACCATGCGTCACTCACACCTCACTCTCCGCCTATATATATAAAATGTCTTTCTACCTCTGTATGTTAGAAGTGATCAAGGTCCCAGGACCGAAACGTTTTCTAATAAATATGTCATAGTGTTTGCTTACGTGTCTTTCTAAACCATCAGCACTCTTCCATATGAGGATAGACTGAGGGCCCTGAATCTGCACTCTCTCGAAAGGCGTAGAATTAGGGGGGATATGATCGAGGTGTATAAATGGAAAACAGGAATAAATAAAGGGGATGTAAATATTATTATAATAAAAAAGAAGCGCTAAGCCAGGGGATATAAATAGTGTGCTGAAAATTTCCAGCCAAGACAGGACTCGCAGCAATGGTTTCAAGTTGGAAAAAATCAGATTCAGGAAGGATATAGGAAAGCACTGGTTTGGTAATAGAGTTGTGGATGAGTGGAACAAACTCCCGAGTACAGTCACAGAAGCTGAAACGTTGTGTAGTTTTAAGAATAGGTTAGATAAATACATGAGTTGGTATGGGTGGGTGTGAGTTGGACCTGACTAGTTTGTGCCGCTGGGTCTGGTGCCGTCCTCCTTCCTTGAGTGGAGGTGACTGTTACAAAAAACGCGATTTCTAATAAGCTTAGAGATCTCCAGTGAATATAGAAAGGACTGCCCTTCTAGCATCCAGCCTGTTACTGGGTTTTTGTAACAAGTAGTCAGTATCCTGGTCCAATTATCCATTAGAATTCAGTAAGATTCATTAATGCTTCAGGATTACAACTAGTAGCCTACTAACTAAAGTGATTAAAATTTAATAATTTTATTAATAACAAAGTTGTCTAGGCGTATATTATCTAAGTATATTATAGTAATCAATATAATCAAAATAATCACTTCTCTCGTGTACATAGTATTTTTGCTGAAGGCACATATCACATCATTATGGCTTTTAAGTACCGACTGGTACATTGTTACTTTTAATAACATAATACAAATATATACAAGTAAGTTTGTGTGTGTGTGTAAGTGCTCTAAGTATTCGCTATGTCTCAAGACTGGGCTAGACTTAACCAGTGACTGACTGAAAGTCCTCAAATAACTAACTTCTTGACCAACCTGGCAATCAAACAGCTTGCTTGAACAATAAAACGACTGATAAGCCGAACAGCAAAAATAACAAGCAACACGACACAAAATCAGGAACAATGAGATAATATAACGACACCAGTAGGCCCAAATCTGCAGATCCTCCACAAAACTCCCATACTACTGAATCTAAGTTCAGCATTAGAAAACCCCCGACTGTGACAGTGCACAATACCAGTACAAATTAGGCCCAGAAGCTACAGCTCAGGACCTGAGTTCTCAGAGTGCCCTATGCGACACACAACCTCAGTAAACGTCGAAAATCACTAAGTCTAGACAATGTTCTGTGAACAGAGTTACACAAACCAACAACAAGAAAGCGACAGAGACGATCTTCGAACAAGGGCCAGCAAGGTAGAGCTGGAGAGGAACGTCTTGTCAGAAGAATGTCAGACAAGGGGCCGGGCCCAGGCCAGACAGACTACTCCAGGTGAGGTGTGACACCCACCCTGATCACGTGACTCTCTGGGGCCCTGCTGCTGCCCAGCAACACAGAAGGGCAGTAAAAACAAGTAAGTGAAAATTACATTAGTTACACAATGCTGTCAGCTACTTAATACTCTCGAAACAATAGAGCACTGAATAATATATAAATGTTACATCCTACCAAATAATAAAACTAAATCAAAAATATAAAGCAATATATTACGATTTAGCTAAATCACAAATATAAGCAATATAAAATTATATGAATAGGTATTATACATTATATACATTGTGACCCATTCAGGGTTGCAATAGTGACCAGACTGGGTGGGTCCATTGGGCTAATCCGGGGGAGCGCCATGGACCTGCTCTTCATGGGCCAGTAGGCCCATTGCAGTGTTCCTTCTTTCTATGTTCTTATGTTATGCAAAGCATTTCGAGCAAATTAGGTCAATTTTTTCTCCAGGATGGCGACCCAAAACCAGTCGACAAACACCCAGGTACCCATTTACTGATGGCTGAACGTGGACAGCAGGTGTCTTTTAGAAAACATCCTAATGTTTTCCCAGCCAGACCGGGGGACCGACCACCGGACCTCAGTGTGTGAGCTGAATGCGCTAGCGATCGAGCAAACCTGGGTACGACAATTAGATAACACAAGTCACCAACGTCACGCCTGCTGCCTGCATCGTGTGGAGGAGGGCCTGTGTAAACACCAGTCAATATTATTGCCTATCAGTAAAAAAGAATGGCATAATCACAGCCCTAATTTCTAAAGGGGTGGACCGGGGATCAGCGGAAGGCCTCTGTCAGATGACCAAAAGCTCAGTGGCGGTCATCAACGAGTCCTGATGATAATTAAGAACAGTGCAACAGCAGAGCATCCTTATTGTTGAAACGTTTTCACCCACACACCAGGCTTCTTCAGTCAAATACAGGGCAGTAGGTGTAGCAGTGAAATGATGTAATCAGTCCATTTCACTACATCGTTGCCTTTGTATTTTAAGAAGCCTACTGTGTAGGCCCAAACGTTTTATGAACAAGGTTATCCAACTGTTGCACTTATCGTCATTTTTTTAAACCCTTTTCAACCAAACAATTGTCCTGTTTCCGATAAATCTCACCTAACCTAACCTAACAGTCAACAACAAGCGCACCACGGGTCACTTGCACAAGGCCTACGAGCCTCACTCATATATCTGTCCAACCTTTTTTTCTTTGTAAAGATTACCCAAATGTTACGTGTAAAGTCACCCAGCTTTCAGCCTATGATAACCTGGCTTCTTGCCCCACTTACACTTCTTCTAGGCCTCTGTCACCACTGGAGTTTACCTGGAGAGAGTTCAGGGGGGCAACGCCCCCGTGGGCCCGGTCGTGGCCAGGCCTCCTGGTGGGTCAAGCCTGATCAAACCCGGCTGTTACTGCTGGCTGCACGCAATCCAACGTACGAGCCACAACCCGGCTGGTCAGGTACGACTTTAGGTGCTTGTCCAGTGCCAGCTTGAAGACTGGCCAGGGGTCTATTGGTAAACCCCCTTATGTATGCTGGAGGCATTGAACAGTCTCGGGCCCCTGACACTTATGTATTGTCCCCCTTAACGTGCTAGTGACCCCTTCTGAAATGCTTTATCAGCAAATGCCTTTTAACTGTCCATGTGTGAAAGTGTGTATGCATGTGTGTGTAACGTGTGTGTGCATATGTGTGGGTGTACGTGTGTATCATATGTGTTGTATGTGCGTACAAACGCATTGTGTGATGACCATACCTACTCTCTATCCACTGACTTTTGGTATTGTAATACCCAGATTCAATCATCCACTGGCTTAGAGTTATATAATCGTGGTCAATCATCCACTGGCTCAAGAGACCTCGGTTTCAACACTTACCAACACCAGCACGTGGGCACACGGGTAGCCAGTACGAAACGGCCAGCACGGGTAGGCTAGTAACAAGACGGGCCAGCATGGAACAGATATTCCCCCACAACTAAATGGCACGGTAAAAATAAGAAAGATATTTGTTCGGATTTTTAACCCCGGGGGGTTTAGCCACCCAGATAACCCAAGAAAGTCAGTGCGTAAATCGAGGACTGTCTAACTTATTTCCAGGGGGTCCTTAACTTGTCCCCAGGATGCGACCCAACCATCGACTGACACCCAGGTACCTATTTGCTGCTAGGTGAACAGACAACAGGTGAAAGGGAAACTGTCGGAATGTTTCCACCCGCCGGGAATCGAACCCGGCCCTCGTGTGTGAAGCGGAGCTTTAAGCCACCAGGCCACCGGGCACCTAAACGGTAACCAGCCTCTAGTTTTGGGATCACTTCACAGCTCAGCAGCTGCACAGCAAAACTGTACCACGTGTCGGCCCCTTCCTCAACCGTTATCAAGTTAATAACTTATTTGTGAACTGTTTGCAGCCACGGAAATTTTAAATTCGATGTGGTCCGCCGGTACTGTCCCGGCCCGGGTGTTGTCCAGCTGGTGCCCCGGGCACAAGGGTATTATGACTCGCATTCTTCCTGTCTTTGGCTATTTGAAATGGAGGTTAAATTAAAACTAGAACCGTTGTGATTATTTACATGGAGTGGTGAAGCAGCATGAAACACACCCACAGCTCAGTAACTACCACGGACGCTGACTTCATCTGCATGTGAGTTTGAACATTTTCTACTATTGTTACACCATTAATAGTGCGTGAAATAAACAAGTGCAGCCACACGGGCGTTACCAGCCATTTTGGGTGGGAATCTTCCATAACTGTGTTAACAATCTATAGAGGTAAAAAAATGGCAGATAATATTGTGAAATGGAAATTCCGTTAAAAGTTATTTTCACTCTGGCATTACTGTTACCCTCTTCTGTTTCATGAACATGAAGTTAGTAATCAAATATGACAAACTTGTGCTGACATTTAGTATACATCTTAACTTTATGGTTTTCTCATTTGATAATGGTATAGAATACCGACAAGTTGATGATAAAAGACACATGTGGCAACAATTGGGTATCTTTATTAATGAAACGTTTCACCTACACAGTAGACCTTCTTCAGTCAAATACAGAGGTAGGAGGTGAGTAGGAAATGGACTGATTAAATTTAACTTCATTTCACTACTACACCTGCTGCCAACTGAAACATTTCAATAATAAATACACCAAATTGTGTTTTAATCATCATGGGTTTTTTCTCAACATTTCTTATTCCTTTTTAAATTTTGGTGTGGTGGTTTCAGACCACCACTGAGACAGGTTGGGGTTTCCTGGAGGTTATTCCGGGATCAACGCCCCCCGGCCGGTCCAGAACCAGCCTCCCGATGGAAACAGGCCTGATCAACTAGCTTTTACTGCTGGCCGCACGTAGTCCAACGTACGAGCCACAGCCCGGCTGATCCGGCACTGACTTTAGGTATCTTCCACTCTCTCTTGAAGGCAGCCAGGGTTTTATTGGGAATTCCCCTAATGCTTGATGGGAGGCTGTTGAACAGTCTTGGGCCCCGACACTTATGTGTTTTCTCTTAGTGTACCAATGGCGCCCCTACTTTTATTGGGGGCATTTTGCATCGCCTGGTGTACTGGCCTATATCTGGCAGATCCTGCTGTGACTCCACACATTATCAGCAGCAAGTGTTTTGTATCAATAATGGTATGGGAAAACTTGTCGTGGAAAGGGACACAAAAGCAATATTGAAAACACTGCGAATAAATTTTTCAATAATACATTTTTGTATATCTATAACATGTTGGTATTCCCATACCATGAGATATTACAACTTGTTAGAAACTGATAAATTAGATAGATGTGCAACACTTAGGTGTCTTTATTGAGGAAACGTTTCGCCACACAGTGGCTTCATCAGTCCATACAAAGAAATGGTGAAGATCAGGAGTTTGAGGTAATCAACCTAAGACACCTAAAATGGAGGAGTGTAGCTAACAACGATGTAGCACAGATCATCCCAGGAGGCAACTCAGATGAAAATTCACAAACACACGAACTATTAAATCTCTTCACCAAATTCACCTTAAACCAGAAAATAATAGAGCCTACAAGACTAGAAAATACACTGGAATTCATCTTCACTAACAACGATGATCTGATGCATAATATAACTGCATCAAATTCCAGTGCGACCACGGGGAAATAGCACACAAAATGCGTGACAAAGGAATAACAAGAAAAGTTGGTAGATAATAATATCTTTATTTACTACAAGTACATGTACATGGTATACAGGCCTTACGTCAATGACATACTACTACTATACAGAAAGCCGCTTGTTATGCTGAGCATTTCGGGCAAATTAGGTCAGTTTTGTCCCAGGATGCGACCCACACCAGTTGACTAACATCCAGGTACCCATTTTAAACTGATGGGTGAACAGGGACAGGAACAGAAGGTGTCTTATGGAAACAAGTCCCTAATGTTTTCCAGCCGTACCGAAGGATGTTCGAACCCCGGACTTCAGTGTGTGAGCTGAGTGCGTTAGCGATCCAGCTGCTGGACACCTTATGTATCTATAACTTCCTAACAAATAGAACACAAAAAGTAATAGTAAATAGAGTAAAGTCTGAGGCGGCTACAGTGAAAAGCTCCGTTCGACAAGGCACAGTACTCGCTCCCCTCCTGTTCCGCATCCTCATATCTGACAGATATGAGGATGACACCCGAATTACCATGACAGTGTCCTCCATCAAAGACACTGCAAGACTCCAAGCGGACATCAACCAAATTTTTAAATGGGCCGCAGAAAATAAAATGAAGCTCAATGAAGAGAAATTTCAACTACTCAGATATGGAAGGCTTGAGGAAATTAAAACTGTATCAGCGTATAAAACAAATTCTAACCATACAATAAGCGGAAAAACTAATGTGAAGGACCTGGGAGTGATAATGTCAGGAGATCTCACCTTCAAAGACCACAACAATGTATCTACCCTATCTGCTAGAAAAACGATAGGATAGATTATGAGAACCTTCAGAACTAGGGACGCCAAGCCCATGATGATTCTCTTCAAATCGCTTGTTCTCTCTAGGCTGGAATACTGCTGTACACTAATTGCCTCCTTCAAGGCAGGCGAAATTGGTGACCTGAAGAGTGTACAGAGACCTTTCACCGCACACCACTAAGTACGATAAAGCAAACTAAATTACTGGAACGGTTTAAGTCCCTTGATTTGTATTAATGTTGGTAGAATTACCGACAATATGTTAGGTAAATGGACACAAGTGCAACTAATGTGACATTTTATTGTGGCAACGTTTCGCTCTCCAAGAGCTTTGTCAAGTTTAACGAAGCTCCTGGAGAGCGAAACATTGCTACAATAAAATGCCACAGTTACACTTGTGTCCATTTATCCTTGATTTGCATTCCCTGGAACGTAGGCGAGAGAGATACAAGATAATATACACTTGGAAAATCCTAAAGGGATTAGTACCAAACTTGCATACGAAAATCACTCCCTATGAAAGCAAAAGACTCGGCAGAAGATACTACACTCCTCCAGTAAAAAGCAGTGGCATCACGAGTACACTGAGAGAACTGCCTCCCAGCATACATAAGGGGGATTACCAATAGACCCCTGGCCGTCTTCAAGAAGGCGCTGGACAGGCACCTAAAAGTCAGTACCTGATCAGTTGGGCTGTGGTTTGTACGTCGTTTTAGGTGTGGTCAGCAGTAACGGCCTGGTTGTCCTGACTCTGATCCACCACGAGGCCTAGTCTCAGACCGGGCCGCGGGGGCGCTGACCCCCGAAACCCTCTCCATGTATACTCCACGTAATCAGTCCCTCAGCCTAAAGTCTATGCAATAAGTCCGTCACTCTTTTCAAGATTGATGGACTGAACCAGTCATCTACAGGACTGATACCTCAAACTCCTTCGGATCTTCACCATTCTTCTTTGTATTATACTGAAGCCACTGTGTTCCTTAAAGTTTCCTCAATAAAGATACCCAAGTGTTGCAAATGTGTCTAATTTTTCAACTTGTCGGTTTCTTGGGAAACCCTTTATGTACAACTGTCAACACTGCAAGTAATGAATCCTTCATGCAGAGAATACCCGGAACTTAAAGTCAACAGTCTCTGTACCAGACATACTTTTCTTAGTAATTTCCATCTTAGTGGCCTTCCCCCTCTCTGTCAACCTTCAACAACCCTTTTTCCCCAAACTGCCCATTTCCTTCCAGAATACCGGGATCAAAAATGGAAAACAGCTACAAACCCCACCATAGAAAAAACAAATCTAGTATACAGTGAAAACCCAAAGA
>NC_069450.1:8417318-8449084 GCF_026875155.1 Cherax quadricarinatus | reverse complement strand
CTTTTTGATTAAAACTTTCGGTTACTGCTTTGGGTGCTTCAGCATGTAAGGTGATTGAACCTGCTGTAAAGTTTTTATTTTTTATTATTTTATTATTATTATTATTATTATTATCAAAACCCAAGCGCTAAACCCTAAGGATCGTACAGCGCTGTGCACATTGCTGAGTTTTACATTTTTGAGGGTATTAAATTCCTTAGCCTTAAAGAACCCCTCAAGGGAGGTTCTTTGGCGCTGGTGAGGGGCTCTTGATCTAGGGAATTGGATCTGTGTTCCACTTCCCTAAATTAAGCCTGAAAACCTTCCACATCCTCCCCCCCCCTACAGGCGTGTTTAATCCTCGGGTTTAAGCTTCCCCCATGATAATAATAAATAATAATAATAATAATAATAATAATAATAATAATTTAAAGAACAAGAAGGTACAATACAGTGACTAATGGTACAGGTCGGACCAAAACGTTGTGATAAGTTTCAATCTCCGTCGTGCGGGTTGTGTACAATATCCCTTAGAATTGAGTATTAACAAAACCTACAAAAGGCGTTCGATCCCTTATCCTTGATGTACTAAAAATGATAAAATATATGAGATATATTAAACACATTTAAAACAGAAAATTGGCTCATATTTGGTGTAGGAAGGTCAGTCGACCCTCGCAGTGCTGCTCAGTGAAGGTCAGGTCTGCTTACTTAGGTTACACTGTAGTCACTAGATTTGTATTTTCTATGGTGGGAGCCTTTGTAGCTGTTTTCCAGTGATCCGCGTATTCTGGAAGGTAATGTGGCGTTTGCGGAGAAAGGGTTTTTAAAGGTTGACAGATGAGGGAGGAAGGACCATTCAAGATGGAAATTACTAAGAAAAGTATGTTGGTCCCGAGACTGTTGATTTTTAATTTTCCGGGTTTCTCTGCATGAAGGATTCTTACTTCCCAGTGTTGACAGTTGTACATAATGGTTCAGAGAACCGACAAGTTGAAAAATTAGACACTTTTTGCAACACTTGGGTATCTTTATTGAGGAAATTTTAAAGGAAAACACAGTGGCTTCAGTATAATACAAAGAAGAATGGTGAAGATCCGAAGGATTTTGGGGAAATCAGTCCTGTAGATGAATGGTTCAGTCCATCAATCTTGAAAAGAGTGACGGACTTATTGCATAGACTTTAGGCTGAGGGACTGATTACGTGGAGTATACATGGAGAGGGTTTCGGGGGTCAGCGCCCCCGCGGCCCGGTCTGAGACTAGGGCCTCGTGGTGGATCAGAGTCAGGACAACCAGGCCGTTACTGCTGACCCACCTTAAAACGACGTACAAACCACAGCCCAACTGATCAGGTACTGACTTTTTAGGTGCCTGTCCAGCGCCTTCTTGAAGACGGCCAGGGGTCTATTGGTAATCCCCCTTATGTATGCTGGGGGGGCAGTTTCTCTCAGTGTACTCGTGATGCCACTGCTTTTTACTGGAGGAGTGTAGTATCTTCTGCCGAGTCTTTTGCTTTCATAGGGAGTGATTTTCGTATGCAAGTTTGGTACTAATCCCCTTTGGATTTTCCCAAATGTATATTATCTTGTATCTCTCTCGCCCACGTTCCAGGGAATGCAAATCAAGGATAAATGGACACAAGTGTAACTGTGGCATTTTATTGTAGCAATGTTTCGCTCTCCAGGAGCTTCGTTAAACTTGACAAGCTCTTGGAGAGCGAAACGTTGCCACAATAAAATGTCACATTAGTTGCACTTGTGTCCATTTACCTAACATATTGTCGGTAATTCTACCAACATTAATACAAATCAAGGGACTTAACCGTTCCCAGTAATTTAGTTGCTTTATCGTACTTGTGGGTGCGGTGAAAGGTCTCTGTACACTCTTCAGGTCCCCAATTTCGCCTCCCTTTTGAAGGAGGCAGTGTACAGCAGTATTCCAACTAGGGAGAACAAGCGATTTGAAAGAATCATCATGGGCTTGGCGCCCCTAGTTCTGAAGGTTTCATAATCTATCCTATCGTTTTTCTAGCAGTTTAGGGTAGATAATTGTTGTGGTCTTTGAAGGTGAGATCTCCTGACATTATCACTCCCAGGTCCTTCACATTAGTTTTTCCGCTCTTTGTATGGTTAGAATTTGTTTTATACGCTGATACATTTTTAAATTTTCCTCAAGCCTTCCATATCTGAGTAGTTGAAATTTCTCTTCATTGAGCTTCATTTTATTTTCTGCGGCCATTTAAAAATTTGGTTGATGTCCGCTTGGAGTCTTGAGTGTCTTTGATGGAGGACACTGTCATGGTAATTCGGGTGTCACCCTCATATCTGTCAGATATGAGGATGCGGAACAGGAGGGGAGCGAGTACTGGTGCCTTGTCGAACGGGCTTTTCACTGTAGCCGCCTCAGATTTTTACTCTATTTACTATTACTTTTTTTTGTTCTATTTGTTAGGAAGTTATAGATACATAAGGTGTCCAGCGCTGGATCGCTAACGCACTCAGCTCACACACTAAAGTCCGGGGTTCGAAATCCTTCGGTACGGCTGGAAAACATTAGGGATTGTTTCCATAAGACACCTTCTGTTCCTGTCCTGTTCCCCATCAGTTTAAAATGGGTACCTGGATGGTTAGTCAAATGGTGTGGGTCGTCCTGGGACAAAATGACCTAATTTGCCCGAAATGCTCGCATAACAAGCGGCTTTCTGTATAGTAGTAGTTGTCATTGACGTAAGGCCTGTATACCATGTACATGTACTTGTAGTAAATAAAGATATTTTATCTACCAACTTTTCTTGTTATTCCTTTGGTCACGCATTTTGTGTGCTATTTCCCCGTGGTTGCACTGGAATTTGATGCAGTTATATTATGCATCAGATCATCTGTGTTAGTGAAGATGAATTCCAGTGTATTTTCTAGTCTTGTGGCTCTATTATTTTTTGGTTTAAGGTGAATTTGGTGAAGAGATTTAATAGTTCGTGTGTTTGTGAATTTTCATCTGAGTTGCCTCCTGGGATGATCTGTGCTACATCGTTGTTAAACTACACTCCTCCATTTTAGGTGTCTCTAGGTTGATTACCTCAAAAATCGTGATCTTCACCATTTCTTTGTATGGACTGATGAAGCCACTGTGTGGCGAAACGTTTCCTCAATAAAGACACCTAAGTGTTGCACATTTTTCTAATTTATCAGTTCTAACAAGTTGTAATATCTCATGGTATGGGAATTTCCAACATGTTATAGATATACAAAAATGTATTATTGAAAAAAATTTTTTCAGTGTTTTCAATATTGCTTTTGTGTCCCTTTCCACGACAAGTTTTCCCATACCATTTATTGATACAAAACACTTGCTGCTGTAATGTGTGGAGTCACAGCAGGATCTGCCAGATATAGGCCAGTACACCAGGCGATGCAAAATGCCCCCAATTAAAAAATAGGGGCGCCATTGGTACACTAAGAGAAAACACCATAAGTGTCCGGGGCCCAAGACTGTTCAACAGCCTCCCCTCAAGCATTAGGGGAATTCCAATAAAACCCCTGGCTGCCTTCAAGAGAGAGTGGCAGATACCTCAAGTCAGTGCCGGATCAGCCGGGCTGTGGCTCGTACGTTGGACTACGTGCGGCCAGCAGTAAAAGCCTAGTTGATCAGGCCCTGATCCATCGGGAGGCCCGGTCATGGACCGGACCGCGGGGGCGTTGATCCCCGGAATAACCTCCAGGTAACCTCCGGTAACCTGTCTCAGTGGTGGTCTGAAACCACCACACCTAAATTAAAAAGGAATAAGAAATGTTGAGAAAACACCATGATGATTAAAAAACAATTTGGTGTATTTATTTTGAAATGTTTCAGTTGGCAAGCAGGTGTAGTAGTGAAATTTAAGTTGATTTAATCAGTCCATTTCACTACTACACCTCCTACCTCTGTATTTGATGAAGAAGCTACTGTGTAGGTTTAAACGTTTCATTAATAAAGTACCCAATTGTTGCACATGTGTCTTAATCATCAACTTGTCGGTATTCTTACCATTATCAAATGAGAAACACCATAAAGTTAAGATGTATACTAAATGTCAGCACAAGTTTGTCTATTTGATTACTAACTTCATGTTTTATGAAACAGAGAGGGTAACAGTAATGCCAGAAATGCAAATAACTTTTAACAGAATTTCATTTCACAATATTATCTGCCATTTTTTTTACTCTATAGATTTTAACACAGTTATGGAAGAATTCCACCCAAAATGGCTGGTAACGCCCGTGTGGCTGCACTTGTTTATTTCACGCACTATTAATGGTGTAACAATAGCTAGAAAGTGTTCAAAAATCACATGCAGATGAAGTCAGCGTCCGTGGTAGTTACTGAGCTGTGTGTGTGTGTCATGCCTGCTTCACCACCTCCATGTAAATAATCACAACGGTTTCTAGTTTAATTTAACCTCCATTTCAAAGTAGCCCAAAGACAGGAAGAATGCGAGTCATAATACCTTGTGCCGGGTCACAGCTGGACAACACCCGGGCCGGGACAGTACCGGCGGACCACATCGAATTATAATCCGTGGCTGCAACAGTTCACAAATAAGTTATTAACTTGATAACGGTTGAGGAAGGGGCCGACACGTGGTACAGTTTTGCTGTGCAGCTGCTGAGCTGTGAAGTGATCCAACACTAGAGGCTGGTTACCGTTTAGGTGGCCCGGTGGCCTGGTGGCTAAAACTCCCGCTTCACACACGGAGGGCCCGGGTTCGATTCCCGGCGGGTGGAAACATTCGACACGTTTCCTTACACCTGTTGTCCTGTTCACCTAGCAGCAAATAGGTACCTGGGTGTCAGTCGACTGGTGTGGGTCGCATCCTGGGGGACAAGATTAAGGACCCCAATGGAAATAAGTTAGACAGTCCTCGATGACGCACTGACTTTCTTGGGTTATCCTGGGTGGCTAACCCTCCGGGGTTAAAAATCCGAACGAAATTCTATCTTATTCTTACCGTGCCATTTAGTTGTGGTGGAATATCATGTTTCCCATGCTGGCCCGTCTTGTACTAGCCTACCCCGTGCTGGCCTGTTTCGTACTGGCCTACCCCGTGCTGGCCCACGTGCTGGTGTTGGTAAGTGTTGAAACCGAGGTCTCTTGAGCCAGTGGATGATTGACCACGATTATATTAATCGTAAGCCAGTGGATGATTGAATCTGGGTATACAATACCAAAAAGTCAGTGGATAGAGAGTAGGTATGGTCATACACACAATGCAGTATGTACGCACATAACACACACATATGCATACACACGTACACACACACATATGCACACACACGTATACACACACACACATGCATACACTACGTTCACACATGGACAGTTCAAGGCATTTGCTGATAAAGCATTTCAGAAGTGTCACTAGCACGTTAAGAGACAATACAATAAGTGTCAGGGGCCCGAGACTGTTCAACTGCCTCCCAGCATACATAAGGGGGATTACCAATAGACCCCTGGCAGTCTTCAAGCTGGCACTGGACAAGCACCTAAAGTCAGTACCTGACCAGCCGGGTTGTGGCTCGTACGTTGGATTGCGTGCAGCCAGCAGTAACAGCCTGGTTGATCAGGCTCTGATCCACCAGGAGGCCTGGCCACAGACCGGGCCACGGGGGCGTTGACCCCTGAACTCTCTCCAGGTAAACTCCAGTGGTGACAGAGGCGCTAGAAGAAGTGTAAGTGGGGCAAGAAGCCAGGTTATCATAGGCTGAAAGCTGGGTGACATTACACGTAAACATCTTGGGTAATCTTTACAAAAGAAAAAAGGTTGGACAGATATATGAGTGAGGCCGTAGGCCTTGTGCAGTGATCCGTGGTGCAGCTTGTTGTTGACTAGTTAGGTTAGGTTAGGTGAGATTTATCAGGAAACAGGACAATTGTTTGGTTGAAAATGGTATAAAATGACGATAAGTGCAACAGTTGGATAACCTTGTTCATAAAACGTTTCGCCTACACAGTAGGCTTCTTCAAATACAAAGGCAACAGATGTAGTGAAATGGACTGATTACATCATTTCACTGCTACACCTACTGCCCCTGTATTTGACTGAAGAAGCCTGGTGTGTGGGTGAAACGTTTCAACAATAAGGATGCTCTGCTGTTGCACATGTGTCTTAATTATCATCAGGACTCGTATGATGACCCGCCACTGCAGCTTTTGGTCATCTGACAGAGGCCTTCCGCTGACTCACGGTCCACCCCTTTAGAAATTAGGGCTGTGATTATAGCCATTCTTTCTTACTGATAGGCAATAATATTGACTGGTGCTACACAGGTCCTCCTCCCACACGATGCAGGCAGCAGGCGTGACGTTGGTGACTTGTGTTATCTAATTGTCGTATCTAGGTTTGCTCGATCGCTAGCGCATTCAGCTCACACACTGAGGTCCGGTGGTCGGTCCCCCGGTCTGGCTGGAAAACATTAGGATGTGTTTCTAAAAGACACCTGCTGTCCACGTTCAGCCATCAGTAAAATGGGTACCTGGGTGTTTGTCGACTGGTGTGGGTCGCATCCTGGAGACAAAATTGACCTAATTTGCTCGAAATGCTTTGCATAACATAAGAACATAGAAAGAAGGAACACTGCAATGGGCCTACTGGCCCATGAAGAGCAGGTCCATGGCGCTCTCCTCCCGGATTAGCCCAATGACCACCCAGTCTGGTCACTATTGCAACCCTGAATGGGTCACAATGTATATAATGTATAATACCTATTCATATAATTTTATATTGCTTATATTTGTGATATTAGCTAAATCGTAAATATATTGCTTTATATTATTTGATTTAGTTATATTATTAGGTAGGATGTAACATTTATATATTATTCAGTGCTCATTGTTCGAGAGTATTAAGTAGCTGACAGCATTGTGTACTAATGTAATTTTCACTCCACTTGTTTCACTGCCCGTTCTGTGTTGCTGGGCAGCAGCAGTCCACAGAGAGTCACGTGATCAGGGTGGGTGATCACACCTCACCTGGAGTAGTCTGTCTGGCCTGGGCGGCCTCTTGTCTGACATTCTTCTGACAAGACGTTCCTCTCCAGCTCTACCTTGCTGGCCCTTGTTCGAAGATCGTCTCTGTCGCTTTCTTGTTGTTGGTTCTGTGTAACTCTGTTCACAGAACATTGTCTAGACTTTAGTGATTTTCGACGTTGTACTGAGGTTGTGTGTCGCATAGACACTCTGAGAAACTCAGGTCCTGAGCTGTAGCTTCTGACCTAATTTGTACTGGTATCTGTGCACTGTCACAGTCGGGGATTTTCTAATGCTGAACTTAGATTCAGTAGTATGGGAGTTTTGTGGAGGATCTGCAGATGGTCCCTACTGAGTGTCGTTATATTATCTCATGTTCTGATTCTGTGTCGCTGTTGCTTGTTATATTGCTGTTCGGCTTATCAGTCGTTTTATTGTTCAAGCAAGCTGTTCTGATTGCCAGGTTGGTCAAGAAGTTAGTTATTTGAGGACTTTCAGTCAGTCACTGGTTAAGTCTAGCCGAGTCTTGAGACATAGCGAACTACTTAGAGCACTTACACACACACACAAACTTACTTGTATATATTTGTATTATGTTATTAAATGCTAACAATGTACCAGTCGGTACTTAAAAGCCATAATGATGTGATATGTGCCTTCAGCACAATACTACTGTACACGAGAGAAGTGATTATTTTGATTATATTGATTACTATAATATACTTAGATAATATACGCCTAGACAACTTTGTTATTAATAAAATTATTAAATTTTAATCACTTTAGTTAGTAGGCTACTAGTTGTAATCCTGAAGCATTAATGAATCTTACTGAATTCTAATGGATAATTGGACCAGGATACTGACTACTTGTTACAAAAACCCAGTAACAGGCTGGATGCTAGAAGGGCAGTCCTTTCTATATTCACTGGAGATCTCTAAGCTTATTAGAAATCGCGTTTTTTGTAACAGTCACCTCCACTCAAGGAAGGAGAACGGCACCAGACCCAGCGGCACAAACTAGTCAGGTCTAACTCACACCCACCCATACCAACTCATGTATTTATCTAACCTATTCTTAAAACTACACAACGTTTCAGCTTCTGTGACTGTACTCGGGAGTTTGTTCCACTCATCCACAACTCTATTACCAAACCAGTGCTTTCCTATATCCTTCCTGAATCTGATTTTTTCCAACTTGAAACCATTGCTGCGAGTCCTGTCTTGGCTGGAAATTTTCAGCACACTATTTATATCCCCTGGCTTAGCGCTTCTTTTTTATTATAATAATATTTACATCCCCTTTATTTATTCTGTTTTCCATTTATACACCTCGATCATATCCCCCCTAATTCTACGCCTTTCGAGAGAGTGCAGATTCAGGGCCCTCAGTCTATCCTCATATGGAAAGAGTGCTGATGGTTTAGAAAGACACGTAAGCAAACACTATGACATATTTATTAGAAAACGTTTTCGGTCCTGGGACCTTGATCACTTCTAACATACAGAGGTAGAAAGACATTTTAATATTATAGGCGGAGAGTGAGGTGTGAGTGACGCATGGTGACCTGAAGAATGTCATGTTGGGATGAGGCCGGGTAGACGATGAAATCATGTGACCCTTTGTTTTTTGGGTTGGTGGTGTTAAGTATGCTAATGTTTTTGAAATTTTGGGGTTTTTCCCAGTTTTAAACGTTCTTTAGTGTCGGGGGAGGGGGGCAAACCCTTGCCTTCTCGCCTAATAAGCATCGAAATGCCCCCTAACAGAGACGATGAAAAGGAAAGCCTTTTTTCCTCCACAGAAAAACTCCACGGGGCATTGATGCCCTGGAGGCAAAACTGTTCTCACAAAACCGGGACCTCAGACCCCCGACGGTCCCGGGAAGGCCTCACAAATTTCGCCGTCCCCGAAAATATAAAACGAAAACCGGGAAAACCCCAAAAAATTTAAAAATTTTTTGCCTTTCTTGTTACTTAAGCACCCCCCAAAACCCAAAAACCCAAGGAGTCACATAAATTTTCATCGTTTTACCCGTCTCACCCCAACAAAACATTTTTAAGGTAACCATGCGTCACCGCACCTCCTCCCCGCGGATTTTTTTGAAAACCCTACCGCGGGTTAAATCCCGGCCGGGTATGGTTTTTTTTCCCTCTGTATTTTTAGAAGTGATAAAAAGGTACCGGACCGAAACCCGTTTTCTAATAAATAAAATCAAGTGTTTGCTTACTTTTTTTCAAAAATCACTTGTGGTTTTTTATTACCAAGGTTTTTTAAACCCAAAATTTCCTTTTTAAAGGGATCATCTTTGTCTCCTCCTCTGTTTGTTTTTCCCCGATGCATTTTATATCCATTCTTTAATTAAAGGTTTACCAAAACTTTAGCAGCATAGTCTAAATGAGGCCTAACCAAAAGGGGTTTTATAGAGTTGAAGAACAAACCTGAGGACTTCTATTATTTTACTTCTAATATTAAGCCCCAAGGGAATTTGTTAGCTTTTTGCGAACACCCAATGCACTGTTGTTTGGTTTTAGATTCTGTTCCCCCAACTCCTAAAAAACCCTTTTCCGCAGTTAAATAGTTTTTAAGATTACATTATTAGTTTATATGTTTTCCCTGGGTTTTTTTTCCTGTCCAAAAATTTTAAAACTTTACATTGTCTCATTAAAAGGGTTTTGCCACTTTTACCATTGCAAAGCTATTTCAAATTTATCCTGGGGGTGCTCTAGTGTCCTCAATTTGAATGGAATTGGGCGCCCATTTTGGGTCATCAGCAAATTTTTTCTTTTGTCGCTATTTTTTTCCCTCATCTATACGTTTATGTAAATTGTGAAAAAACAACGGGCCCCCAAAACTGACCCCCGCGGAACACCCGGGTTGTGACGGTTTCCCCCATTTGATTTCTCCCCATTTTTTGCAAACTCTATGCTGCCCTTTTTTCAGCCATGCCTCTTTCCCCGGAAAAAATTTTTTCCTCCTATTCCGTGTGCCTTAAGTTTTCCCCAAAAGCCTCTGGGTGGGAACTCTATTTAAAGCCTTACTGAAATTCATATACACAAATCATATTCATTTTCCATGATTAAACCCCCTAAAAAACCTTAGTGAAAAATGTTAGTAAATTTGTTAAAGCCCGGAAGCCCCTTTGTAAAACCGTTTTTGAGATTCATTAATCAATCTGTGCCCCGTCAAGATGGGTACGAATTGCTTTGGCAGTTAATTTAATTTCCCTAAATTTTCCCACTATGGAGGTAAGGCTTATTGGGGCATAGTTCGAAACCCAAGGACCCGTCACCTGCCCCTTGGGGAAAAAAGGTATTTTTATTTGCCCCTTTTCCCCTTATCAGGCACTTTTGCCAGTTTTGAAAGATATGTTAAAAAGATTAGCCCAAAAGGGAATTTCTAAATTCCTCTTTACATTCTTTTTTAAAACCCCTTTCAAACAGTTTTATCAGGGGCCCGGGGGGTTTTAGGTTTTTGTTTCTCTATTTTTCCCCGAGGATCATGTCACTTGTTACCGGGGGGGGGGGGGGGGGGAATCGTAAAATTTGTTTTTTTATCGTCCCGTTCAAAATAATCAAATTTTTTCAGGAATATCGGGTTGTATTTTCCGGGGGAAAATTGAGAGGGAAATAGGTATTGAGAGTTTCACACATTTCCTTTTCCCGTATGAAAGTGAAACCCGAGTTACCTTAAGTGGGTCAATCTTGTCCCCGTATACCTGAAAGAACCCTTTTGGGTTAGTCTTTGAATCCCTTGTGACCTTAGCCTCATAATCTCTTTTTGCTTTTCTATATAGTAATATGTCATTGATGTCAGCTAGACTTGTGTACCTTGTACATATACTTGTAGAAATAATAATAATAATAATAATAATAATTATTATTATTATTATTATATACCAAGACTATAACTACCGGTTCTTTGTGTTGGCTGCCATGATGAGCGCAGTTTAATAATTCTTTTATATCTATCACTTCTTACGACCAACTTCGCGTCATTAATTTCCATCAAATGGCTTGAGTTCCTGTGCTGGACGCAGCCGTTGCTCAATTTGAATTTGAGAAAGACTTGCCAAGTACGGGCCAATAGGCCTGCTGCAGTGTTCATCCATTCTTATGTTCTTAAGTTCTTAATGTCGACATGATCGGTGAAGTCACGTATAGGAAGAGAGAAGTTTACACAGTGATGGAATGATGGGACCCACAGCACTTGCAGTTGCTACAATCTAACATGGCAGCAACAATCATTACCGGAGGAACTATAAAGCACTTCTCCAAAACTAAAAGTCACAACAATACCATTGGCACAGTAAGTAGGCTGTGGCATCCCTTGTAGTAAATGTGAAAATACTATGTTTTGTGAGAGCGCACAATCTACAGGCATGACTGCTAGAACACAAATATGCATGTAGAATTGACGACACCAACAATGCCTCTTTGGTTTATCAGAATATACTCTCTCTTCATGGATTGTGGGAAAAACAACTTATGTATCATAAGTATGAACAGGAAGAGGGGCACTTGCACATTGGTACAGCCCACCGCCCACATTATCCAACATCAACACACACACAAGGGGTTCCAAGGACGAATCTGAGAGGGAGGAATGGGAGATAGAGCTCAAAAAAAGGGAGGAAGACTAGGGAAGGAGACTAGATGAGCTGGAAAGGAAGATGGAAGAGAGGTTAGCAGCAGAATGCAGAAGGTGGAAGCAACAGGCCACAGAAGCAGAAATCAAGATAGAGAGATTAGAAGAGGAGCTGAGACATCTGAAACAGCACAGAGACAAAGATATTACAGAAGTAGCATCGGCAATGGCTAAATTAAACACAGACAACAGGTCTGAAGGAAGCATGGAAACTAAACTATATGCAGAGGTCCTGTCAAACCCACATGGGGCCAAAACAAAGACAGGGAGCACACTAGGACAGAAAGAGAGGTTGGAAGACATCGAAGGAACTAGGACATGTGCAAGGACCTTACCAGATACCTGTGTGGGCCAGGAGCAGGTGAGCAGGAAGGATAAACCAAGAAGCATAGGGGCCATAACGAGGGAAGGGACTGAAGGAAGAACACTCCACGGGAAGGAACTAAAACACATCAAGATGCCAATGGGAGTCACAGTGGGAGGTGAAAGGGAGAGATCCGTGTTTTCTATGGGCTAGACGAAGCTAAAGGGGAAACTTATGATAAAGAAAGCAGGCGGAGAAAAAAGCATTGAATGACCATCATGAAGGTTGAAAGCGAGGGGACATGACCCAGGTGGGCAAATTTTTCGGAGAATCGGTGGTTTCAGCAAAGAAAAGAATCGGCCTCTCAAAGTAATTTTCAAGGCAAATCAACCCGAACATGATCCTGCGAGAACGCACGGCCTGAGAGGCAAGCAGGAGTTCCCGGAGTGTGTACCTCGACGAGACAGAACACAGGACAAAGTAAGACAATGAAAGAGAGAGTTCAAAAACGAAAGGCGAAATGGGAGGAAAAGAAAAAGGAGAGCAGAATGACCCAGGATCAAATGGAAAGGACAAGAGAAGCCCCCCTACCCAGAAACACCTGCAGAATGACTCCAGCCACGACACCCCCCACAGGCAACTAACAATCCAAACCAACCATTCACACACAGACCGATCCCTCAATTTCCACCCTCCCGCACCACAGTTACAGTATGAGAACAGAAGTGGAAGGTTTGGTACACAAATGCAGATGGATTAACAATAAACATGAAGGAATGGCAAGAAAGAATCAATGAGAAGTCCCAAGACATCATAGTCAGTTACAGAAACAAAACTCATGGAGACAATAACAGATGCAATCACTTCCCACCAGGATACCGAGATCAAGAGGAAAGATAGAAGGGGCGAGGGGGGAGGTTGGGTTGCTCTGCTCGTAAAAAACAGATGGAATTCGGAAAATGGAAGGAATAGATAGACGGGAGAAAGAGACTACTAGCAGGTACACTTCAGTCTGGGGAACACAAAGTGTCATTGCAGTGATGTATAATCCACCACAAACTGCAGTAGGCAAGAGAGGAATATGAAGAGAGCAACAGAGCAATGGTGGACACACTGCTGAGGTGGCAAGAGGCTTTCACTCCAGCAGTAGCAAAGTTTGCTGGTTATGGGGGATTTCAACCAAAGGGAGATTGACTGGGAAAACCTGCGCCACATGGGGGTCCCGAAACATGGAGAGCCATGATGTTGGACGGGTCTGGAAAACCTCAATGCACCAACATGTTAAGGACACTACCAGATTGAGAGGGGAGGATGAACCCAGCAAGATTGGACCTTGTGTTCACGCCTGGGCAGCTCAGACATTGAGGACATCAAGTATGAGAGTCCCCTAGGAGGCAGCGACCACGTGGTTCTGTGCTTTGAATACATAGTAAGCTGAAAGAGGAGAGAAATAAACAGGATTAGAATGGAAAAGCCTGACTATAAAAGAGGGGACTACATAGGGTTGAAGAACTTCCTGCGGGAGGTCCCCCAGTGACAGAGAACTGGCAGGAAAGCCAGTAAATGAAAATGATGGAAATATGTAGCAATCAAAAATGCAATGAGCATTGGAAAGGTTCATTCCCAAGGGCAACAGTAACACGGGAAGACAGAACAAGCCCCTGGATCACCCGACGTGTAAGAGGCAAAAAACAAAGTGCAATAGAGAATGGAAAAAGTACAGAAGGCAGAGAACACACGAAAATAGGGAGATCAGTCGCAGAGCCAGGAATGAGTACGCACAGGTAAGGATGGAGTGCCCAGCGACAGAATGAAAATGGACATAGCATCGAGAATCCAAGACAGACCGAAACTGTTGAATAGTGCCACATCAGGAGGAAGACAACATCAAAGACGCAGGTGATCAGATAAGGACAGAAGGTGGAGAACTCACAAGAAATTGATCATGAGGTATGTGAGGAAGCTGAACAGGAGATTTAAGGAAGTTTTTTACAGTAGAGACAGGAAGGCTGTTGGGAAGACAGAACAGAAGGTAAACATCAAGAGTGGAAATATACCAACAAGTGTTTGATGACATACGAACACTGAGGGAGGAGGTAAGAAGCTCTTAAGTGCCTTGACACCTCAAAGTCGATGGACCGGACAAACATCTCCCCATGGGCCATATAGAAGGAGCAGAGATTGCTGTGTTTGCCCTCTAAACCACAATCCTTCAACACATCCCTGAAACTCGGGCAACTACCTAGAAATGAAGACACTAATGTATTCCTCCATATTAAGACGGAAACAAAAACGAGGCACTAAACTACAGACCTGTGTCTCTGACATGTTATAGGTGTGCAAAGTCAATGGAAAGATTATCAGAGAGAGTGGTCGAACACCTGTGAAAGGAACAAGATTATAAATTAAAACCAGCATGGGACATGGAAGGCAAATCTTGTAATCAACAAACCTCCTGGAGATTTATGACAAGGTAACAGAAGTAAGACAAGAGAGAGAGGGTGGGTAATGCGTTTTCCTAGACTGGCAGGAAGGCCTTTGACACAGTTCCCCACAAGAGATAGTGCATAAGGCAGAAATCCAGGCACACGTAAAAGGAAGGGCACTGCATTGGGATAAGGGAATACCTGACAGGGAGGCAGCAACGAGTCAGGTACTGAAGAGGTATCACAGTGGGCCCTTTACAGGGGGGTCCCACGGGGGTCGTTCTAGCCCAGGCTATTTTTATATTGTGAACACATGATGGAAAGGAATAGACTCTGAAGTGCCCCTGTTCGCAGATGCGTGAAGTTGATGAAAAATTAAATCGAGAGGATGAGGCAGGACTGCAAAGAGACCTGGAGAGCGGACAGGGGTCCAAAACTGGCTTCTCAATTTAAATCCACCAAATGCAAAGTCATGAAGATTGGGAGGGAAAAAGAAGACCGCAGACAGAGTATAGGCTAGGGGACAAAGACACAGACCTCACCGGGGAGAAAACCCTTTGGGGGTGACCATAACACCAGCACATCACCGAGGCACACATCAACCAAATAACCCCCTGCAGCATACGGGCGCCTGGGCAAACCTGAGAATAGCGTTCCGATTACCATATAAGGAATCGTTCAAGACACTGTAACACTGTGTATGTTAGGCCCATACTGAGTATGCAGCACCAGTTGGAACCCACACCTGGTCAAGCACGTCAAGAAATTTAGCGAAAGTTACAAAGGGTTTTGCAACAAGGCTAGTCCCAGAGTCAAGGGAAATGTCGTACGAGGAAAGGTTAAGGGAAATCGGACTGACGACACTGGGAGGACAGCGGGTCAGGTGAGACATGATAACGACATACAAGTACTGCGGGGAAGATTAGCAAGGTGGACAGAGATAGGGATGTTCCAGAGAGGAGCCCGACCACAGGGACAAGGGGGTCACAATGGAAGCTGAAGACTCAGACGAGTCACAGGGACGTTAGGAAGTATTTCTTCAGTCAGAGTTGTCAGGCCAAGTGGGAAAAGCTAGCCAGTGAAGTAGAGGGAGGAGGAACCATACATAGTTTTAGAAGAGGTATGACAAAAGCTCAGGAAGCAGAGAGAGAGAGGATCCAGTAAGCGATCAGTTGAAGAGCGGGTCCAGGAGCTGAGTTCGGACCCCTGCAAACCACAATTAGGTGAGTACAATAAGGTGAGTTACACAGCAAAAAAAACGTTAAGTAACACCTGAATCTGCATCACCATTCGTCTAATATAGCTAACCTCTGCATTTCCTGAACTTCTGCATTCTGTGACCTTGCATCCCTGACCTCCATATTCTTGTGACCTCTGCACTCCCCTGGACCTCTGTTGACCCCTGACCTCCAATTCTGTGCTCAGAATCGCTTAACCTACCTTACTCCCCAGCTTCCACATTCCTTGAACTATCACTGAGATTAGTATTCTATATATATGTTCGTGAGTTATTCTTACGTACTTGGACAGCCCCGGAGTCTGAATGAAAAAGTTACGGTATTCAAAAACTGCTAGGATGTTAACACCATATTGCCAAATTAATAATAATAATAATCTTTATTTTCTACTGGTACATGTATAAAGTATACATGCCCTGTCTGATATAGGTACATACTACTGCTGATAGAAAGCCCCTTGTTATGCAGAACATTTTTTTGAGCAAATTAGGTTGAATTTTGTCCCCAAGAATGCGACCCACACCAGTCGACTAATAACCCAGCGCTGGAACGTGTCGTTTACCCTTTTCTCCATACATGTCTGTTACCTCTCTGGACGCTGCTTACAGTTGTTCTCACACAGCTCCTCTATAGTGTATAGGTTCCTGTAAATGCGATGAATAAATACATAAAAAACTAAACAGTTCGTATTGAAGTGTCCTTATGCGTTATTTAATTTTGTGTACGCTTTTAATCGTATATACCAAAAATTACATTGTATAGAGGAGTATTATGGAGTTGAGTTGGGAGGAGGACATCACCCCTGTACGTACTTGTAAAATCAGTCTGACCATTCATCTCTCGCTATTTCTTCACCTTTCGTTCCACCAAGTGTTTTATTAATATACTACAATTACAGAAAAAAAATGTTGGATTAAAAGGACATAGATGCGACTAATTTGACATTTTATTGCGCAACGTTTCGCTCTCCAGGAGCTTGTTAAGCCTTTACAGTTACGTCACATTAGTTACACTGGCTCTTGTAATAACATGAATGTTCATCATTTTAATGTTATATGATTCACAGTTTCTGGTAAACTTCTCTCACTAAACTCATATTTTACATCATTTAATTTGGATTTTTTCAGGTGATCTGCCACAACGATTTTTCCAAATTTTTAGTCTAGATTTCCTGGTCATTGTTATCCTCTCTCTCACTCTCTGCCATGGTTATTCTCTCTCATACTCGGCCCATGGTTATTCTCTCTCATACTCTGCCATAGTTATTCTCTCTCATTCTCTGCCATGGTTATTCTCTCTCATACTCTGCCATGGTTATTCTCTCTCATACTCTGCCATAGTTATTCTCTCTCATTCTCTGCCATGGTTATTCTCTCTCATACTCTGCCATAGTTATTCTCTCTCATACTCTGCCATAGTTATTCTCTCTCTTCTCTGCCATGGTATTCTCTCTCATACTCTGCCATGGTTATTCTCTTATCTCTGCCATGGTTATTCTCTCTCATACTCTATGCCATGGTTATTCCTCTATACTCTGCCATAGTTATACTCTCTCATACTCTGCCATTTAAGTTATTCTCTCTCATTCTCTGCCATAGTTATTCTCTCTTACTCTGCCATGGGTTATTCTACTTCATACTCTGCCATGGTTATTCTCTCTCATACTCTGCCATAGTTATTCTCTCTCATACTCTGCCATAGTTATTCTCTCTCATTCTCTGCCATAGTTATTCTCTCTCATTCTCTGCCATGGATATTCTCTTCATACTTGCCATGGTTATTCTCTCTCATACTTGCATAGTTATTCTCCTCTCAATTCTCTGCCATGGTTATTCTCTCTCATACCTGCCATAGTTAATCTCTCTCATCTCTGCCATAGTTATTCTCTCTCATTCTCTGCCTAGTTATCTCTTCATACTCTGCCATGGTTATTCTCTCTCATTCTCTGCCATGGTTATTCTCTCTCATACTCTGCCATAGTTATTCTCTTCATCTCTGCCTGGGTATTTCTTCTCATACTCTGGCCATAGTTATTCTCTCTCATTACTCTGCCATAGTTATTTCTCTCTCATTCTCTGCCCATACGGTTATTCTCTCCATACTCTGCCATTAGTTATTCTTCTCATACTCTGCCATAGTTATTCTCTTCATTCTCTGCCATGGTTATTCTCTTCATTCTCTGCCATAGTTATCTTTCATTCTCTGCCATAGTTATTCTCTCTCATTCTCTTCCATTGTTATTCTTCCCCATACTCTGCCATCGGTTTTCTCCTCATTCTCTGCCATGGTTATTCTCTCTCATTACTCCTGCCATGGTTATTCTCTCTCATACTCTGCCATGTTATTCTCTCTCATCCTTGCCATTAGTTATTCTCTCTCATACTCTGCCATAGGTTATTCTCTCTCATACTTGCCATAGTTATTCTCTCTCTTCTCTGCCCATAGTTATTCTCTCTCATTCTCTGCCTAGTTATTCTCTCTCATTCTTGCATAGTTATTCTCTCTCATTCTCTGCCATGGTTATTATCTCTCATACTCTGCCATAGTTATTCTCTCTCAATTCTTGCCATAGTTATTCTCTCTCATTTCTCTGCCCATGGTTATTTCTCTCTCATACTCTGCCATGGTTATTGCTCTCATACTCTGCCATTAGTTATTCTCTCTCTTTCTCTGCCATGGTTATTTCTCTCTCATTACTCTGCCATAGTTATTCTCTCTCTTCTCTGCCATGGTTATCTCTCTCATTACTCTGCCATAGTTTATTCTTCTCCTACTCTGCCGTAGTTATTCTCTCTCATACCTCTGCCTAGTATTCTCTCTCCATTCTATCTCTGCCATGGTTATTCTCTCTCATTACTCTGCCATAGTTATTCTCTCTCATTACTCTGCCATGGTTATTCTCTCTCATTCTTGCCAGGTTTTATTCTCATTCCTCTGCATGGTCTTTCATTCCCTGCAATGGTCATTCTCATTCCCTGCAATGGTCATTCTCTCTCATTCCCTGCCATGTGTCATTCTCTTTCCCTGCCATGGTCATTCTCATTCCTGTCATGGTCATTCTCATTCCCTGTCATGGTTATTTCATTCCCTGCCATGGTTCATTCTCATTCCCTGCATGGTCATTCTCATTCCCTCGCCATGGTCAATTCTCCATCCTGGCCATGGTCATTCTCATTCCATGCCCACGGTCATTCTCTATTCCCAGCCTAGGTCTATTCTATTCCTGCCATGGTCATTTCTATTTCCCTGCCATGGGTCATTCTATTCCCTTCCATGGTCATTCTCATTCTCTGTCAATGGTCATTCTCTTTCATTCCTTTCATGGTCATTCCATTCATTTTCACGGTCATTCTCTCTCTATCCCCTACAATGGTTATTCTCTCTTATTCCCTTCATGGATTATTCTCTCTCATTCCCTGCCAGTCTCACCCTCTCATTCCCTGCCATGTCACCGTCTCATTCCATACCATGTTAACCCTATCATTCCTGCCATGTTCACTCTCTTCCCTGCCATGTTCATCTCATCCCTGCCCATGTTGCACCCTCTCATACTGCCATGTTCACCTCTACATTCTTGCCATGTTCACCCTCTCATTCCCTGCCATGTTACCTCTCATTCCCATGCCATGTTCACCCTCTCATTCTCTGCCATTGTTCACCCTCTCATACCCTGCCATGTTCACCCTCTCACTCCTTGCCTGTTCCACCCTCTCATTCCTAAACATGTTCAACCCTCTCATTCTGCCATGTTCACCCATCATTCTCTTGCCATTTCACCCTCTCATTCTCTGCCATGTTCGCCTTTCATTCCCTTGCCATGTTCACCCTCTCATTCCTGCCTAATGCTCACACTCTCATTCCTTGCATGTTCACCCTCTCATCCCTGCTATGTTCACCTCTCATTCCCTGCCATGTACCCTATCAATCCCTGCCATGTTCACTCATACCCTGCATGTTCACCCTCTTTCCCTGCCATGTTCCCTTTCATTTCCCTGCCTGTTCACCCTCTCATTCCCTGCCATGTTACCCTCTCATTCCCTGCCATGTTTCACCTCTCATTCCCTGCCTGTTCACCCGTTCATTCCTGCCATGTCACCCCTCTCATTCCTGCCATTTTTCCCGTCTTCATTCCCTAGCCATTTTCCGTCTCATTCCTAGCCATGTTCACCCTCTCATTCCCTGCCATGTTCACCCTCTCATTCCCTGCATTGTTCACCCTTATCATTCCTGCCATGTTCATCCTCTCATTCCTGCCATTTTTACCGTCTCATTCCTTGCCATGTTCACCCTCTCATTCCCTGCCATGTTCACCCTTCATTCCTGCCATGTTCAACTCTCTTTTCCCTTGCCATGTTCACCCCTATCATTCTTGCCATGTTCACCCTCTCATTCCCTGCCATGTTCACTCTCTCAGTCCCTGTCATTGTTCACCCTCTCATTTCCCTGCCATGTTCACTCATTCCCTGCCTTTTCACCCTTTCATTCTCTGCCATGTTCACCCTCTCATTCCCTGCCATGTTTCACCCTGTCTACACACTTAACGCCCTGCCATGTTCACCCTCTCATTCCCTGCCATGTTCACCCCTTTCATTCCCGGCTCCATGTTTTACACCTCTCACGTCTCAGCCGCCATGTTCACCCTTCATTCCCTGCCATGTTCACCCTTTCATTCCCTGCCATGTTCACCCTTTCATTCCCTGCCATGTTCACTCTCTTTCCCTGCCATGATAACCCTCTCATTCCCTGCCATGTACACTCTCTCATCCCTGCCCTGTTCACCGTCTCATTTCCCTGCCATGTTCACCCTCTCATTCCCTGTCACGTTTCATCTTTCATTCCCTGCATGTTCACTCTATTCCATACCATGTTCACCCTCTCTTTCCCTGCCATATTCACTCTCTTTTCTTTGCCATGTTTCATCCTCGCTTTCCTGCCATATTCTCTATAATTCCCTGCCATGTTCACCCTCTCATTCCCTGCCATATTCACTCTCATTCCCTGCCATGTTCATCCTCTCATTCCCTGCCGTATTCACTCTCATTCCCTGCCATATTCACTCATTCCCTGCCATATTCACTCTCATTCCCTGCCATATTCACTCTCATTTCCCCTGCCATTATTCACTCTCATTTCCCTGCCATATTCCTTCATTTCCCTCGTCTGTTCACCCTCTATTCCCTGCCATATTCAGCTCTCTTTCCCTGCCATGTTCATCCCCTCTCATTCCCTGCCATTATCACTCTAATTCCCTGCCCATATTCACTCATTTCCCTGCCATGTTCCCCTCTCCCATTCCCTGCCATATTCCTCTCATTCCCTGCATGTTCACCCTCTCATTCCCGGCCATATTCATCATTCCTGTCATGTTCTTCCTCTCATTCCTGCGTATTCACTCTCATTTCCCTGCCATGTTCACTCTCTAATTCCCTGTCATGTTCACCCTCTCATTCATTGTATGTTCACCCTCTCATCCCTGCCATGTTCACCCTATCATTCCCTGCCATGGTTCACCCTCTCATTTCCCTTGCCTTGGTTCACCCTTTCATTCCTGCATGGTTCACCCCCTCTCATTCCTGCCATTTTCACCGTCTCATTCCCTGCCATTTTCACCGTCTCATTCCTTGCCATGTTCACCCTCTCTTTCACTGCCAATGTACACCCTCTCATTCCCTTGGCCTTGTTCACCCTTTCCATTTCCCTGCCAAGTTCACCCTTCTTTTCCGCCATTTTCACCCGTTTCATTCTCCTTGCCATGTTCACCCTCTCATGCCCTGACATGTTCACCCTCTCATTCCCTCCCTGCCATGTTCACTCCTTTCCCTGCCATGTTCCCCCTCTTCATTCTCTGCCATGTTCACCCTCTCATTCCTGCCATGGTTCACTCTTCAGTCCCTGTCATGTTCACCCTTCATTCCTGCCATGTTCACTCATTCCCTGCCATGTTCACCTTTCATTCTCTGCCATGTTCACCCTCTCATTCCCTGCAAGTTCACCCTTTTCTTCTCTGCCTTGTCCCCTTCATTCTCATTCCCTGCCATATTTCATCTTTCCCTGCCATGTTCACCCTCTCATTCCCTGCATATTCACTCTCATTCCCTTGCTGCCATGTTCACCCTCTATTCCCTAGCCATATTCACTCTCATTCCCTTGTCATGTTCATCTCTCATTCCTGCCGTAATCACTTCATTCCCTGCAGATTCACTCTCATTCCCTGCCATATTCACTCTCATTCCCTGCCATGTTCATCCTCTCATTCCTGCGTATTCACTCACACATTCCCTGCCATGTTGCATCCTCTTCATTCCCTGCGTATTCACTCATTCCCTGCCATCTTCATCTATCATTCCCTGCCATATTCACTCTCATTCCCTGCCATATTCACTCTCATTCCCTGCCATATTCACTCTCATTCCCTGCCATATTCACTCTCATTCCCTTGCCTTATTCACTCTACATTCCCTGCATTTTCACTCTAATTCCCTGCATGTTCATTCCTCTCATTCCCTGCCGTATTCACTTCATTTCCCTGCCATGTTCATCCTCTCAATTCCCTGCCATATTCACTTCATTCCCTGCCATATTCACTCTCAACCCTGCCATATTAGCTCATCCCTGCTATTCACTCTTCACTTCCCTGCCTGTTCATTCCTCTCATTCCCTGCCGTATTCACTCTCATTCCCTGCCATGTATCATCCTCTATCCCCTGCCATATTCACTCTCATTCCCTTGCCATTTCCTCTCATTCCCTGCCATATTCACTCTCATTCCCTGCCATATTCACTCTCATTCCCTGCCATTATTCACTCTCATCCCTGCATATTCAACTCTCATTCCTGCCATATTTCCACTCTCATTCCCTGCCATATTCCACTCCTCATTCCTGCCTATTCACTCTCATTCTGCCATATTCACTTCATTCCCTGCCTTGGTCATCCTCTCATTCCCTGCGTATTCACTCTATTCTCCTGCCATGTTCTATCTCTCATTCCCTGCCATATTCATCTCATTCCCTGCCTTATTCCACTCTCATTCCCTGCCATATTCACTCTCATTCCCTGCCATATTCACTCTCATTCCCTGCCATATTCACTCTCATTCCCTGCCATGTTCATCTCCTCATTCCCTGCCCGTATTCACTCTCATCCTGCCATGGTTCATTCCTCTCATTCCCTGGCCATATTCACTCTCATTCCCTGGCCATATTCACTCTCATTCCCTGCCATATTCATCTCATTCCCTGCATATTCACTCTCATTCCCTGCCATATTCACTCTATTCCCAATGCCATATTCACTCTCATTCCCTGCCTTATTCCACTCTCATTCCCTGCCATATTCACTCGTTCCTGCCATATTCACTTCATTCCCTGCCATATTGACTCTCATTCCTGCCCCATATTCACCTCTCATTCCCTGCCATGTTCATCCTCTCATTCCCTGCCGTATTCACTCTCATTCCCTGCCATGTTCATCCTCTCATTCCCTGCCGTATTCACTCTCATTCCCTGCCATATTCACTCTCATTCCCTGCCATATTCACTCTCATTCCCTGCCATGTTCATCCTCTCATTCCCTGCCGTATTCACTCTCATTCCCTGCCATGTTCATCCTCTCATTCCCTGCCGTATTCACTCATTCCCTGCCATGTTCATCCTCTCATTCCCTGCCATATTTACTCTCATTCCCTGCCATATTCACTCTCATTCCCTGCCATGTTAACATTAAATGGTATCCATGTGAACATTAATAAGATTTTATAAATTTGTGTCATTATTAGGTCATTGATCACCTCCTCTACAATATTGTTGGTGGTATTTCTGGACTTTATAATAAGCAATACTGACATTGACCTTCAAAATGCAGCTAATTTTATCCTTGTTATTCCTACAAACGTTATGTCTATATTTTTGTTTTAAACTATTGTCAGTGACATTAGAAAATGTGTAAAATCTTTAACACTAAATTTCATATAAGACTAAGAATGAAGAGCACTGCCAGCAAGCCTACTGGGCCTTTCTAGTGAAGTTTTTCTCAAAAACTAGCCATTTCCACCCATAATTTGTTTTAACCTTTTTACAGAGCTGCTCGGAAGAATTCAAAAGTGAAAATTAAAAAAAAATCAACAAGTTTATATGTAAGTATGAAGATAAGTTAATGCAAGATGAGTCAGTAGTGTCGTGGTCCTCAGTTTACAATACATGAAATAATAAAATTCACTTGTGCCCTGCACGAACAGTGTGTGGGCTTCAGTAAGGTCTTTGACTGGAAGTCCCACTCACCAGATGTCTGTTGAAAAAAAGTAATGCACATGGACATAGGAGCGGAAATTACGTCCTGGATCGAGGTGTAATTGACCAATGTCAACAGAATTTGTTATAAATGAGAAATCATAATGGGGACGCGTACAGAGCGGTGTTTCTATCGTCAGTATTGGGTCCTTTGGTCTTCACAGTATAATATAAAACGACATAGAAGAGGGAATAAATAGTGATAAGTTTGCGATGGCACTAAAAACTAAGGCCGTAGGATTAATTCTGATGAGGACACTAGAGCGCTGCAGGTTGATTGGAACTAGGTTGGTGTGAAGGTTCGTAGTGAATTGGCCAAATGCAGTTCAATGTGGACACAAGTATTTTTAATCATGGAAAAAGAATTGCGAGAGACTTAGGTTATTCTGGATAGTGGTAATCTAAGCCAAGACAACATTGCATAAGTTTTTTTACAACAAATCTAATAGAATCTTGGCTTCATAATCAAGAAGTATAAAATAATAGGAGTCCTCAGGGTTAACTTTAATTTTATATATCCTTGGTAAGGTCTGATTTAGTTATACTGCGCAGTTCTGGTTTCCATATTACAGAGGAATGTAAAATGCGCTCGGGAAAAATTACAGAGAAGGAATGACGAAGTTGATCCTATATAACCAAAATTATTTTCTACGAAGAGAGGCTGAAGGCATGTGATTTGCTCTCTCTGGAAAAGTCTTGAATTAAGGGAGATTTGATTGAAGTGTGTATAATGGAAAACAGAAATCAAGTAGATACGCACTGAAAAATATCTTAATCAGACAGGACTCGCATCATTGGATTAGGTTGGACTTATTTGAATTTAGAAAGGATTTAGGATTGCACTGGTTTTGACGGTTGTGGATGAGTGGAACAAATGCCACTAGTATTGTCAGGTGAAGCGAGATCTTGGAGTAGTTAAGGAAATAGGTTGAACAGGAAGATGAGTGGGTGTGAGTTGACCTGCCCACTGCATCCAATCATAGTATTCGACTCCCGTAGCTCGACGCTAGCGGACTCGGCTCACACACTCAGGGTCCGGAGTTAGAATCTCCCTCGGTACGGTGGAAAACATTAGGGACGTTTTTAAACATATGGACACTGGTCCATGTTCACCCATCAGTAAAAAATGCGTACCTAGGTGTTAGCGACTGGTGTGGGTCGCATCGTGGGACAAACTGGCCTAATTTGCACGAAATGCTCAGCATAAGAAGCGGCTTTCGATATAGTAGTATGTCATGGTGTCAGCTATGACTGTATACCATGTACATGTTAGTAAATAAAGATATTATTATTATTATTATTATTATTATTATTATTATTATTTATTATTATTATAAGAAGCTGTTGTAACGCCGAAACGTTTCGATAGCAAAGATACTCTGTCAACAAGTATTATATGTGTCAATAATATAATCTAATACCTATTTATAAGGGCTCCCGTCCCCAGCCTAGCGATACGAAGCCAGGCATCTTCCCAAGTTCTCCTGGAGAACTGGGGACGGCAGACGGATCGGCTGGGACACTACCACGTATTGTCAATATATCGCCTCCATAACAGACCATCGGTGTTTCCCTTGCTACCATCTCTCGCTTACTAAACCCTCCAACAACCCAAGTGTCGCAAATGTATCCTATTTATCAACTTGTCAGTATTATATACCTTCAGTAACATGTTGAACCAGTAGCTCTACTATAGTCCTCCTTTCTTATCTTCTTCTGTTCTTAACTGTTGCAATTTTGATTGATGTTCCCCAGCAGCAGACTCGTGAATATTTTTGAAGATGTCTGCCTTACTTGCGGTTCCTTACCTCCACTGAGCGGTGATCCAGCAGCCCCACACTCAAGATCCAGTGATTCATGCAAGAGTATCCTGATCCAACGATCTATGGGTATCAGGATGCAATGATCCATGGGTATCAGGGTATCATGAGTATCAGGATACAACGATTCATGCGTATCAGGACACAATGATCCATGGGTCTTCCTGATACCCATGGATCATTCCGTTGATTCTATGAGTATTAGTGACACCTCCATCATCATGCGAGTGTAGATTAATAGCTTGTATTGCACTTCACCAGTGTCAATATGGCGTATTATATCATAGTGGCTTGAATTATGGGTTGGCCATTAGTAGTGATGTCACGGTTGTGGGGGGGGGGGGGGGTTGGGGAGGGGGGGTGGGGGGGGTAGGGGTGTGGGGGTGGGCGGGGGTTGGGGGTGAGGCGCGCAGGGTGGGGGTGGTGGGGGGTTGGGGTTTGGGATGGGGCCGTGTGGGTGGTTGGGTAAGGGGGGCTGTGCGAGGGCTTGGGGGGGGGGGGGGGGGGGGGGGAATGGTGAGGGGTTGGGTGGGGGTGGTATTTGCAAATGACATGATCTGGGGTGGGGGAGGAAATGGAATAAGGCGGCGGTTGGGCGGTCCACGTAGAGATAATTTTTTAAACCCCCCTTTTCCCCCCTTCAACCCAAAATTTTTTTCCCCAAAAACTCCTAAATCCCCCCCCCCATACCCTTTTTTTCAAAAATTTCCCCCCATCCCATTTTTCCCTTCACCTCTCTCCTTCCCAAACCCCAAAACCCCCCCTTCCAAATTTCCTATTTTTAACTTTCTTTATAAACCTTCTCATTTCATACTCTCTTAATCCCCCTTTTTTCTTCTTCTTTCTTAACTTTCAATTTATTTTTCCCCAAAGGCCCAAATTTTTAAATTTCTTCCTTCTTCCCCCTCCATCCCTTCCCCCCACTCAAATTCCATTCTAAAATTTTTCCTATCCACCTTTTTTTTATTCCATGGGGGGGTTTCATATTCTTTTAAAATTTTTCCCAAACCTTTTCCTTTTTAAAAACTTTTATTCTTAATTTTGTAAAACTCCTACTCTTATTTTAAAATTTTTCCTTTTCCCCAAATTCTTTTTTTTAAAAATTAGGGGCCCAAAAAAATTTTTTTTTTTTTTTTTTTTTTGGGGGGGGGTTTTTTTCCCCCCCCCCCCGGGGGGGGGGGGGGGGGGGGGGGGGGGGGGGTTTTTTTTTCCCCCAATTCCCCCCAAAAAATAAAATTTTTTTCCCTTAAAAAATCAAAAAAAACAAAAAAATAAAATTAAAAAAAAAACTTTTTCAAATTTAAAAAAAATTTAAAAATTAAAATACCAAAAATTTTTAAAAATAAAATTTAAAAAAAAAATTTAAAAAATAAAAATTTTTTTAAAATAAAAATTTAAAATAAAATTTAAAAAATAAAAAAAAAAAAAAAAAATAAATTTAAAAAATTAAATTTAAAAAATAAATTTTAAAAAAAATTTAAAAATTTTTAAAAAAATTTTTAAAAATTTTAAAAATAAAATTTAAAAATCAATTTAAAACCCCCCCAACTTTTAGGCAAAATTAAAATTTTTTAAAAAAAAATTTTAAAAAAAAATTTTAAAAAAAATTTAAAAACCAAATTTTCAAAAAAATTTAAAAAAAAAAAAAAAAAAATTTAAAAAAATTTAAAAAAAAATTTTTAAAAAAAATTTAAAAAAAATTTAAAACCCCCCAAAATTTTTTAAAAAAAATTAAAAAAAATTTTAAACCCCAAAAAAAAACCTTGGGAAAAAAAAATTTTAAAAAACCCTTTTTGGAAAAGATTTTAAAAAAAATTTTAAAAAAATTTTAAAAAACCCCATTTTAAAACCCCAAAAATTTTTTTTTAAAAATTTTTCAAAAAACCCCCCCCAAAAATTTGGGCAAAAAAACCCAAAAAAAAATTTAAAAAAATTTAAAATTTTAAAATAAATTTACCCAAAAAATTTTAAAAATAAAAAATTTAAAAAAAAATTTTAAAAAATTTCCCCCCAAAAAAAATTTTTACTCTCAATTTAAATCTCCTCATCTCCCCTAACTCTCCCCATTCCATAACTTCCCCCCACTCTCCATAAAACCCCTTCTCTCCATAAAATCTCCTCACTCTTTCCCTTAAAATCCCCTTCCTCTCCATAATCCCCTTCAAAATCTCCCCATTCCCCTTTCCCCACTTCCAAAAAATCTTCCCCACTCTTCCTTAACTCCCTTTACTTCCATTTTAAATCCCCCTTTTCTCTCCTACTCCCCTTCACTCTCCATAATTTCCCCACTCTCCCCTAACTCCCCTCACTTCCATAAACCCCCTTCACTCTCATAACCTCCCCATCTCCTAAAATTCCCCCCCTTTTCCCCTAAAAATCCCCCTTTACTTCCAAAAATCCCTTTACTTTTTCCCTAAAAAACCCCCTTTACTCTCCATAACTCCCTTACTCTCCATAAAATCTCCTCACTCTCCCCTAAATCCCTTCATCTCCATAACTCTCTCCTTTTCCCTAAAATCCCCTTTACTTCCCCTAACTCCCCCCCACTCTCCCCTAATCCCCCATCTCCATAACTCCCCTTTTAATTCCATAAAATCCCCTTTTACTCTCCATTTTAAATCTCCCCACTTTTCCATAAAATTTCCCCCTTTCCCCTCCCTTAAACCCCCTCATCTCCATAACTCTCCTCACTCTCCCTAACTCCCTTTCACTCTCCATAACTCTCCACTCTCCATAACTCCCCTTCACTCTCCATAACTCTCCTCACTCTCCATAACTCTCCTCACTCTCCATAACTCCCCTTCACTCTCCATAACTCTCCTCACTCTCCATAAACTCTCCTCAAACCCCCTAAAATCCCCTTTCCCCCTCTCCATTAAAATCTCCTCACTTCCATAAAATCTCCCCCAACTCCATAACTTCCTCCCTTCCCTTTAAATCCCCCTTTCCCCTCCCTAACTTCCTTTATTTTCCATAACTCCCTCACTCTCCCTAACTCCCCCTTTTTTCTCCATAATCTTCCTCACTTCCCTAAACTCCCCTTTTACTCTCCAAAAACTTCCTCACTCTCCCTAAATCTCCTCATCTTTAAAAAACTCTCCTCACTCCCATAACTCCCCTTCACTCTCCCTTTTCCTCACTCTCCAAACTCTCCTCACCCCTCCTAACCCCCCCTTCACTTCCTTAAAATCTCCCCACTCTCCAAAAACCCCCTCAATTCCAAATCTTCCTCACTCTCCATAAACCCCCCCTTCACTCTCTCTAAAATTGTGTAAGTCGTCAAAACATTTATCAAGTTCACGGTTAAAAAATTTTTAAAAAGAACTTTTAGAAGTGCCCTTGAAAACAAAGGTTTTAAATTTAAAAAAATGTTTTAGGGAGGACAAGGTCCTCAGAAACCCTTTTTTTTATGTGGGGAAACATTGGGGGTTAGGGGGGGGTTGCACCCTTTCCCCAAAGCCCCCTGTGTTTTTGGAAAATTGGGTAAGAGGTTCGATCCCCCGTACCCGGGGGTCGGAAACCTCTTTCCACGCATGGAACATTACGGAAAGTTGTTTTCCCTTTTGACACCCCGCCTTTTCCCTCTTTTATTTTAGCAGCAAAAATAGGGACCTTTGGGGGGTTAGGGCGGGTGGGGGTGGGGGCGCTTTCCGGGGAAAAAAAATTTGCTTAAATTTGCATTTTAAAATGCTTTGGGTTTTCAAGCGGCTTTATTTATTGTATGTCAATGAAAAAGCAGCTATGGTCTGTAAAGTTGTTTCATGTTATAACAAAGATTTATTATTATTTTTTTATTATTATTTTATTATTTTGTTATTTTTTTTATTTTATTATTTTTATTATTTTTATTATTATTATTATATTATTAATTATAATGTGGGTAATGGAAGTGTCGCAGAGTTAAAGACCATTGTCATAGTCTTATGACTGAAGATTGTGGAGCCACACCACTTTTAAGAACCAGTCCTCCTCTAGGGAGGTTCTTTGATGCCGGTGAGGTGTTCTTGATGCTGTTCATTTTAGCTTGTCCTCCCTTCCTTTCCATTGAATCTGATTCCCTCCCATAAATTTAAATATAATAATATTAATTAACAACCAGTTATGCGGTCGTTTTTTAAACAAGAGATTCTGCCAGTCTGAGGGTTGTGTGGTTGGTGGCTACCAGCATCCTGGTGGTAGTTCCGGGTTGTGTGGTTGGTGGACTACCAGCGTCCTGGTGGTAGCTCCGGGTTGTGTGGTTGGTGGCTACCAGCATCCTGGTGGTAGTTCCGGGTTGTATGGTTGGTGGCTACCAGCATCCTGGTGGTAGTTCCGGGTTGTGTGGTTGGTGGCTACCAGCATCCTGGTGGTTTGCTCCGGGTTGTGTGGTTGGTGGCTACCAGCGTCCTGGTGGTAGTTCGGGTTGTGTGGTTGGTGGCTACCAGCATCTGGTGGTAGTTCCGGGTTGTGTGGTTGGTGGCTACCAGCATCTGGTGGTAGTTCCGGGTTGTGTGGTTGGTGGCTACAGCATCCTGGTGGTAGTTCCGGGTTGTGTGGTTGGCTACCAGCATCCTGGTGGTAGTTCCGGGTTGTGTGGTTGGTGGCTACCAGCATCCTGGTGGTAGTTCCGGGTTGTGTGGTTGGTGGCTACCAGCATCCTGGTGGTAGTTCGGGTTGTGTGGTTGGTGGCTACCAGCATCCTGGTTGTAGTTCCGGGTTGTGTTGTTGGTGGCTACCAGCGTCCTGGTGTTAGTTCCAGGTTGTGTGGTTGGTGGCTACCAGCATCCTGGTGGTAGTTCCGGGTTGTGTTGGTTGGTGGCTACCAGCATTCCTGGTGGTAGTTCGGGTTGTGTGGTTGGTGGACTACAGCATCCTGGTGGTAGTTCCGGGTGTGTGGTTGGTGGCTGCCGGCGTCATGGTGATAGTTACGGGTTGTGTGGTTGGTGGCTACCAGCATCCTGGTTGTAGTTCCGGGTTGTGTGGTTGGTGGCTACCAGCATCCTGGTGGTAGTTCCGGGTTGTGTGGTTGGTGGCTACCAGCATCCTGGTGGTAGCTCGGGTTGTGTGGTTGGTGGCTACCAGCGTCCTGGTGGTAGTTCGGGTTGTGTGGTTGGTGGCTACCAGCATCCTGGTGGTAGTTCCGGGTTGTGTGGTTGGTGGCTACCAGCATCCTGGTGGTAGTTCCGGGTTGTGTGGTTCGTGGCTACCAGCTTCTGGTGGTAGCTCGGGTTGTATGGTTGGTGGCTACCGCTATATGGTGGTAGTTCCGGGTTGTGTGTTGGTGGCTACCAGCATCTGGTGGTAGTTCCGGGTTGTGTGGTTGGTGGCTACCAGCATCTGGTGGTAGTTCCGGGTTGTGTGGTTGGTGGTACCAGCATCTGGTGGTAGTTCCGGGTTGTGTGGTTGGTGGCTACCAGCATCCTGGTGGTAGTTCCGGGTTGTGTGGTTGGTGGCTACAGCGTCCTGGTGGTAGTTCCGGGTTGTGTGGTTGGCAGCTACCAGCATCCTGGTTGTAGTTCCGGGTTGTGTTGTTGGTGACTACCAGCTATCCTGGTGGTAGTTCCGGGTTGTGTGGTGGTGGCTACCAGCATCCTGGTGGTAGTTCCGGGTTGTGTGGTTGGTGGCTACCAGCATCCTGGTGGTAGTTCCGGGTTGTGTGGTTGGTGGCTACCCGCATCTGGTGGTAGTTCCGGGTTGTGTGGTTGGTGGGGTGCCGATCCTGGTGGTAGTTCCGGTTTTTGTGGTTGGTGGCTGCCAGCATTCCTGGTGGTAGTTCCGGGTTGTTTTGGTGTGGTTACCAGCATCCTGGTTGTAGTTTCCCGGGGTTTTGTGGTTTGGGGGCTACCGCATCCTGGTGGTAGTTCCGGATTGTGTGGTTGGTGGCTACCAGCATCCCGGTGGTAGTTCCGGGTTTGTGTGGTTAGTGGTTACCAGCATCCTGGTGGTAGTTCCGGGTTGTGTGTTGGGGGTACCAGCATCTTGGTGGTAGTTTCCGGGTTTTTGTGGTGGGGGTACCGCATCCTGGGTGGTAGTTCCCGGGGTTTTTGGTTGGGGGTACCAGCATTTGGGGTAGTTCCGGGGGGG